>BFEA01000051.1:1983115-1997096 GCA_003427395.1 Chara braunii
CCACAATTCAACCCGGAGTTATCCTGGCAGCATCAGCCAGTTTAGCTTACGAGCACCGGCTCGCCCATTCAGACAAAAACTGACACACAACAGGGGGACTTAGAACCTGTTCTAGGAACAGAAATGGCCAAAACCAGACCGCTGTCCTGAAGTTCTAGTCCCTTTTAAGAAGGAATGTCACAGACCTGAAAAACCACACAAACCTAAAAGCTCAGAGCCAAAAGGCAACTCACAGAACCTAATCTAACCGCGGGGCAATCAACTATCCCTACGACTCCCAATAGCTACTATATCAACCCATCCTAACTAACATGCTTCCATAAAGGAGAAAGACCAACAAAGCTATCTAAACCGATAGCAACAGAGAACATTGGCACTCCCTCCCCAATCTATCCCTCTGCCTTCCTCCTGCGAAAGAAAAACGAACCGAGCGCCCAGGTTCTTTCACTGCACCATGCCCACAAAACTCTTCCTAATACCTTCCACTTAGGGTGAGACCCTATCCGTCCACAACCAATTCTCCAAGACCAATTTCCTTTCTTCGGATATCTTCGCCCAGGTGCCCCTTATGCACCAGGTTTCCTTAAACCAACATAGCGGCTTGCCATCAGTATTCTGGACCTTCCGACGCCAGTCCGCCTGAATAGCCTGTCTCAGACCTTTCAGGATGGCCGCTCTGGCCTGTTTGTTAGACCACTCTCTGTCATTGAATACCCGATCATTTCTTTCTTGCCATATCACGCAACAGATCACAGCTCTTGCAACCTGTGCCACATATCCCCATCCCTTGGAGAGGGAGAGGTCCTCTGGAATGCCTCCCAAGAGAATCCAGGTCCTTTCCCATGGGAAGGACTTCTCCGTAAATTGATCCCATAAGCGTATCCACCAATTCCATATCCCCATCGAAGCGGGACAATCCCACCACAAATGTGCGGTGGATTCAAATGCCCACTTACATCGAAGACATGTCATATCAATTTCCATTCCATGTCCCACCAACCAGACTGCAGATGGGGTAGCCATCATAGATAGTAACCACAAAATCTCTGCCTGGCGTTGGTTAGGAATCAATTTCAATTGTTTCCAGCATTTCAGGAGTTGAGTCCCAATTTGATTTGGCTCTGATGGCAGGACAGCACTCCATCGTGTTCTTGCAACCACCTGAGGGTCTTTAGATGAAATATTCAGGCTGTACCCCACTCTCTGAGTATAGTCCAAAAGACAGTCTCTGGCCAGACCGGCCCATTGCCCGCCATTCCCATTTAACTGGGTCTTGCTTTTCTTTTGTCTCAGCTTGATTTTCCCCAAACAAATAAAAAAAAAAAAAACCAAAAAAAAAAAACCATCCTGACCAGTCCTGTCCCGTCGGGGCCAGTGGGAACAGCTGCTGGGTCTTTCGCCAGTGTACTTCACGACTATGGGTCTCGCCGCACGGCACACGAAACGAAAACGAAACGAGTGCATCTGCCCACGCAAGGTGGCAAAACACACACTCGTTACTATTTATAGCAAACCGACGAACCTGGCCATTTTCTGCCTGCAGATGCACTCGTTTCGCTTTTCCTTTCGTATCCCGTGCGGCGACGCCCTATGGCGCTCTGCTTCTTGCTTTGACTTTTGGCTGGTCCTTCAGGCATCGTCTTCTTGTCCTAGCTCCGTCCTTCTTCTTCGTCCTTTGCAGTGTCTGCATGGTCAGTCTGTCGCGTACTGCATTCATCATCCTCCCCCATACCCTATAGGCTGTAGGCACTGACGCTAAACTTGAAGGAGCCCCTTCAGATCGGAAACGCTGAGCGCAAAAACACCCCAGGGGCAGTGGAACCCCATGAGTGTGGATGCCAAGCAGGGAATGAGTTCCAAACGGGTGTGCACTGTGCACATGGGGACGTGCTTTCGGATTGGGCTATCGGCAGTGTTCTCCTGTCATATGTGACCTGGATACTCTTGTCCATCGTTTCTTTTTCACTTGGCCCCCCGTCCAGGATGTCTCTCTCTCTCTCTCTCTCTCTCTCTCTCTCTCTCTCTCTCTCTCTCTCTCTCTTTTCTGAACTGGCTCTTTGCGTCGGTCTTTNTCTCTCTCTCTCTCTCTCTTTTCTGAACTGGCTCTTTGCGTCGGTCTTCTCTCTCTCTCTCTCTCTCTCTCTCTCTCTCTCTCTCTCTCACACACACACACACACAGACACACACACCCCACACACACACAGAGACACACACACACATACGCACGCACACACGAGTGTGTGAGAGAAAGAGCTCGGAGCATTCGCGGTGGGTTTGTCTTTTCCTTCCTTTTTGTTTATTCTTTTATATGATTCTTTATTTATTTTTGTTTTTTTTATTGCCTTGTTGTCCTTTGCTAATAGAATTTGATGTCACCAGTTGCTGGTCCGAGATTCAATTTTAACGGTCCTCTTCCGCGAATAGAGCGTGTGGTCAGTGAAGCTATTTTCGGAGCAACTTTCGGGCCCGATACAGTTGAATATTCATGCCTTCTATTCAGGTGAAGGGGTACTATAGGGGTGCTATAGGGGTACCATAGGGGTACTATAGGGTACGAAGCGATAGCCACTCTCTCCGATCATAGGACTGGAAGTCTCTCTTCGTCGCATAGCGACTGCCACGTTGACCTTGTCGCCTAGCGACCGCCAGGTGGGCCTGTGGCTGACTGCCACGTGGAACGAGTCGCCTATAACTTCATTCTTTTTCGGTCTCGTTCTTAGCAGCGATGGGACTCATGTAGCCTAGCACTTACTTTAGGCTGTCATCTAGGCATGCCAATCAAATTTGGCTGCTGGGTAGCTCAACCTGTACAATCTCCGTCTTTATAGGTGGTCCTTGCAGCTTGCTGCCATTACAGTAAAAATAAATAAATAAATAAATAAACAAACAAATAAACAAATAAAATAATAAATAAAATAATAAATAAAATAATAAATAAGTAAATAAATAAATCAGCCAGAGATCGCTGGCGGGAGGCCTAGGCTAGGCGACTAGGACCACGTGGCAGTCGCAGCGCGATGAATGACCGGTACTTCTACTGTTTACGCTACTATAGTTGCAGAATAGCAACGATATTCATGGATTGATTGATTGATTGATTGATCACTGATTGGTTCAATGGTTGATTTGTTGATTTGTTGATTGGTTGGTTGGTTGATTGGTTGATTGGTTGATTGACAGGTGTCAGGTAGTTTTTGTGAATTCCTTGGGGTCCTTCGACGATTCCCAAAACCGTACATTAGTGCGGGGAAAACGGTAAAAAGCTTAAAAAAAATAAAAATAATAATAATAAATCCTCCGTCCTCATCAGAAAGGCGTTTCTTTTTTTGGGAAACTACACTGGAGAAAGAGTTTGAAAATACACTTTGGGGAAAAAAAACAGTTAAAAAAATTGCACTCCTGGCAGCGTATACACAAGTTAGCGTTTTGGTCAGGTAGGGTTGCTTGGGGGTGTGTGTTATGTTCGAGGGAATGCCTGCAGTGTAATTGCAAACTGTTTTGCCCGGGTATAGAATGGAAAATAACCGATCGAAGCGGAGTTAAAGTAATTGTGCGCCGTAGAAACATGGTCTTTATTACTTGTACTGATAAGCTAGGGGAGCCTTCGACGCAGGCCCACTCCCACTTATTGGGGATGCTCTTATCACCCCGTTAAGTGGAAACCGGCAGCGAAGTTTCATATTAAACAAAAAAAAAAAAAAAAAAAAAGAAAGGGGGAGCCCCTCCCACATAAGCAAAATATGTGACCTTGATAAAGAAAAAACAAAAAAAAAGGTGACCCGCTCTCACATAAGCAAAATCTGTGACTTCGAATCTTCGATCACCCCCTGGCATGTGTGGCAATCCACTTTTTTTTTTTTTTTTTTTTTTCTGGTAATCAATCGGGATCTTCACATAGTCCGTCATATACTTGGATGCAACCATCGCAACCTTTTCTCTTTTTTTTTTTTTTTTTCCCCTCCCTATTCTTAATTAATTCTACGCTCTCTGGTTCGATTTTCATCACCCCATTATAACCCTTGATTTAATGAAAAGCCGAGCCCGCCTTTGTCCAGCATCCCGCTTAAAGTTTGCTTTTATCTGCTCCTTGTACCCACCCCAGTGGCAGAGGATCCACACACCCATGAACCTCCCATTTTTGTTTGGTAATTATTTGTAGTCGTCAAGAGGATAACCTGTGAACTGACTGCAGCAGCGCATGTTTTCGGGAAGACAGTCTCTCTCTCTCTCTCTCTCTCTCTCTCTCTCTCTCTCTCTCTCTCTGTGTGTCTCTCTCTCGCTGTCGCTCTCTCTCTCTCTTTTTTTTTCATGGTCGAATCAATATATGGGGGTGTGTTTATGAATGGGAAGAACTAGTCGAAGGAGGGCCCGGAGAGGACGGGACCACAGAAGAGGGGGAAGGGAGGAGGGAAAGGAGGAGATGGGAAAAGGGTGGGTGGGGGGGGGAGGGTGGAAGAGAGGGAGGGTGGAAGAGAGGGAGGGGAGGAGGAGGGAAAGAAGGGGGAAAGGGAGAAGGGAGAAGGGAGAAGGGAGAGGGGAGAGGGGGAGTAGAAAGGGGAGGGGGAGAAGAAAGGGGAGGGGGAGAAGGGGGAGGGCCAGGAGTTTGAGGGGAAAAAGGGGAGGGGTTGGGGGAAGATGAGGGCCCTGAGGGGGAATGCCAAGTACGACAGGAGCTCGGGATAGGAGACAACGAGGTTTAGAATTCTTCCTTTGGATAGGAAAATTTTTGATTAATGCTGAGTAATTGGCGGTCAAGTGAACCTGGACCTGTATCAGCGCTGAGGGCCGTTCAGTGTGAACGGGACAGTCTAATATATACATTTGGCTTAGCTTCGACTTTCTGAAGCCAACCGCAAAAACAACAGGTTGGGAGAAAAGTGTGTTGACCAATGTTTTGACCAGGCAATCCAGGTCCAGGTTCAGTTGACCAATCTGACGATCGATTTTTTCACCCCCCCGATACGATATCTGAACCATCCAACAGTGCGACGGATAAAATAAAAAAATAAAAAAACAGTGCGACGGATAGCCTGCAGATGCGTTTACCCAAAAAAAAAAAAAAAAAAAAAAAAGACGAAGACGCTCATGTTGATTGATTATTTGTACACTGCCCTGACGAACAGTTACACAAAGTTGGACCTCGAGCCCCACGGAGTCGCTGACTAAAACACAGACGCCCCTTTTTCCTGCATCTCTGCATAAAGCACGTCCAGATTCAGCATCTCAGTCCAATCCTTCGTGCTACTAGTGGGACCTCGGCCCAGGGAGTCGCTACCTACTGCCACTGAAATCCCCCATTCTCTTCTTCCCCCTTTTTTGGGGTATAAACTACTAGGAGTCAGTCATGGTTCGAGTTTCACAATTACTCGATTTATGATTGTCATCCTTGCGCAGGGTCCATTTGCTAACGCCCTAAGGGTGCTTGTGCTCCACTGCAGTTCTTGAAGGACATTCCTCAAAAAAGAAAAGGGGTAACTTCGAGGCGCAGTCACGAAAACAGTTTGTAATTGCACTTCAGGCAATCCCGCGAATACAACACACCCCCACGCGACCCCACCGGACCCGAAACGTAGGTCAAATACATTCAGCATTACCGGCCCTTTTGCCTCAAGTGCAATTACAAACTCAATCCCTGACTGCGCAGTAGTTTTCTCAAAAAAAAAAGAAAGAAAAAAAAAAAAAAGTGCAGGCTCCACTGGCGTTTTTTCACTTTTACCCTTCTGGGATTCGCCTGGATTGGCTGAAATGTCACTGACATTTCCCTGAAAGCCCGATAGATGAGAACAGCAAAAGTCAGAACGAGGCCTGACCAGACGCCCGTGCACACAGAGAAATGCACAAAGAATCTTCGAAATTTAATTCTCCTCTGTTCTCCACATTCCGGTTAGCGAAAGTGGCGGTGAAAGAGGGAATGTGGAACGGGCGGTGGTCATTGGGGTGTGGAATGTACTYGGACCTGTAACGTCTATTTTTTGTGCTTAACGTGCTCGTCACTCTTCTTGATTTGAGTTGACTTACTCTGTTGTGAGTTTGCAATCATACTATACTGTGTAAAGCGCGGGTGAACTATCTTGGTAGGAGTTCATCTTGGAGTCCTCCTACCGAGATAAGTGAGCTCGATATTTCATTGTACGAGTGCTGGAATTTTCACCGAAAGTTACGGATGTGTGAAGTTGTCGTACCAGCTGTTGGATTACAGTGCGTTGGAGCGACTATCGTGTTCAGGTCGCTACTCGGAGGTTCATTGACGTCGAAGAATGGCGGGATACGGCGAGCATCGCGATTACGGCGGGAACTATCGCAGTTCTGGACGAGGAGACCGAGGGAGTTACGAGCGTGAGGAAAGTGCTGGTGGTGGGAGTGATAGGGTATATGACCGAGGGAGCTATGACAGGGGGCCGCGGCGGGGTCCGCCGACTTGTTATAATTGCGGTGAACCTGGTCATTACGCGAACCAATGTCCCCAGCTGCGCCGTCAACCTAGTGCGCATCCTTTTAATACGTCCGGTACGAAGGAACCGCGGAAGAGGAACAAATCGTTGAAAGGTAGGAACGAGAGGGCGAGGGCGGGAAATCACGAGGAGAATAGTCAACGTACTATTGCTCCATTACGTTTCCGTACACACGAGGGCGAGGACTGCGACTCGATCTTTTTGAGATTTTGAAGGAACAGGGTTCTGCCGGTAGGCTGAGTTTCAACATTTATTCTAGTGGGGGTAATATCTGGCAGACGACCTGGAAGGCGATCTCGAAGGCCTTCGGTAGTACAAAACTAACCCTGGGATCTGAGACACGCACACTTAAGCATTGCAAAGCATGGCTCGAGGGAGGAGGGCGATTTGCGGTGGAATATTTAGTCCAATGGAAGCCACAGTGTCGTTATCTGAAGGACACACTGACACGGCTGTTGAGGCAACCGAATTCTTTGACTAACTTATACAAATGGGGCATGCGATCTTTGTTGCGTCTGTATAATGCGGCCAAGGACTTCACGCGGAAATCCACTAGGAAATATCTCCGTCGTCTGATAGCTCGTGTGTTCTTGAGGAAATTTGACCTTAGTCTTAGTGCTGACCTACTTATCAAGATTAAGTTCGATGATAGACTGAGGTTGTGTGAGCTTCGTAAGGTGGTTAATGATCTGCTAATGACGTGTGATCTGCCTACTTGTTTTTTGGGACGTGCACGAAAGAAGGCTCGTATTGTCTGGCAGAAGAACCAGACAGTGGGTGAGCTTTTGCACAATCATCGAGCGTTCGCAGCTCGACCGGTGCTGACCTGCAGTTGTGCAGGCCTACCCTATCCCAGAGTGGATGGGCATGTGCAGTTCCGATTGAATAAGGATATGGTAGATAACCCGCTGTTAGCAAACGCTAGGAATATCCCCAAGGTCAGTATTACGAACCGAGTGAAGTTGTTGAGTGACGAAATTCGTGTTGGGTTTCAATCGTGGAGGAATTTGCAAGGGGTATTACCCACTGTCTCCGAGGGGATGTTGGCTGAATGTTTTATGGACTGTAAGGCTCAATCGTATTCCGAACTTTCAGTTGACGAAGTCCACGCGGCGAAGAAGCGCTTTGATGGCCTAGTACTTACCCCGCTGGATCGCAATCCTGGGGAGACTGTGGTCATGTGCCCGATGATTTACTATCAGGCAATGATAAGTACGTTCGTCTTGAATCCCGGCTACACCATCATGCAGGTGAATGAGGGAGTGGTCCTGAGAGAGTTACGGGAAGATGTTAACGCCGCTGGACTTCGGAAATTTGCGAAATGGGAGGGAAAGGGGCGGATCGGGTCTGCGTATGTTATTCCAAAACATAAGGACTTGACTCGTTATCGCCCGATCTGCCCCACGTACCTGGAACCAATGGTGCGTACGGGGAGAGTGGTAGCAAGGGGACTCAATTTCCTGCTGGGTAGGCTCCCGCGGGGCAGTCACTTCAATCTTCCTGCGGTATCTCAACTGACATCCGCGCTCGGACGTATCAACTCAAGTATTAATCAGCGTCGACGGGTCCCTGATGTGAAGGCTACGTCCTATGATATTAAGGACATGTTTAGCCGGTTACCACATCAGGAGATCCTGAGATCGTTGTCGTGGTTATTGGATTTTCATAAGATGAAGGGGCGCAGCTTTGTCAGAGTGAATACGAGAGGGAAGGGGAGTTCTTTCGGAAGAACAACGGGTGCTGATCACTGGAGGTTACTTTTGCTTGATGAAGTCTTCGAGTTTGTACGAATCGAATTGCAGCACACCTACACCTTCGCGACCAGCGTCTTGCTCAGAAAGGATGTAGGGATCCCCATGGGGAAGACTACGAGTCCCCCATTGGCTTGTACCTTATGCGCTTTTTTCGAATGCATGTTTTTGCGGAGCTTGGGGAAGTACGGTAGGCAGGTTTTTGGTATCCGCCTCGTTGATGATGTAATCCTGGTAACGGTGTCGTTGTCAGGGGAAAGATTGGAGTGGATCATGTCGAGGTTTTCTGAATGCTACCCAAGGAGCCTGTGCCTGAAACGAACAGATGATGGCACAGGCGTACTTGATTTCCTGGGGTGCATGGTGAGGTGCAGTAACTCATACCCCTATTTGGGATGTGTGCAGATGTCCAGGAACGAGGAGAGTATGTGGTCTACGGGGGAATTGGAATTTCAGTGCGGTCAGTCCTTTTATTCGTGGGGAAGCAAACAGCAGAAAAGCGCCACGATCAGTAGTTACTTGCACCGGATTGACCAAAACACTTCAATTCGAAGTGAGATTCCAGGCAGGGTACTATCACTGAAGCGAGAACTTAGGATGAGAGACTTTCCCATGATTTTTTTCGGTAACGTTCTGCGGAGATTCGCCTTTCGGAGAGATGAGGTTTGGAAACGCACTGTGGAATTGTTGGAGTGAATAACGGCATGGTAGGACTAGATTAGTGGTGCTTGCGCATATCGTTGCTGATGGATGATGTTTTGTGGTAGATGTACTTTGTTCACAAAATCAAGAATCGGATAGTGTCATTGTGCTTGTGTCCTATTTTCTGTGTTTTTTGGCTTTTTTGTTCTTTTTTGGTTCGTTGTGGTACGTTTGAACAGGTCAGGTACGTAATGTACACGATGATAGGACTAGTATCTGTTGGATGGAGTTTTTCGTCAGGTAATGCAGATGGTGCTAGATCGGGTGGCATGATCAAACAGGGCTGCTATCCGTTATGAGTGTCTGTGTAGTGTTAGCAGGGAGGTTCCGCCAGAGGCCGGTACGGCCCTGGTGCCCGGTTCCTCTAAGTTTCGGAATGGACGGACTTAGCCCGGACACTGCGGGAGCATTTTTTGCTGTAGCTATCTGGCACACCTGACTAGCGACCGGTGATTTTTGGACCTATAAGTACGTTCTGTGCGATTAGTTAGGCCTCTTACGGTGCTTTCACCTTCCGCCGACGCCAATCTCGGTTAGCGAAAGTGGCGGTGAAAGAGGGAATGTGGAACGGGCGGTGGTCATTGGGGTGTGGAATGTACTTGGACCTGTAACGTCTATTTTTTGTGCTTAACGTGCTCGTCACTCTTCTTGATTTGAGTTGACTTACTCTGTTGTGAGTTTGCAATCATACTATACTATACCTGTCTCTTATACACATCTAGATGTGTATAAGAGACAGATACTATACTGGGTTCTGGTCGTGATTGAGAGTACCTTCTTTAGGCGGGTTTCAGGCCGTACATAGGCCGTGCTGCGTGTCAATTACGAATGGGAGCCTCACAAAGGCACTGGCACCAACCCCCCGGATTTAGGCGGGTTTCAGGCCGTACATAGGCCTGTGAAGTCCTACAGGTCTTGCAGACAAGTCTTGTAGGCTGTATTAGCAGATAGACAGTAGTATCAGGAAGTAGAATAGTCTAGCAGTGTTTTTCCTTCATCTATTTTCTCTTCTTCCTTACCTGCCTTCTCGCCAACTTCATCTTCACACCCTCTTTATGCATTCCTTACTTCCCCCATCAGGGGAACTACCAACCTTCTCCGTCAGATATTGCTTCCTCCACTCCTGGCTTCCTCCACCCTCGCCCACTACTCCTCTAAAGCTCCTTACTTTCTGATCATCTCACACCCCTTCCCTTTAGATAACACGGTACCTTGCCATCCTTTCCCCATTGATACATCAGTAGATACAGAAGAGTTCTTAAGACACCTAAACAATTTAGTACAGATGTTTCTCGGGTCTTACTAGTCCCGTCAAAAGCGAAGCTGGCTAAAGATGCCAGAGGAGACAAACCGGGTTGAATTGTGGGGACCCCGGCCCCTTTCTTTCATGTTGGCAATCAAACAAACATTCTTAAAAAAAAARAAAAARAAAAAAAAAAGAAAAGAAAGAGTACCTTCTTTCCCCGAATGGAACGTACGGTCATTATAGCTGTATCTAGACTGAAAGATGCCTCAAATACAGCTATAATGACCGTACGTTGTGCTCGGGGGAAGAAGGTAGGTGCGAGGGTGTCTTTCTCTAAGAATTCCTTAAACAACGGGCCAGATGAATCAGGCCACGAATCGGGCCTCAGTGGAAATGACGAGAACTATGTGCACATGCTGCAAGGCAATGTTTTTTTCATCAGACTCTTGGAAAGGGCCGGGGGCCAAGTCCCACTAGCAGCGTTGAGCTACCTCAACGCCTGAATCTGGACGTGTTTGTAGAGACGTGCAGTTCAGGAAACTCGACACCATTTCTGCACATCTCCGCAAAAGCGTCCACATTCTGGCGTTGAGGTAGCTCAACGCTGCTAGTGGGACCTGGCCCCGGTAGGTTGAGCCGTGTCCCCCATGCACGTTTCGAGAGTGGTGTGGCGATGCCCTAATCTTCTCTCTATATCGTTCCAGTTGTAGTAGATGTCCCGAAGTACTAGATTTTATTTTTATTTATTTATTTATTTATTTTATTTTATTTTTTTTAAGAATTTGGATCATTTCTCGATTGATGCGTGTCATCCTTGAATGCGCAGGGGCCATTTTGCTAATTACCCTTCTCTTTCTCTGTAGCGTTCCAGTTGTACCGGATGTCCCCAAGTACTCGAGTTTCAAAATGCAGTCGAGGCAAAACGCTGAAAATTTTGAATGTATACAACGTAGCTTTCGGGTCCGATGGGGGGTGTGCTATGTTCGAAGGATGCCGGAAATGCATTTTCAATTTCAAACTGTCTTTTTCTTTTGGCGACTGCGCCCCCTGTAGTTGCCCCTTTCTTTTTTTTCTGTTTTGTTTTTTTCGCCCATTCTAGACTCTCGAGTCTAGAGAGAAAGGACGACGAAGCACCTCAACCGCCTGCCTACCGGCTGAGGTTCATCGCATAGCTGTGAGCTCAATCATCCAAAGACGTGCGCATACACACCCCGGTACACACCACGTGGCAAGAGCGCTGTACACCACGTGGCAAGAGCGCTGTACACCACGTGGCATGAGCGCTGTACACCACGTGGCAAGAGCGCCGTACACCACGTGGCAAGGGCGCTGTACACAAGTAGAAGGATAGAATCGATTGCAAAAGAGGGAGGGTATGGCTACCCCGACGGGTATGGCGACCGGCTGAGGGCAATGCTCATACTCACACCAGCCTGAGGACTTTTCCCGATGCATCCATCGGTCTGCATATACTGCCAGCGCTGGATGTATCTTACCGCAATTGCGTCCAGATCTGAGTCCCAAAAGTCGTTGCGCGCATGTGCCCTGACAGTCGTGTCATCGTTGGATGTATCCTAACCCAATTGCCGTCCAGAGAAACTCTCCCTTCGGTCAACCGTCTGGTCAAGCCTATTGCGACCCGCATGGGGGACACGGCTCATGTTTTTTCTATTCTTATTTTCTTTTTTCTTTTTTTCGGATAATTTGCAAAATACCCCCATAAGTTGAGATATATGCCAAAAAGCCCCTGAAAGATGTGGGTACAGCCGAATGCCCTTTTGGGCCCAAATCTTTGTGTTGTGCCCCTGTCAGGTGGTGTGCAACTTTGAAATCTGTACCTCCCCGTTTGGGACTTGGGTCACTTGGCCTTTTGCAATAGTGCCTAGGAAAAGCCGGCAGGTACTTTCTTGACGAGGATAAACTGACTCTCTCTCCCTCCTCCCCGCCCCACCTCTCCAACCCCACTTCACACTCACACACACACACTAGACGGTCAAAGGCTTTCCTTCCACGAATAGGCGACTAATGGACAGTTAGACCACCTGTAAGTTTCCCAGCCATTTTGCAGAAATGCGCCGTGCATGCTGCCATGATGCTGGTGCGCAGGCCAGGATGGATGGCCTACGCAACAGAAGGATGCACGGGGGTGCAGTTTCACCGGAAATCCGTCCAGGCAAATTGGGCCTTGCATGCAACTGATTTTGCCTGCCAGTGGATGGATTTCGGGCAAACTCCCACCCGACGCCCCACCATGCAGGGTGCGTTTCTGCAAAATGGCTGGGAAACGAACTGGTGGTTTAGTACTTCCTTATGGACGTTGCTGTATTGAATGCTCTTCTTCTTCTTCTTCTTCTTGCAAGAGCGTTGAGGAATTTTATCTTTCTTTGTATCAGGGATGTTGGACCCGGTTCCAGAAGTGCTTCTCCCAAGATGTGCCAAAAAACTAAGTCCGCTGTCGGTTTGTCCCTAATGGACCAAGCATTAGTTAGTAGTACATCAATCTTTGCGCTTTTGTTTTTTATTTTTATTTTTAAAGAAAAAAACGGCTCCAATCTATTGGCGGTGAGCAGCACCTGCTGGAAAGCGGGTCTGCTGTGGCATGTTGCCGCAGTTACCCTAATCTTTTTTTTTTTTTTTTTTTTTTTTTTTTTAACACAGAACAACCTTCGAGAGGGTGCTACCAACGTTACACAAAGTGAAATCGGTATTAAATAAAAAAGGGAAAAGAAGAAGAAGAAGAAGAGAAAGAAGAAAGAAAGAAAAAAGCGGAAACTACAGGGGACTCACAAAAATGAGTTATAATTGCACTATGGGCCAAGATACAGTTTGGAAGTGCAGTTCGTGCAATGCACACAACCCAGCTTTCTGGCCAGGTAGGGTGCCCCAAGTGCAATTGCGAACTGCATCTTGCCCCATAGTGCAATTGTAACTCGTTTTTGTGACTCTACTGCACTATGGGCCAAGATACAATTTCGAATTGGAGTTCAGGCAATGTATACAACCCACCTTTCTAGCCAGGTATGGTGCCCCAATTGCAATTGCAAACTGTATTTTGCCCCATAGTGCAATTATAACTCGTCTTTGTTACTCTACTCAAGTCTCAAGTTAACCGAGAAAGAAAGAAAAGAAAAGGACAAAACTCAGGATTTGTGTCACACAGACCAATATTGGTCATCAAGGACATAACGCAGGATTTGTGTCACACAAACCAATAGCTTCCTCCCCTCCTCCCCACCTCCTCCCAACTCCGCTCTGTTAGAAATCCCTCCCCTTGTTTTCATCGAACATCCTATTACCTCGGGCACGTTTCTTGGGCGGTACGACGAGGCCCTTTAGCTGTGTCATAAACAAGTGATGGGTTCAATCCCTCACGGAAGCGAGATTCTTAGGGGTAACCCCTCTTGAAATATAATAGGGAGCCGGGGCAAGGTCCCACTTGCACGGATTAAGAGATTCTGGCCGTTGATATTTTCCATCTACGGTCAATATCGCTTAATTCGTGTAAGTGGGACCTACAGTAGCCCCCGGTGGACGAGCAGCGAAAGTCCGTCCTTTCTTTTTTATTTTTATTTTTTAGAGAAGGTTCCATTTTTATTATATAAGCTGGGAAGGGGGCCCAGCATCCCTCACATATATAGCTGCAGCCACAGGGATGAGCCAGGCACTCCGGCCAGGCTTTCCCCCACCGCAGCAAAACTGAAACCGTCTCATGAACCTACATTCCCTATCTGCACGCCCTATGCACACCCCCTGTACTCACTCTATCTACTACTATGCACAATTAAAAACTGTACTCACACTAAAATTACACTTCTTCAAGTGTCTTGTCT
>BFEA01000051.1:1997154-2013598 GCA_003427395.1 Chara braunii
AAAAAAAAAAAAAAAAAAAAAAAAGGGGGGGCTTTCACAGAAAGAATGCTGAAAATCTAACTTCTGGCAGCTTCCCTTGAGGCTGAGTCACTGTCAGCAGTTCCGTGAATGCTCCCCATCTACTTATAAACAGTTTGAGTGACTTCGCAGAGTATCCTTTTCCTTTCACTGCCTAGCTGTACAAGTATGTCAAGTTTTTTTTTTTTTTTTTTTTTGTTTGTTTGTCAAGGGATTTGTGCGCTTCGTTTTTCAAAAAATTTAAAAAAGAAAAAGAAATCCTGCTGTTGGGAGGCGTGCACCCCGGAAAAGCCAACCAGAAGACGGCAGGTGCAATCGTTTCGAGGCCTGATGCGTACGAAAAAGGGATACAAAAAAGAGAGGCCTTCTTGTGAGAGTTACGAGATGGGGGGAGGGTGAGGGCGGGGAGGGGAGGGGAGGGGAGGGGGAAGGGGGTCCCTGACTGTGGGTAAAGGTGCCGGGCATAAGGGGGTTCTCTTTCGGCCCCTCCCCTTCCACAACCCACAATTGCCATTGTCGTACGGCCGTGGCCTGTGTACCGGTTGTTTTCAGATTCAAAATGTCATGAACGTGGACGGCTAATCGATTACATTCATGCCAAATCGGCCTTTTGAGACCCGGTGCGGCGATCAGTGTGCCCTACCCACTCACAACGCATCGATTACATTCATGCCAAATCGGCCTTTTGAGACCCGGTGCGGCGATCAGTGTGCCCTACCCACTCACACCGCAGGAAGAAAGTGCGGAAGAGGCCCTCGGGGGAAGGCGGAAATGATGCGCCACGCGGACTTCGTGCAGCGGCGAGCGGCGGACTGCTGCCAGACAAGCTCGTGGGATCCCTTCGCTCCCCCTTCCTCCCCTCCCACAACCTTCCTAAAATAGCTGCCGTCTCCGCGCCTACTTTCAAATCACGCCGCGGAGCACGGGGGAATAGCCCCCGCCGACCGACGGAAGCGCCGAGCGGCGCGGAGTCAATCAAAAAGGAAGAGTTCCAAAAAAAAAAAAAAAAAAAAAAAAAAGGGACAGCGAAGCGCGTCGTCGAAATCCCTGCCCCCGACGCCGCCCCCCCCTTTCCCTCTAACATCCCGCCCCCCCCTTTCCCTATAACATCCCGCCCCCCTATCTACCCTTCGACAGCGCGCCCCCCTTCTCCCTTCGTTTCCCTGCCCTGCCCTCCCGTCCCCTCCCGTCCCCTCCCGTCCCCTCCCGTCCCCTCCCGTCCCCTTCCCTTCCCTCCCCTCGGTTCACCACCGGAATCACAGAATCAGTGCTCTTATCGATTGCTGCAAAACGTGGACAATTCTTTCAGATCACCATCGCTCCTCAGCAACCGACCGCGGTGGCGTTGTCTGTCTAGTGACCGCCATCGCTGTCTCTCCCTCCTCGTTTTTTCATCGTCTCTCTCCTTACAGCAGCACCACGGAGGCGTCTCGTCTTCCTTAGCGGTCTGAATTAGCTGACACAGACGACCAACTTCAGCGACATATATCTATGTATCTACATATCGCACGGTCTGAATTAGCTGATCGCACAGGTGATCAAACGGATCGACGAACAATGTCGGCCGCCGCCATCTTGTTGAAGTCTTGCAGGGTTAAGGGGCCGGGGAAGATGGGCATGGAAGAGGCCGAGGTCGTTGATTGGATTGATTAGAAACAATCTCACCCTCGGCGCGCAATATGTGTGTGACGAGCCTCGACAAAACGTATAGGGACTTGATGGAAGGCGCAAAGGAGAAGCGCCTGCAGCTCAAAGGTCCTGTGCCCGCTAAGGTTCTCCGTATCAGGACAGGCGGAACCCAAAAAAAAAAAAAAAAAAAAAAAGGAGATTCCTTCGAGACGGGTATATACATTTAAAAAAAAAAAATCATAAAAAAAAAGAGGTCGATTGAACCAACTGGGCTACCTCAGGTCATACTCACACGAGGTGTCACGAGCAATATTGTAGTGATTTCTGAACAAGATTACGGTCAGATGCATCTAGATCTGGTCGTAATTGCACCCAGGTGCATTTTGGAAAGCGCTACGTATAGTGGGAGTATGCCCTCAGTTGGTACACAAACCAAGTGTTGAAATGCAGACCTGAGTTCGAATTCCAATGGAATCTGATGAGTGAAAATACCTCATCAGTCCCCGATTTGAGCTTGCCATCTTGGCATCTTCTTTAAATTATATTGATTGGTCATAGGAAGTAGGAATCAAGGACTGTATTTCTATAGAGGCTAGTTCTTCAAGCTAACCTGACGCCCTCAGAGGGTGAAGAGGCCTGGGGCTGTGCAGTGCGGTTATGTTTTTCTGTTTCACATGTGACGCTGGACCCTATTTCACTAGCTGATGATGTTGCCCACAAATAAGATTGGAGCCATGAGGTATTCACTAGCTGATGCCGTTCTTATCGCCACAGCTAGTGTGAACCAGGATGTTAAAAAAAAAAAAAAAAAAAAAAAAATGATATCTCATGGGGCTGGTCAGTCAAAAATGATATCTCAAGGCCATGGCCCCTTGTTCTTTTGAAATTCAAAAAAAAGAAGCTGATTGACCTCCACAGTCCATCGGAAGTGATCAAGCAGAGATTACATCCATCAGCACCGACCCCGGGGCTAGGTCCCACTTGCACGAATTAAGAGATACTGAACGTAGATAACGAAGATCAACGGCCGAAATCTCCTTATTTGCGCAAGTGGGACCTTGCCCCCGGTATGGAGGTTGAAGTCACGATCTCTCGTTGGGAGAAGGAGAGGTGTAGGGAGGTAGAGGCTGGAGGACTGGTCGAATACGTGCGAGGAGATATTGAGATTAACAAAAAAAAAAAAAAAAAAAAAAAAGACATGCTGAGATTGTGAGGGACAAAGGTAGAAGTAGCCACGATCCAAACGGCATACGATTTGGGGTAAAATTTGCAAAATACCCCAATAAGTTGAGGTATATGCCAAAATGCCCCTAAACGATGTGAAAAGAGCGGAATACCCCTCTCGCAAAAAAAAAAAAAAAATTTGTGATCCGCTCTACCCACATCGTTCAGGGTCATTTTGGCATATATCTCAACTCATGGGGGTATTTTGGAAATATTCCCTACCTTAAAATCGGATAAAAAAGAGAAAAAAAGAAAAAGGAAACAAAGGATGGGTGCAGAATGCGTGCGCGCTTAGTGGAACGGAACCCGATCTACGGATCTCTGATCGCCAGATTGATGAGAGCACACTGGACACTACGAAGTACTTTCCTACATGTATCTGACCTCAATTACGACCACTGTGGATGTATCTGGATGCCTTTCGGGCCCGCAAAATACTTTAGTCGAGAAGGTCCTCGTGTGAGCATACCCTGATCAATCGAGCGCCCGTTTTGGCGGTACGGTCGCTGGGGGTGAGGTTGGGGAGGGGGTACGTAGGAACCGCCGGCGGGAAAGAGGGAGCACCGACAAAAAAAAAAAAGAGGGTACAAAAAAGGGGAACCATATGCCTTCCAAAAGAAAAAAGAAAAAAAGGAAAAAAAAAAAAAAAAAAAAAAAAAACAGGGTGCCACCACCTCAGCAGGGCAGTCGAGGGAGCGCGTGTCGAATGGCATGCGGGCGGAACAGGCGGCTTAGCGGAAGCCAAGCGGAGCGCCAGCTGTCCCGCACATCTGCATGGGCGGCGCCGCGGGGGAGTGGGGACTACCTCGTTTTTCTCTTCTTTTTTTCTGACCCGAAATTTTCTGACGTCAGTCACTGTATTATTTGGGTAAGAAAAAGCGGGGACCTTTAAGCGCATAGTACACTCATCACACACTTTCTCGAATGAACAAACCCGTAATAACGAGTACATTCTTTCATATAAGCGTCAGTGTGAGTATGACCTGTGATAACGGGCGGAACGGGGTCCCAAAGAGAGATCCGAAGAACGGTCGGACGGAATAGAAGGTATTAATGATGGGCCAGGAGGAGGAGGGAGGTTCCTACTGTTTTTTTTCTTTAACTTTTTTTTTTTTTTTTTTTTTTTTCTTCTTGTTTCTTGCGCGTTTCTGCTGGTTCGTTGAGGATGGTAATTAAAACGGTCTTAATTCTTGATTGAATTTTAATTTGAATTTAAAATAATATTAAATTAATCTCGTTCTGAACCAAGTTCGTTGCGTTTGGACGGTAGCGAGTTGCAGGGCGGACTGACCAGTTTCTATGCTGTCAGAGCGCAACTGGGCGTATAACTCTCCAGGTGCAGGTCATGCGGAAGATCATGCATTTCGTGCAATATCACGTCCAGTTGCATTCTGACGGCGGTGTTCTTGCATTTCAGACCTGACCACCCATTTTTGTACAGTTCGAGATTTTTTGCCGTGTGTTGCACTAACGGTTCGGTTCGGAAGCGCTCGAGTACCGTCCTCAGCACCTGAATACAGCCCACCCTTATCACGGACGTATCGGATCCGAAAGATGGCTTGTATACATCCGTGATTGCGGTGGAAATCCGGACTCCCAGCTCGCTCCGTTTACTGGGTCAGGACGGTAGGAGGACCTGCTTTTTTCTTCTCCTTTTTTTGTAACAGCCCTCAGAAGACCCCCTCCCATCCTTCCTCTGATCAATTACCCTGGGGGCACCCCCCACCCCCTCTGCCCTACCTTGGTGTGGACTACCCGGGACCATCACCCATCATCACCAACTAGGCTAGGTGACCTGACCAGATAGGGGCTGAGCGGGGGGACCCCTACCCCCACCCCCTCTGCCCTACCTTAGTATGGACTACCCAGGACCATCACCCATCATCACCAACTCGGCTAGGTGACCTGACCAGATAGCGGCTGAGAGGGGGGACCCCTACTTGCCCACTCAGCCTTTCTGTGTCCAGGGAAGTAGAGAACCCTGGGGTCAAGTCTCACGAATTCTCAATTGCTGACCATAGTTTACCAAGACCGGCGGCCAAGAAGGAACGTTTCGCAGGGTCCCCTGTATAAGCCTTAGGAGTAGTGGTGGGTAGGTACGTAGTGAAGGTGAATTGAAAGAATTTGAAGATGGCCTAGCTCAAGAGATAACCCGTTGCCCCCCCAAGCCAGAGATAACCCGTTGGCCCCCCAAGCAGCATTGGCAGGACCTTGGCCAATGTTGTTGGCTGCTATGCAGCGACAATATTGGCCATTAGACACCGCCATGCGGGGTTGGTGGGTGGGTGGGTAGGGGGCATTCCTTGGCGTTAGCACCACCGATTTCCCCCATCAGAAATGCCTGCCCACAGCTCGTCACTGTGATGAGGGACTGGAACAGCCTTGCTCTAGTGTGACGCCCAACCTTACGCCCAACTCGACTTGAAGTTCCTGTTTTCGAAGTGAGAGGGGCCCCGAAAGTGCGTAGTAGGGTTGTTGTGACGAACCACTTTCTGTGACGAGCGATTTTCTGCGCGATTGCAATGAGGGGTCCTAAGCTGGGAAGATTGGGCCAATTACGGGAAATCGGGATCGGTGGAAAATTGCATCAGTACCCTTGCTTCTTCGTCTTTTTCGTCACTTCTTCGGGGCTGGGAGTGTCCTCGGACGGCCGGTTGAGTGATTGGTCGGGTGGATGTCTGGCGCGCCACCACGCACGCGATTAATAAATGTTGACATCGTTTCTTTCGTTTCGGTTTCGATCTTTTGGGCGCGGACATCGCGCGGGAAATTGCTTCGTTCTTTTCTAATTTTCTTTTGAGTTTTTGTCGAGCCCCCGATGGCTCTCGGAATTTTGGACTTTCCTTTTGGAATTTGTGCTTTTTGCTTTTTCGCATTAGGTAGGAATTTAGGAATTTGGTAATTAAAACTTTTCCTGCCGCGTGGCGCCTTTTGTCTACGCGCTTCTTCAGGCGGCTGCAACGGTACCSTGATTAGTGGGCGCCCTTAATCRTATGTGTACCTGTAATCTTGGGCGGGCGCCATTGTAACTGTATCTCTCTTCTTGCACTCCGTCTCTCCCACCCTCCCTCTCTTTCTTTTGCTGAAATTTTGTAAGCCACGGCTTGCATGCTCGGATCTATGCGTGGAGAAGGGATACGTCCCCCACGCCGTGGCCGATCATGCAGAACGCGGGCGTTCCCTCTCTAATCTTCACTCTAAGTCTTGGCAACTCCGTGTTCTTCGCGCATGCATGCACACTATAAATTTCGGCTGTGCGATTAGTCAGCTCTCTTAACCTGTTGTTGGAAGCTCGGGGTTGCGCGATCAGGAAGGGTCGGCACACGAGCGAAGTAAGAGGTGAGTAGAGTAGGAGTTGGGCGACCCGACGGGCTGGTGCCGAACGTGCGGGATTGACGTGGGCCACGAGAGACTGTGGGCACGGGCGAATCCAACTGGTGCGGGAGGACTAAGCGGGGTGACAACTTCGTGGGTTGGTGCATGATGACAGACTGTCCGCATCGAAGAGAGAGAGAGAGAGAGAGAGAGAGAGAGAGAGAGAGAGAGAGAGAGAGAGAGAGAGAGAGAGAGAGAGAGAGAGGAGGAGAGAGTTGAGGACGATGGACGTGGATTTGCGGTTTCTTTGTCTCTTCCCCCTCTTCACCTGTGTACATACGTTTTGATTACGGCTCCGGGCGGCTTGCCCGTTCTCATCTTCGTTTCGGCTTTCTGAAATCTGGTCTTGGGTTTTTGCTTACACTTGTCTTTGCTATGTTCATCCTGATTGCATTACGTACATGATTCTCGAATGTATGGATGTATGGATGTTATGCCTGCTTGTCTATCTTTGTGCTGAGAATCCTTGCCTTTGCTCTATGTTTGTGTCGAATCTTTGCCCGCACCTAATGCCGCTGTAGAGGGGATGAGAATCTTGCCCGGATAGCGATTTTATTCTCGCTTTTGCTTGTCTCACGATGGGGTGTGATATGGTTGCATCTTGCATAATCCGAAGCAATTAGACGGTCCGAAGTCTGGCCCCGCGAGCGCCGCGCAAGAACGCGTATAAACGCGATCCGAGTCACGCCCTTACACGCATTCCCGTGCGACGATTCGCCCACCCAAAAAGACTCGCGGCGGAACCATCATCCCGTACGAGCACGACAAGGCGCCACTGAGCCTGCCTGTCCTGCACGTGCTCGTGCGYGGTGACGATAACCCGACCTGAGCCATCCCATCGACGATGATACCATRACGYGATCTTGGAACTCARACTCATCCTACGACCCGGACTATTTCACCCCTATAATAAACGAGCTCATAAGGACACGATRCCCCTGTCACACSRAGAATCGGCTATGTCCACGGGAATTCCACTSTGCCACCACCAGTRACCCTCGGTGCTYCGATTTCYCGTCCCCCGACCACACCTACTACTTCACCCACCCGGGATTCGTTGAGATCACCACCAGTTTCYCTCCTTTCCGCCTTCTTYTCCCGTATCATCAACTCARCGTCGTTCCGTGGCCGGCCATAGCCCCCTATTSGCCCAATACGTTTTGCGTAAACTGCCGAYGCAGCRGCRCACYGAGCACTCCKGAATTCCGAAGGCCCAACCCAAATACGYGGYGGTCTGCGCCACGTGGCGACCCCCGACGGCCTAACTTTCCGGGACCACCTCCACCACGGAGGAATTTTCCCGTGACCCGTCATCCACAGTGTCCCGGTCCCTTGGGACCGTGAGACCCTTGCGTGCGCAACCCTCGCCGCCCTTATTGCATTCATATCCTTAAGACTCCCCCTCTTTCCCAAAAAATCCTTGGCACTCCCCTTTTCGCACTTCCAGGCCCACACTCCACTCCGATCAGGAAGTCGCATTGGGCGTGAGGTTGGTATCGGAGCCCGACACGTGGCTAGGGTCTTAGGATTGATAGCACGTTAATTAGGCGACCTGGCTAACCGTGGGCGACCTCGCCCTCGGAATGCGCCTAGACGCGACCCTATCGTCATCAGAAGCAGAGTGGCTAACCGACGAGCAGCCAATATGGCTGCCAACGTGCAAAATCCGGTTCCGCAACAAAATGCTAGTTTACCTAATCAACCTGCCCCACGTGCACGAGCTCCCATGTTGCCCCCATATCTCTATCTATTCGATCCAGCGCACCATCTCGCAGGAGCACGGCTGGCCACGCTTAGAGCATAGCAGTACGATGATCACGAAGCACAGATCAACATTCCGGCTCGAATGGGAGGAGACGCTCATCACTGGTATAGTACCTATGTGTGGGTGGATCTTCCGACCTTCGAGCGGGACTTTTTTAACCGATTCGATTATGTCCACCCTGAACAAGCGCTATACATGATCAAGGATCGAGTGCAAAAACAGCTCGAATCCGTCGCGGAATACCGAAACCGGTTCTACAGGATGTTTGTAAAAACTGAGCGAGGTGAGCAAGTCGGAAGAGACCTATTCATTGACGGACTCCGCAGTCGAACAATAAGGACTAAGTTGCGAAAGCAGTCGTCCCCCATCACTCATACGCTACAACAAATTATGGCTGCCGCGGAAGAAATGGAACGGAAGTTCGCAGCGAACTTCCTGGAAGGAGAAGACTACCCTAGAGACGGAGACTTAATCGAGCTCGTACGAGCGAGAGCAGAACTGGCTGTTTTGCAGAACGAATTTGAAAATATGGGATTTGTATCAGGACCTGTCACTTATATGGAACAAATAGGCCCCAAACGAGTAATCCTAAGTGAGACTCCGAGCATCTCTGCTCCTATGATGCCCCCGCCCGTCAGGGCATTACCCCCGCCGCCCGTTAAGGCTCCTGTACGATCAAACGAATCGGCGACCATTTTCGAACTAACCAAAACTTTGATTAGTTTGATCCAAGAATGCAAAAAGGAACAGCGAGAGCACAATGCTCGGCTAGAAGCCATGATGAGGAACATGCGACCTATTGCGGTGAGTGCCCCTCCGATGCAACAAGGATTAGCCCCCGCCCCTGCTCTCGGAGGAGCTGTGAACAATCTGAATGTTTGTTATGCCTGTCATCAGCCCGGACATCTAGCCCGTGATTGCCCCCACCGACCCCCGCAACAGCGGATCGCACCTATGGCTGAGGGCCCTATCGCCAATGGACCTGGACGAGTCGGAGCCTTGATGGAAGAAGTAGAGGGTGGGGGAAGTGCCCTGGCTACCTCGGAAGAGGCCGCCGAACTAATCCCGCTAGATCAGTACGTATCGCTGAGATATCCTAGGCTTGGAATGATCGGAACAATCAGACCAGCACCAGAACCGAAAGAAGTGGTGGAGTGGCGACCGTCCTTAGGAGAAATGGAGTCGGGAGGACCCACCTTCGTCACAGGGAAAATCGATGTATTAAACATTATCCGAGCTTTGGACCATCGGATTCCACTACCGATCGGTCATCTACTCTCGATCTCTGAGCAAGCCAATGAGCGAATGCTACAGTATTGCAAAGCGAATCGAAAGCGATTCGCCCTCGCCCGAGCACCAAACGTAAAAGCCAAAAGCCCCGCGCCGGAAGAAGATTCAACAAACACTCCGGATCCGATACGGTTAGGATTAATTCAGAAAGACGATCATTTCCTACAAATTAAACCCATTCCGTGGAAATCCGCAGAGTGCGATATAGAAATTTGGGGAATTCCTTACAACGCCATTATAGACTCAGGAGCAACTGTGTTGGCTATTTCACTAAGAGTGGTCGAAAGGGCAGGCAAGAAAAACGATCTGATCATGCTCACCGAGAAAGATCAGCTCGTTTCGGCAGATGAGGAAAAGATTAAAACTGTGGGGAGAATGACCAATGTCGCCTTCCGATTAGGAAAAGTACACGCGTTTGGGGATGTCTTAGTACTAGACGTTAATACGTACGACGTTCTTTTCGGACTTACCGCTCTCGTAGCGTTATGAGCAAACCTGGATTTCGAACGACGAGAGATCGTCCTCCGAAATACAGGAGGAAAACCCTACGCTGTGCCCATGCGATTGACCCTTCGCACTGTTATTAAGCCGGTTTCCGCGGGTTTCGTCGATGATGGCAGGGACCATCCGCATGATCTCCCGGGACGATGGAAAGTCATCAACTGAAGATGCGGAAAGCAGTGACGAGGATGATCCGGAGATCTTGAAATTGCTACGACAACGCGTTTACTACCCGCCGCCCAAAACGATAGCGAGAACGATGCAACTGACCAGCCGAAAAATTCAAAGGACCAAGGCGATGATCTTGGGAGAGCCCCTCGTGCAGATTTCGAGGATGGTCGATTCTTCGGGACCCCTCAAACTCTGTACGAAGGGATCACCCCTCTCCTCGCCAGGTATAACGACAAAAAACATTATTGCGATATTACGGAACTACCTAAGTCTTTACTAACATCGGCTAAAAAAGTGAGATTGTTATGCCCTGGGGGCTTTAAAGCAGAAACAGACGGACTGGGGATAAAGATTGCAACAAAGGAAGTGCCATGGCAGGATGTTTGCGATGGGATTACCCCAGAAGGACACGTGGCAATCCGAGAAGAAGATGCTCAAATGATGGCCACGGTGTTCTCCTGGCGATCGGATCATTCATTCATCTCGGCGCCTCCACCCGACTTGACAAAATAGACGAAAACGAAACAGATTGACGTTCGAATTTGGGACCAACTTTTTGAACTGCACGTTCCACAATATGTGCCGGATGAAATCCACCGGGTAATTGCGGATATTCTAACGGAATATCAAGGAGCAATTTGTGTATCTGACACTGACATTGGTTTGTCATTAGTAATCCAACATGAAATTCAGACAGGAAATCACTCCCCGATTCATTGCAAACCTTATCGGTATTCCTTGATTGAAAGCAAAAAGGCTCTCGAACGAATTCGGGAGTTCGAAGCCAGCGGGTGGATTGAACCCGCTACCGGACCTTGGTCTTTTCCCGTAGTATTAGTACTGAAGAAAAACGGAGCGATTCGCATTTGCATTGATTGTCGCAAGCTAAATGAGATCACGATCAAAGTTGTGTATCCCCTCCCCTGGATTGATGATTTGCTGGATGCGATTGGATGTGCTAACTACTTTAGCAAGTTTGATATTCGGCATGGTTTCCATCACATTTTGGTTAAGGAGGAAGATCGGCCGAAAATGGCCTTTGTGTTGTTTGAGGGCACGTGGCAGTGGGTTCGGTGTCCGATGGGGATTTGCAATGCGCCTGCCACGTTTCAACGAGCAATGAACATGACGTTCCAGAATTTCGTCAACAAGACACGGTTGACGCAAAGGATGATTAACTTCTGCGTGATCGTGTACATGAACGATATCCTGGTCTATTCGGAAACCTATCATGGGCACGCACAACATATTGAATGGACATTGGGCGCACTGAGAGATGCCGGGTTCAAGATTGCGCTCGAGAAGAGCGAATTTTTCCTCTCGGAAATTTCGTTCTTGGGCTACGTCATGACACGTGAAGGATTGCGGCCGGACTCGATAAAAGTTGCGGCGGTAAAGGAAGCCCCGGTTCCCACGTCACTGACGCAGGTTCGAACCTTCTTAGGATTGGCATTGTACTACCTGCGCTTCATCAAGGGCTTTGCCGCGATTGCACGACCACTAACGAATCTGTTACGGAAGGACCAGCCTCTCAGCTGGGACGCGGAGTGCCAACAGGCCTTTGCAACCCTCAAGGATACTCTGGCGACGACCCCTATTCTGATTCAACCAGACCCCTCAAAGCAGTTCATTCTCATCACGGACAGGCAACTGGAAGCTATTTCCGCTATTTTAGCCCAGAAGGGGAACGATGGCCGCGAACATGTCATCGAGTACGCATCACGAACCGTGCCGGGCGAACGAAGGAACGACTCCGCACCTCAAGGCGAATGCTATGCAGTGGTGTGGGGAATCCAGCACTTCCATCCGTATCTCTACGGACAGAAGTTTCGCCTCGTGACGGACCACGAGCCTCTGCTAGCTTTGAAGAAGCTCACCAATTACACGGGCATGATTGGCCATCGGGCTGTGCGACTGCAAGAATACGAATTCGATATCGTCCATCGAAAGACAGAGCGACACGGCAACGCGGACGGGCTGACACGTCTGCATCCACCTACCAAGGTACCCAAGGGCGAGGAAATTACACCGTGGAAGGAGTCGGACTTGACCAACGAGCTGAAATACGGACAAGTGGCTGTTCTTCCACGTGGCAAGAAGTAAAGCAGCGACGATGGGTGATGGAGGTAACCCCACTACCCCTCTTTCTCCCCCTTCCTCTTCGTCTCTCCTCTCCCTGCTCGACAAATTTTGCTATTTTTGCGAAGCTATTTCCCGCGTATATTCGGTCCCCATGCGTCCTAACGGGGAGGGGTATGCGGATTGGATAGATTGCCAACAGTGTGTTGCACGAGCCCATGGCTCGTGCATCCAATACAAAAACGATAGTAGATCATGGTTGTGCCCCTTGTGCCGGACCGACAAGATTCCTATCGAGGCTCGATTTTTGGATGCCACGTCAGAAGGATAAGAGAAGACCCGAAAGTTTAGAAGGGCCGAAGTATGGACGAATATTGCCTTAATCGCCACCCTAGTAGGTAACCCCCTCCAGGATTTTACCAAGGAAGATTGGAGGAGGGACAACGAAAGGGCTCAGGATTATCGATGGATTGGGGGCAGATTAGAAAAACGAAAAACGAACGGCAGTGGGATTTGGATGGTGGTGCCACATCCGTTCATGCGGTATGACTTGGTTAAGACGGCACACAAGGAAACTGCAGCTCATTTTGCCGTACGAATCACGGAGTCCGCTATCGACAAAAATGAGTGGTACTGGTCCAATATCTGCGACGACGTGAAATACATCGTCGCCAACTGTCAAGTCTGCGCCGCTGACAAAGCGTCAATTCAACCGCCAAGGTCGATAGTGCCCACGATTGTTGAACGACCATTTCAAAGAGTAAGCATGGACACTACCGACATAGTGGTGCCCCCTGGCCCTAATACTTGCGAGTATTCAGTCCTACTGGTATTTGTAGACCATTTCTCAAAATGGATCGAAGCGTATCCTTGTCGCACGCAGCAAGCCGCGAAAATCGCGCGATATGTCAACCACTTCCTTGGGATGCATAAGGATACGGAAGAGATCCTGACCGACCACGAGGCTGAATTCAGGGGAGAGGTATTAAGGAATCTGGTCCTACATGGCGTCGCCATACAGAACACTGCACCCCACATGTCACAATCTAATGGACTGGTCGAAAACGCTAATCGGATGATAAAGGCAGCGTTGCGACGAAACATCGTGGCACGGGATCCGAGACCCTGGCCCGATATCGTCGATCACGTCCTGGCGGTCCATCGCGGAACGCCTCACGAATCGACGGGGCTAAGCCCCTTCCAATTAAGGACCAATAACGTCGCTTGCGCTTCAATACCAAGCCTCCCGGACGAGTCTACATTGAACCGACGGCCCACCAGGGCCACGGCTAGGGAAAAGGCCAAACAACACCTAGAGCTAATGGAACGGTCACTGCCCAGGCTAGCCGGAAAGCGACAGAAAATGACCGAACTAGCCCAGGTCCGGAGCTACACGGCCCGAAATGGGAATGCGGGTTTGCAACCCCAGTACAAATTGGGGGACGTGGTGCAGGTGAGGAAATGTGCTCGCCAGGGTAAGCTAGCGCCACGATTCTTCGGGCGATATCGCGTGATCAAGCTCGACCCCAACAGCGTGGACACCGTGCGTCTCGCCCCTGAAGTCTCAAGCAGCCGATCGGCCCGCCTGATCACACGCCACGTGTCCTATCTTCGCCTCCTCCCCTCTGCTCCGTCTCCTTCTCCCTCGATCTCTCCTTCTGAGGAAGCTGAAAACGACGGTTCTGATTCTCTGCCATTTCCCTCTTCCTCTTGCTCCCCGTCACCATCGCCATCACCATGAGTTTTCTAGAGGAAAGAGCTCTCAGCGAAGCATCGCTTGCACCCCGCGATCGATTGACGATCCGACAAGTCTATCATCCCCACCTTTGTCCAGATCTTCGGTGGCTTGCGCACTTTTTTTGCACGGAAGGCGTATATGCAGCGGCGGTGTTCAGAATCGAGGGTCGGCCCAACGCAGTGGTACTGGCCGAGGCAGTAGCAGTTCATCAGCGAGCGGTGCCAGGTGTCAGCCGCATATCGGTCGTCATCAACTTCCGTGGCGATCTTTCCACGCTCCTCCCTTTACGACATTCGGCAATGAGGACATCGCTGGGCGCGTGGGAAAACGATCTGGTCGCCGAGTGGACCCAGCTTCTGGCTCGCCCCGGGGACATGGTCGCGCCGACACAAGCAATCGAATACGACGGCCTTCGGATGTACCAGCGTGATCCGTCGGCGGTTCTCCCTGTTGTTGTTCCCTTCCCTCGCCCCCAATGAGTCTCTCTCTGATCTCCGTTTTTGATCTCCCCTCCACCTTCCCCACCTTCTGGCAGTCCAATATCCATCCTCGCCTTTCCTACTGTCTAACGACCCTTGCGGTCCCCGACATCCATCCCCCATATTGGGACCTGTGGCGTGAAGACTTCGTCGAGCGTTCACTATGCTTGGTTGAGGTACGGCTGACGTGGACCGAGGACGAAGCGCGTCCGCCTTGCATAGAGCGCTTGGAGTTGCTGTTCATCCAGGCTTGGCGAACCAACGTGGAGGGAGAACTCCTCGCGTTTCTGTTCGGTACCGTACGGCCCGGACATCAGGAACTCATCGCACAAGAGCTCGCGATCCCGGTAACACAGCTGGCGGACGATCTCCCGCTCGACATCATCTCGCAGGACGACGAGCACCCGATTCCTCACGTGCTTTCTCGCACGTTGACGCCGTATCTCCAGTGGTCGGCTTGTGTGGAGGGAGCCGCAGAACGCATCCCGCCGTCGCAGCAGCAGTATTTGGATCCCCGGACGGTTTGTGATCGTGCCTTCTTCAGGCATCCAACGGCAGAGCAGCTTGCTGCCATTCGAGAGGAAGAAGAGGAGAAAGAAAGCTCTGAGAGTGACAAAGGAGAAGACGAGCGGGAAGAAAGTGGGGAAAGCGACGAAGTACTCGGGAAAGAGGACAAAACCCCCGAAGAAGGAAGCTATAGCGAGCATAGCGAGGAGGAGCAAAGAGAAGAAGAAGAAGAAGAAGACGAAGGAGAAGAGGAGAACGAAGAAGGACCTGCAGAATCGGAGTGGGAAGCTGTGCCGGAAGAAGCGCTGCGCACGGGCACAGAGGCTGAAGATCCGGAGGCGGCCCACAAAAGAAAAGAAACCGGGGCCGGGAAGAGGGAACTAGAGTTTGCGAGCGGGATAAGCTTGCACGTCCACGACGACCCAAACCAAGATCCGGAGCCGCCCCGACCAGAACATGGCGACCTCACGGCCACGACTCCGACCCCATCAACGCGGCGACGGAGTCGATCCCCCTCCTCCCCTACCCGTCCCCCAGTTTGCCGACGTACCGATACGGTCGATCGGCCTTCGTCCCCGATTGCTCTCTCGCCGTCCTCTTGACTACCTCACCCTCCGCCTGCTCACCACCCCCATCACGTTCCCCTCCAACCCGTTTCCCCGCGATACCTTCTGCCACTTCTATGCTGCTCGCCTCGCTATAGTAGTGCACCCCCACCCCCACCCCTCCATTCAGTGCGCCGTCTCAACCTTCTGCCTCCATGTTTTGCTCCTTAGTGCCGCATGGCGAGGCCACAATATGATCGAGGTCTATTGCATAGTAACGGGGACCATCCCTGCCTGCGAATATCGCGATCGTTTCCGCGCGGCACTTTTCAAACTCTCACCACCCTCTATCCCGATTACCTCGCGTCCCTCCCTCACACTGGCAACCGTTTCCCCCGCTTCCACCGCATCGTCCGCTACCAAGCGCTTCCAAAATCTGCAGCGGGGATGGAAAGGTTCCTGTCCCCGCTACCCATAAGCCCTCCACCCCGCCATGCCGCCATGCACCGGCTCCCTTTTCCCCTTCCAATTAATTACTGATGCAACCGGTAACGGATGTGTGTCGCGGTAGCGGCACGAGAAAAATCCCGTCCTTGGACTGTCGAGAGCCCAATCTGAGGAAGTAGTAGAAGAGCAAAGTGGCCATGTTGAATGACGTCCGCACGCAATCGAACGGTAAGTGGCATAAAGAGAAGTGCTCCGCGTGTCGATCGATTAGAGAAATCGACACGTGTCAACAAGCAGGCAGGAACTTGCTAATATTGGAACCCCCTGGGCGTCACATATGTGACGAACCACTTTCTGTAACGCGAGATTTTCTGCGCGATTGCAATGACGGGTCCTAAGCTGGGAAGATTGGGCCAATTACGGGAAATCGGGATCGGTGGAAAATTGCATCAATACCCTTGCTTCTTCGACCTTTTCGTCACTTTTTCGGGGCTGGGAGTGTCCTGGGACGGCCGGTTGAGTGATTGGTCGGGTGGATGTCTGGCGCGCCACCACTCACGCGATTAATAAATGTTGACGTTGTTTCTTTCGTTTCGGTTTCGATCTTTTGGGCGCGGACATCGCGCGGGAAATTGCTTCGTTCTTTTCTAATTTTCTTTTGAGTTTTTGTCGAGCC
>BFEA01000051.1:2014453-2026211 GCA_003427395.1 Chara braunii
TTCACCTGTGTACATACGTTTTGATTACGGCTCCGGGCAGCTTGCCCGTTCTCATCTTCGTTTCGGCTTTCTGAAATCTAGTCTTGGGTTTTTGCTTACACTTGTCTTTGCTATGTTCATCCTCATTGCATTATGTACATGATTGTCGAATGTATGGATGTATGGATGTTATGCCTGCTTGTCTATCTTTGTGCTGAGAATCCTTGCCTTTGCTTTATGTTTGTATCGAATCTTTGCCCGCACCTAATGCCGCTGTAGAGGGGATGAGAATCTTGCCCCGATAGCGATTTTATTCTCGCTTTTGCTTGTCTCACGATGGGGTGTGATATGGTTGCATCTTGCATAATCCGAAGCAATTAGACGATCCGAAGTCTGGCCCCGCGAGCACCGCGCGAGAACGCGATCCGAGTCGCGCCCTTACGCGCACTCCCGTACGACGATTCGCCCACCCAAAAAGACTCGCGGCGGAACCATCATCCCGTACGAGCACGACAAGGCGCCACTGAGCCTGCCTGTCCTGCACGTGCTCGTGCGTGGTGACGATAACCCGACCTGAGCCATCCCATCGACGATGATACCATRACGYGATCTTGGAACTCARACTCATCCTACGACCCGGACTATTTCACCCCTATAATAAACGAGCTCATAAGGACACGATRCCCCTGTCACACSRAGAATCGGCTATGTCCACGGGAATTCCACTSTGCCACCACCAGTRACCCTCGGTGCTYCGATTTCYCGTCCCCCGACCACACCTACTACTTCACCCACCCGGGATTCGTTGAGATCACCACCAGTTTCYCTCCTTTCCGCCTTCTTYTCCCGTATCATCAACTCARCGTCGTTCCGTGGCCGGCCATAGCCCCCTATTSGCCCAATACGTTTTGCGTAAACTGCCGAYGCAGCRGCRCACYGAGCACTCCKGAATTCCGAAGGCCCAACCCAAATACGCGGTGGTCTGCGCCACGTGGCGACCCCCGACGGCCTAACTTTCCGGGACCACCTCCACCACGGAGGAATTTTCCCGTGACCCGTCATCCACAGTGTCCCGGTCCCTTGGGACCGTGAGACCCTTGCGTGCGCTTCCCTCGCCCACCAAATTGCATTCATATCCTTAAGACTCCCCCACTTTCCCCAAAAATCCTTGGCACACCCCTTTTCGCACTTCCAGGCCCACACTCCACTCCGATCAGGAAGTCGCGTTGGGCGTGAGGTTGGGCGTCACAGTGTGCCAAGGATTTTAGGAAAGTGGGGTGGAGTCCCAGGTCGGAACTGTGATCTCCGTTGTCAAGTTTCAGGGATGGAAATGCAAGGGGTTTCCATGTAGGGTCAGGTCTTGGGTTTTGCCTTTCTCCGGGTCGAGCGGCTAATTTCGCTGACCCCGTTGCCTAGGGCAGGCTCGTACCTGGTGCACTGATGGAACACAGTGGGTGTCTCTCTGTTCGAACACCTCTCGCCGGCGGGTTACACAGATCTCCGAGTCCGACGTGGACGGCCTCAGCCGGAGACTGTGTTCTCGGTGCTCGGCTTCGGAGTGGGTCCGTCGCACGAATCCCACTGCCCGGTAAGTGTTGTACTGATGGCACTCAAAACACGGCCTCTGGGGCCAGCAGTGCGCGATTGAATCCCAGGGAACTACCGTCAGATGGTGATAGGGGAGAAGGAGACAGAATGGAGGGAAGTCGGTTTCAATGGCGACGAATCCGGTGTTAGATGGTATTGGTAATTACGGGGGTCAGGGTAATCCAGGGTTCAGGAATTCCGTCCAATGGCCTAGTGAAAGTCCCAAGCACACACTGACACAATCGATCGTCCTCCGTTTGACAGGGGTAGGCCAAAAGCCTTAAGTTCGATCGGCGGAGGAGTTGTTCGTTCTCCTAGTATTCTCTATACTCGGTTCCTCAGACTGGCACGGTCAGTGGTCAAGCATGGAACGTTGACATCCATATTTGGCAACAGGGACATGACTCATACATTTGGTCGTGCAAAGAGAGGAGGTGTCGGGTCATGCAGACACGCATATATGGGATGACTGTCATCTAGCAATCACTCGTATACGTGCGTGCATATGATTTATTCTGACCGAATCCGAATCAACTTAGATAGATTAGATGGCCGTTCGACGGGCAAAAGGAGAGAACGGAACACTCATTCTTATGCATCAAATTCAATGGCGTGCAAGGCATGCATGAGAAAAATTAAATCCACACTCAGGCATATGCATAGATCGCAACCTACTCGTTGTACATGCATCTTCCCCAATCGAGGTTTGTTTGGGGAGACAACTCGATCACTAAAAGGACATATTCATTTTGAAAGTGGGCAAGACCACATACATGTGTCCATACATCATCAAGGCGTTCATTTATTGGCAATGCGCCCTTATTTCTACAATCAACAATCCTCCTTGCAACAAAACAAAGAGATGGGGGAGGTAAAGGTGCTTCATACATCAATCAAAGAAAAAACAGGAAAGTTCAAAAGTGCCACAAATGAGAATGGACGAACCCAGAGATGAAAATTACACAGAAGATGTGAAGAAATAATTCTCACTTCAGCATATCGCCTTCTCTCTCGCTCTCTCGCTCTCTCTCTCTCTTTCAAAGTTCCCCTGATGCGGGCAGTCCGTCGCCTCGCACCTATCATCAACCCGAAGTTGTCATCCCGCTTAGTCCAAGTAGGCAAGACGTGTGTGCCCGTGTGCCACAGTCCTTCGCGGTCACACGTCAACCCCACCTATCCAGCACCAACTCGTCGAATCGCCCGACTCCCGACTCACCTTTCTGTATGCACTCATTAGCGGATCCTCCTGATCGCGCTAACTCTAAGTGTAGATTGGAGAGCGAATTAGTCGCACTTGCGAGCTTTATAGCAGTCGGTAGGTGCTCGAGGTAATTCTGGATTATGCTGAAGTAAGAAGTAGAAAGGAAGAGGGAGTGCCTACGGATGTATGATGGGGCCGCGGTGTGGGGGACGTAGCAGCTCTCCACGCATTGATCCAGACATGCACCTGCGGGTGAATGAGATAAATGAGAGAGAGGCACAAAAAAACTTCGCGCGACAAAGGAAAAAGAGAGGAGATCAAGAAGTGAGAGTATTATAGTTACACCTGCGCTCGCCAAGCAGGGGCAAGAAGAGATTACAAATGCGATTAGAATTTAGGCGCGACAGGGGCAGAACGCAGAACAACACGCAACAATGTGCGCGCAAATACGGAGCCTCGTGTAGTTGCAGCCAAAAATTTCGACGCTCTCAAATTCCTAGCCTAATTAAAATCCTAATTGCGAAAAAGAAATTCCGAGAACCCATATAGGTTCAAAATTCAAAAAAAAAAAAAAAAAAAAAAGAACTCCCTGCGCGGTGATCGCGCCAAAAATTCCCCTTCTTACAACCGAATAAGAAAGAAGCTTAAGTAACAATTATTTCCGTGTTCGCTAAAGAGCGGTCAATTACTAACCGTCGTGGGACCAACCTTTTTCCAAAAGGCGGGGATATCCATGCAATTGGGCGGACCGCTCCTAATTAACCCCCCCTCCCCCGAAATACCGTCGCGCAGAAAGTCGCACGCCTATGATAAGTAGTTCGTCACACTCGCACCACAGTTGTGGTGCCAACCTACCCCGTAGGTTGGCGAGAGATCCGGGTTGGTTGGTATTCCCCTGTACTATACATAGATTAGTGAGAGGATGAGATAGATGCGTACTACCAAGAAAGAGGAAATAGATGAGAGAAGAATAGGGCTTATCTTTAAAAAAAAAAAAAAAAAAAAAAAGATAACGAACAATTTGAGAGAAAGCCATAAAGTCCGACACTGTCCAGAAAGCAGAATTGCACCGATATTCCACCAATGGAGAACCAAAGCACTGAATCTGAGTGTCAATGAGAGCATACTCTCGCCATCACGAACATAAGTATCCAAATCTCTTCCCCCTATCCAGCGCTCGGTGCCCAGACTACAATCACGAAGCTGCTACCAAACTGTAAGGGAAGCTACAACAAACTGTGGTTGCCTGAGCGGAGGTTGGGGAACCCGCAGTGCGGCCAAAATCTGATTCTAACCAGCTATCAGTGCAGCCAGCATCTCTTGTTGCACACCTTGTACTCCGACAACACTTCAAAGGGAGTTCCGAAGAAACCTCCTCTCCCCTTACTACCTCTAGTCTGACTTTTCTAAGTCGTGTTCTATCTCTCCTTCCTTCTACCTCCTGCAACTGGTGACGTAACTCTGTGTGGAGGGCATCCACCTGTTGAATCTCATAATCCGCATCTTACATGGGTTGCTGCGGGGTGACCTGCAAGCCAACAGGTTGACTAACCAAAACTTGGGACACACTCTGACTGACACCTGAGGAAAAGGCCTAAGATGAGGTCTGTCACTTGGTAGAGGCGGTAGTCATGGCTGCCTCGACGTTGGATATAACGTTTGCTGCTAATGTCGCTGCTAGTGCCCTTTCGTCGTTGGTTGCTGCTTCCCTAACCCTCTACAATGTCGTCCTTCTTCTGGCTTCTCTCCGCAATTGAATTCATGAAAACCTAAAAAAAAAGAAAAATGTTAGGTTTGCACGAATATTTTTAAAGATTCTAATAGTACATTTTTTCAGGCCTCCTACATGAACAAAATTCTATGTGAAATAAATTAAAAAAAAAAAAAAAAAAAAAAAAAAAATCAGAACCACTAGAAGTGGTGAGAAGAAAAACAAGTTCTTTTACAAAAAATCATTTTGCAAAGCACCGTTTGTTCAGGAACTGAAATATCTCAATTCTTTGTTTATTTGAAGAAATCATATTTATATTTCTATAAGGTATGTAGCATGACGAACCTATTCGGGGTTTTTCCAAACCCGCATACATCTTCTCCTGCTCACGAATACATTCGCTTGGATATGTTCTCTCATACATGGGCGAATATATTATTTTTTAATGTTTTTTATTTTAAAAAAAATCCATTTTTTAATTTTAAATCGTGGTTGGTTAATAATTCGAAGATGTCCCCCAGACAAATGTTGTTTGAATTCGCCTTTTACATAGCATATATTTTTGGACAAGAGTTTTATATTGAACTTAAAAATAGAGTTATATTAATTTATAGTTCCATAAACTAGTTTTCGCAGAGCCTAGTTTTTACCGAACTTCTGAAAACGACTTATAATTCTATAAATGAATATTTTCTGAAACTGTTTTTTTTAACATCTTTCCAGTTCGCCTTGCAGTCCTTGAAGATTGTCTTGTTTGAGCTATGTTTTTTGTCAATTTACTAAGAGCAACTTATACTTTTATAACATGCTCTTTGCCGGAAAGGATTTTCTCGCACATTTTTAGAATCGCTAGACTTTTTGCCCGTTTCTTTACCTCCTTTTTCGGGAAACAGTTAAAACTGTTATCTTTGTATGCGTCAAAAATAACAGCTTGGTTTTTACTTTTTCCATTTTATAAAAAATGTTAGGTTTTGTAGTTTTGTTAGTTTTTTACGAATTGAGTATTAAAACCTAACATTTTTTATAGAATGAAAAAGTTAAAGTTAAACATTTATTTTTAACACATAAAAGATAGTCTTTTTAACTGTTTCCCAAGAAAAAAGGCAAAAAACAGGCAAAAAGTCTAGTGATTCTGAAAATATGCAAGAAAATCATTTCCATCAAAGTCCATGTTATAAGACAATAAGTTGTTCTCAGCAAATTGACAAAAAGTATAGCTCAAACAAGACAATGTTTAAGGACTGCAAGGCGAACTCGAAAGATGTTAAAAAAAAAAACAGTTTCAATAAATATTCATTTATAAAACTATAAGTCATTTTAATCAGTTTGGTAAAAACCGAGCTTTGCAAAAATTGGTTTATAGAACTATAAATTAATATAAGTCCATTTTTAATTTATCTGTAAAAACCTTGTAAAAAATATATGTTATGTAAAAGAAAAATTCAGACAACTTTTGCTTGGGAGACATCTTCAAATTCTCAACCAAACACGATTTAAGAAAAAAAAATAGAAAAATATTTTAATAAAAAATACTAAAAAACAATGTGAGAAAACATATCCAAACGAACGTATTCGTGAACAGAAAAAACATGCGTGCGTGTTTGAAAACCCTCCGAATAGGTTCGTTATCTTACATACCTTATAGAACTATAAATATGATTTTTAAAGATAAACAAAAAAACTAGAATATTTCAATTCCTTAACAACCGGTGCTTTACAAGATAGTGATTTTTCTTTAAAAAACTTGCTTTTCTCCTCACCACTTCCAATGGTTCTGAAAATGTATCATTTCTATTATTTTTTTGCGGTTAATTTACTTCACATAGAATTTTGTTCATGTAGTAAGCATGAAATATGTACTATAAAAATCTTTAAAAAATTTTGTACAAATCTGAGAGAAGGTTAACAACAGTCGTATTTTTCATCCCCACTTCAAGACACCCTTCACCATTTCAGGATGCAGCTTGCCTAAACAGGTGGTTTTCAGGGTCTTCCGACCTTTCACCACTTCAGGATACCCTTCACCACTTGAGGATGCAACCTGCCTAAACAAGTGGTTTTCAGGGTTTTTGGACCTTTCACCACTTCATGACCATTCAGGATTTTCAGACTGCCCAAAACTCCCACTTTACCACTTCAGGATGCAGCCTGCCTAAACAGGTGGTTTTCGGGGTCTTTGGACCTTTCACTACTTCAAGACCATTCGGGATTCAATTTTCAGACTGCCAACAATTCTCACTTTAGAATTTTCATTCTTGGATTTTCAGCTACCCGTTAAGAGCTTGTGGCAAACCTAACAATTTTTTTTGTAAGGTTTTCACGAATCCTTTGTTTAGTCTTATATTCTCTTCATGTTCTAACACAAGGAAAACAGTCAGCCGACTGAGTGCACGTCTCCGGGTAAGCCTCCTACCGTCTTGGTCTAGTCCCTCAACCTCACTGTCATCACCATTCATGAGCTATGCGTGGCCTACGATCTGCACTAGTGTCCTCGCTGGGACCTACTGCAACATTGCAACCAACCAATTAAAATAAAATAAAATAAATATTTGGTTCAACTTTGTCAGAAAGTAATCAAGCGGTAACGACATATAATCTCATATTTCTACAAACAATTATTCCTACTTTTGACTAGTCTAAGACAAATTATAATGCAACAAAGGATTATGTACTGCTTATCTGCAGTTGTCTGTTAGTTTTTAGCAGTGTTCGTCACAACTTACTAATCAAATAAATAAATTAAATCATTTGCAAGGTTTGCATGCAGAATAAATATTTATTAAACCAATACTTGGTCCAGCTATCGATGTCGAGCCTGAAATGCCCATGCGCGCCAATTTTTGTCGAGGCCCCGGGGTACCGTTTCAATTTTTTTTTTTTGACGCTTCCAACTATTATGGTTAGTTACCCCGGAGCCCTAAAGGCATGGCGCGTTAATGGGGAAACGCTGAGGTCGACAGTGACGTCGTTGTCGGGGAAGACTGCCTCTCGGGACCTTGGTCCGCCTGTAACCACAGGGACGTGAACGATTGCGATTGATTGCTTTGAGACTCAGACCGGGATATCACTCGTTGTGTGCAGGTGCGACGTAGGCGTGAGTGGACGGACGGCGGATGCCCAACCCATTGCGACGTGCCCGATGAGATGTTGATTTTAGTTTTCTCATAGATTTATGATTTGTTGGTCTTCACATTTGCATGGATTCATATGCTTCTTCCTGCATGCTTTGCGATTGAGAGAGTTCAGTTCTGATATTTCCCCACCCTTTGGTCAGTCCACCCTGATTTGATTTCAGAGAGAGGAAAAAAAGTGAGCAGGGGAAGAATTGGAGGGATTGAAGGGGAGGGGAGAAGCGCTCCGGATTTGCAAGGAGCTGGGAGGGAACGAGATAGGCTAGTTGATCGTGATGGATAGGGGGGGGGGTTGAACCACAACACGAATCAAGTGAGAGACCATGCCTGAGGTGGGCTGAGTAGAGGCATGGATAGGAGCAAGGTCACACGAGTGAGACACCGGCTCTTCGTGTCAAGGTCACGGTGGAGGTGGTAGGCCAGTGATTATGGTACATTGATCAATCTTCCTTTTCAACATAAGGGTAGGGGAGAAATACGCCAGAGGGCGGTTCTTTCCTAGGCTTGTTGATGTCCTGAGGGGATATAGGAGCGATTGACGGAGGACCTATCGTGGGGGTCTGTTAGCTCATCAGTCCGAGAATGGGCACAGAGAAGGAAACATTGAGAGAACCATTGGTGGATGATTAGGAATGGTGTTTATTGAATCAGATACTTAAATCCATCTCAGACGTGAGGAAGGACCGTTTCACGTTGTGAGCCTGCTGTCGGAAGGGAAAACCAAGTATAGGCCAACCATAGAACAAGGGTTGATAGTGAGACAGAGAGTTTTCTTATGGGTGAGGATAGGGTGTCACCCTAGACCCTGCGTCAAGAGGGATAAAAAGAATGAGTCGCTCACTGAAGAGGTAAACATTATAATATATTTATCAAGCGATGAGTGGAGGTTTGTGGTGATAGACACTTCGAGGCATTGTCGAGCACTACTTTTGTCTAGTATCCCTCAGTCTTAGGTACGGTACTCAATTGTTTGGTGAGTTTTCGGCAGGGTCAGATACTATTGCTCGATACTCAGTTCGATACGTGTACGACTGAGAGTTTCCCAGAGTGACTGTGGTCAGACCTGCCACGGTACCTAGGTTTCTGACTGAGTTGATCTTTGGAAGTGCAGATAGTCATCAGAGGGTGGTAAGAGAGCTTAGGAGGGCTATCCTGTTTAGGGCTTTGATAGTTGAACTCGCGTGGCTGTCCAGTTATTGCTTGGATAGGGCTGTACCCGATCGCAGGGAATTGAGACGGATCTTTTTCCGTATTAGGGCAGAACTCCGTCAAGGCGCGATTACAGGTGAAAAAGACAGGGCTAGGATTCTGAACGCCGAACCTGTAGAGGACTAGATGTCTCGATACAGGGAGGAGTACTCAGTTGAACTCCGCCAGTTCGAGTATAGAGAGCCTGAATTTATTGGCGAAGGCTGGATATAATTCACCCTGCCAGGAAAAGCGATCAGGCGACCTAAACAAGGGAGGATAGATAAAGTCTACAGGTCAATCTTGATAAGGTCTGGAGTCTGGATGTTGGTTGTGACTTCGGTAAAATTTGATTGGGATAGAAGAGGGAGGAAGATAGCGGGAATGACCATGCTAGTTGTTGAGGGGTTTCTATATTATCGTACCTTTGTGTTAGCAAATATTGTTTTGAGAGCGGTGGAGCAGAGTTGTAAGGATCTGAAGCTAGGGGTTGTGCCAAGCCTGGACATCTACAGTTGGCCTGATGAGGAGGTAGTTCGCCGGATACTTCAGGGCGAAGTTACAAAATTTTGGGAGGAGGAGCTTCGTTGGGGCGAAGAATGTAGGTCGATAGTTGTCTCTTTAAGGCTGGCCGAGCAGGGATTTCTACCACATAAGGAACAAGCATTAGGACTTTCAGTCTCCACCTTCGTTTTGGAGGATTTCCTCGGAGGACTAGACCATTTGATTCAAATCCACTGGTCGTTCCTCCAACTAGAGTGCTTCATGTGGAATAACGACGCACACCACGTTTATTACGCGTTGTGAAAGACAGGCCCCAGGTTTGGGGATTCGGCCTTGGAATTGGTAGAGGTGATTCGGTCGGCATTGCCCAAAGGACCGGGGAAATCACCGAGAGGAGACCAACCTAGTGAGTTCTGGATCGTTCTTGATAGAGTTATAAGGGAGCCGTCTGACTACGTAGCCGGCCTGACCGAGTTATACAAAACCTGAGACTCTGACCCCTTGGATAACCAGCAAACTCTCTTGAGGTTCTTTGAGCTACGTTCCTACGATCGTAAGGTAGGGCTTTTCGAAGACGAAGAGGAAGCGTACGGGGAGGAGGATTGGGACCAAGTCGAGTGAGAAGAGGCGAGAGTCAACCCCGAGGAGTGGGAAGACTTACGCGATTTCCCCGAGGGAAGAGTATGATATTTTAGGGACTCAGATGAAATCGAGCGGAGTGCCCAAGAGCAGTGACGCAGGGTAGGGATCAGGATAGACTCAAAGGCTAGAGATGACTAAGCTTTTATCTGATAGACTCTCTTGGGCGAGAGGGATTAATTGGGGCCTGCCATCGTCTAGTGACCCGATTATTGAGGATTTACTGAAAAATTGGACTCCTTTAACCTTGAGCGAACCCTTTCTGTACGTGATCGAGGACTACACAGTGATAGTGAATATAGAACTTAAGGAAAAGGTGTATATACTGGTAGCTCGGTTTGTCGAAACTGATGAGTACGACATAACGTTTTACAATCGGAAGGGAAGGGAGTTGACCGACGACTTGTGGGGGTGCTGGAATTGGGCAGAGACAATCACGTACACGTATAACAAGGAGCTGGAATGGAAGGGGGAAAAAATTACTCTGAGTATAAGAGCTAGGGAGTACAACACTACCCCTAGCCCACTTATTCCTGAAAGCTATCTCGAGGGGAGTAACTAGGGACCAATGATAAATATGGTACTCAAGGCACAATGTTGGGGGAATAAACGATGAGCAAGGGAAATGAAATTTCTAAGGAAGAATTGAAAGAAAGAAGGAAAAAAATAATTTCCAGATTAGGCAGATGGGAGCAGATCCGCCTCCATGTCACGACTATACGTTTTCTAGGGACGGAGGTACGCGATGTAAGGATCTGTTTACCAGAGGAGAGGGAGGTTTATCTTGTCTACGGGGGCTGTTGGGAACGAGCGAAAGAGGTAGTGGAGAATGAAAGAGATAGGTTACTCTCGATAGGGAAGGATGTTGTATGGAGTACAAGGATAATGACCTTTGAGCGACTACCGAAACCTCCGGTTCCTTATGAGGCATTGAGAGACGAGAGGCAGGAAATGGTGATCGAGTTCGTCTTGCGACATCGGGCTGCAAATGGCCAAAGGAGGAGATTATAGGCCACGTGGCGGGAACATAATTCAGGAAGGACTGAGACGAAACCTTGATAGGAGAGCGTCCGACGATCTATACCGACTCTTGAGGACATGGATCTGAGAGGATCTATGCATGTTGGAAACTTTTATTTGTAGGAGGATAAGACGTCCACGAACCGGGGTGATTGAAATAAGGAGAGGGGCGGCTTGTCTGAATGAGCAAGAAGGCGAACTCTATCTCGACATAGGTCTGTTTGGAATAGAGGGCGAGCATGAGATTAGAGACGACAGGGGAAGATTAAGGGGTATCCCGAGGGCTGTTAAAAATTAGATTGGTGAAAAGGGAGAGGGTCTGATGAGTGAGGTCCTTCCTTTCCGATTTTCGTTTCCACGAAGCAGGGGTGCTGGAAGGCCGAGTAGAGAAGAGACGAAAAAAGCTTCTAGACTCCTTGAACTCGTTATCTCATAAATAAGTTCCCCTTTACGTAATTGCGAGATATGAGGCCTTGAAGGAGCTTGAATTGGAGCACGATAGTCTTTATGTACTGACCTGCTACTTTATTGATCTCAACGAGTACGACACATGGATCTTCGTATCGAAGGCTAGGTACAGGGAGCGGTGGTATGATTGTTGTTGGGAGCGAGTTGTTGGGATTATCCTAGAGGAGAAAAAGAGATTGGAGAGAAAAGGTGAAATCCACGTCTAGAGCACGGATGTTTGCAAAGGAATGACTGGGAAGCAATGATAGAGTTTGTACAAAGGGTTAAGGAAAACGAGTTGGCGAGTAAAGACTCGACTCAGATGAAGGGGGATGCCGGGGACCACGACTC
>BFEA01000051.1:2029660-2057569 GCA_003427395.1 Chara braunii
CAAAAAAATATGTTATGTAAAAGAAGAATTAAAACAAATTTTGTCTGGGAGACATCTTCAAATTCCTAGCCAATGATGATTTAAAATTAAAAAATGAAAAAATACTTAAAAACACCAGATTCTGCGAAATCGAGTTTATAGAACTATAAATTAATATAACTTCATTTTTAAGTTAATTGTAAAACTCTTATCAAAAAATATATGTTGTGTAAAAGAAGAATTAAAACAACTTTCGCCTGGGGGTTATCTTCAAATTCCTAGTCAACGATGATTTAAAATTAAAAAATGAAATTCGTTCATGTATGAGATAACATATCCAAGCGAATGTATTCGTGAATAGGAGAGCATGTGTGCATGTTTGGGAAACCCCTGAATAGGTTTGTCATGCTACATACCTTACAGAACTATAAATATGATTTTTTTAGTTAAACAAAATATTGTGATATTTCAGTTCCTGAATTAACGGTGCTTTGCAAGGTACTGATTTTTTGTAAGAAAACTTGCTTCTCTCCTCATCACTTCTAGTGGTTCTGAAAAAGTAGTTTTTTATTCCTTTTTTGCGTTTAATTTACTTCACATAAAAAAAAATTCATGTAGGAGGCCTGAAAAATGTATTATCAGAATCTTTAAAAATTTTCGTGCAAACCTAACAATTTATTTTGTTAGGTTTTCACGAATTCTATGTTGGTGACCGAAAGGTATATAACCTATGATGTAATGGTATGGTCGCTGGGATTGATGAAGTACGAAGTGGAAAAAGACGAAACCATCCAACGTGTAAGGGGAAGAGACGAGAATATTAACTTGCTCATTGAGTTGTTTTTTGACCCAATAAACGATAAGGTAGTGAAGCTAGTGGAAGGGTACAATAATTGGTGAGATTCGACAGATGAACAAGGACTCCTTGCACTTGAAGAGAGTCACCGAGTTAGCTGTGATCTATAAGGAGGAGAGAGAGAGAATAATAAACTGGAAGGAAGAGTTATTGGTAAAAAGAATGAGAGAGATCTGTAACGAAGTCGAGAAGAGGGATGGCTAGCAGTCCGGGAGAGACCAACAAGTATCAACTGATTGCGGACATAAAGATAGAAGGGTCATTGGTGCGGGCTAGAGTAGAGGTGATACACGACGAAAGGTTGAGTCAGGAGGAAGAAGCTGGATCCGCTAGAAGTGTTGTTAAGGAAGCAAGGATATGTGTTATTTGGAAAGCGGCAGACGAACTTCGGTCAGCAAAAATTGAGATCCACACAAGACCATTTGAAGGAGAGACATTCTTTCGAACGTGGAGGGAAACCATAACTGAGGCGAAAACTAAACTAAGAGAAGACGTTGGAGAGTTCGGGGAACTTTCTAAAGACCTAGTCGATGGGGTTTCGTTGAGGACCTTGGAGACTAACTCGCGCTATTCAAAGGTTGTGTTGACCACCGCTTTAGTTGGCAGGGCTGAAGGAGAGGACACTGACTTCGAAACATTAAAAGAAATTCTAGAAGGTTCGATCGACAGAATCTCAACAACTTTGAACTGAGTATCTTAAGGTTAGATAGAGAGAATGAATGTCGAATGAGCTTATTTAACTTCGATTGGGGGAGATGTGAAAATACAAGAATCAAGGACGAACAGTCCAGAAAGAAAGATGGGTGTAGAAATTGTTAGTGATGCTGAGAAATTGAGAAGGGCCTTGAGAGAATTGGAGAGTCGAGCCAAGGAACTGGAAGGGCGAAGCACTACGGGAGAGAGTTGGAGAAAGGAGGTCTTGACAAGGCCCAAGATGACTAGGTTTACAGACATGGTGCTAGGGACGCCTGGAGAGAGACCCCTGGGAACCTTACAAAAGGAGCCCCCTACTGGATGGCGTACCCGTCGAGTTCCTATATGCCCCCTTTCTTTGGACCTCAACCACCTTCCGTTGTCGGGGTCCAGACGATCTTCATGGGTCAAAATGTTTCCAAGTTCCTGGATGACTGGGAGGTCATTGGGATGAGAGGGGAGTGGACCGACCAAGAGATGGTTGCAAACCTCTTTCATCATACTGCACCTAGATAGACCGAGAGGTGAGGGGTGCTATCCCCGACGATGGCCGATGGTTGACATTCAGGGAGAAAGTGAATCGAGCGTTCGCGTGTGATGAGATCTCTTACTCGGTCGAAGATTTGAAAGAAATGAAAAAGGAAGAGAATGAGAGCCTAGTGACATTCGCTAGGAGATATGAGAAGGCCTCGAACCCGCTAGTGGAAGGAGGATTTATAAGAGAAATAGAAAGATGCGGGATATTCTTAGGCAACTTGCCACGAGAGAAGCGTGAGATGGTGGTGCGAGAGCTCCCTGCAAAAAGGGTGACGTTTGTGCATGTGAAAGCCTTAGCTCATGATACGGAGGGGCAAAACACTAGGACGTATATATTGAAGGTTCTAGATAATCTGGGGAAAGGTGTATCTTCTGGGAGAGGAGGAGGAATGCCTCAAATTGAAAATCGTGAGGTGAGGATCGAAGGAAGGGAGACGAAGTCGAATTCGCCAAGAAAGGGGGAATCTAGCCGAAGCGACGAGGAATGGAGAAAGGGGAATTGAGGGGACTGGAAGAGAAACAATGGCGAGTGAGGCGCCTCTAAAAAATAGTCAATGAAAATCTAAGGACGAAATAAAAAGCATGAGGCATGAAAGGCGCGAAGACGAAATGGCTAAGGAAATAGAAACCCTGAAGGTTGCGATGGAGAAGCTACAGAATAGTGCCTAGAGAAGAGAGGAGCCGCCAGCGCGACCGACTCCACGGTTGGAGAATAAAGAGAAAGGAGACCCTAGTCCGAAACGAACATGGAACGATAAGGCTTGTATGTATTGTGGCGATGAGGACCACATGAAGAGGGACTGTCAAGCCATGTTGGAGGCCTTAAAGGAAGGGATCATCGAATTAGATGACAGGAAATATGTGATGTGGGTGGATGAAGGGAAGCCTGTGTCGTTCCTGCCCTCGATGAAGATTAACGTTCACATCCGAAGGAGGAGAATGAACGAAGCTAGGGCTAAACAAGCACAAGTACCCAGGGCCACGAAGGTCTCGAGGGTGACCTTTGAAGATGAGATTGACGAAGTGCCTGAGAGCCCGAGGATCGAGATCTCCTCTATTGAGTTTGAGGAGACCATAGGCGGTAATGAGGCCTTTGTTTGTACTCAAAGGGTTGGAGAGTTAAGTAAAGGGAAGAAGGAGGATCATGATCAACCGATGATGGATGAACAGGTGGAGTCACCTAAGTTGCCCCTATCCCATAGGAAAAGGGGTCCCAAGAAGTTCCAGTTGAAGTGTTCGCTAGACGAAGTGGACCTGAGAGAACGTATGAGGCGAGCAATGGACATGGCCATTCCCATCACTCTCAAGGAATTCATAGATGGTTGTGGTCCCACGATGGATGAGTTGATAGGGATGATGAAAAAGACAAAAGTGTCACTGTCGGAAGCAACGACCGCTGGAGACCTCAAGGCAGAGGCGAAGACTTCTATATTAACAACAGAAAGAGGGAAGGAGAAAGATTGTGAGACTGCTGAGGGAGAGGGCAACTACTTTTATGACCTTGGAAGCGGAAAACTAAAGGTCATGGTGAACGGAGTTAAGATGAAAGTTATTGTCGATGATGGATTAAAATTTACCGTCTGCGAGGACAAGGTAGCATGAAAGCTCGGGCTAGAGGTCGATAGGAGCGTTGCTATGACCATGGTATCGGCTAACAAGTTAAGGCATCCAGCGCTTGGAGTGTGTCATAAGGCCAAGGTAGTGGTGGTGGGAATCGAAGCTCCCGTATCAGTCTTCACTGTAGAACATTGTTCATCTGAGCTAATCCTTGGGAGGACTTGGTTGACACATATCAACTCGACTACTGAGAATAAGCAGGATGAAATTTAAACGGTCACCATAGATAGGTCTGAGGGTAGCAGGATCACGCTAAAAACCGTGAATGAGTTCGATAAACGTCACAAAGTCTCCCTACAGAGTACAGGTCAACTAATGACGCGAAGTTGCCAGATGATACCCGAGGAGTTCACCTTGGGACCCCATCAAGTGAAAGGGAAGAAGACGGAAATTGAGGACATGGAGAGGAAATATGTGGTAGATGGGACCACCTATCCAAAAGAGAGCGACGATGAGGAATTTGAAGGATGTTTTAAATCTATCTTTTTTGGAGGAATTCCCCCACACGGCGGGGGAAAGAAACACAAAACTGTAGCCCAAAAGGTTCAACCAGCTGCAATTAGCCATGGTAGGACTGGGGAGATAAGGATAACTGAAGAGGAGATAACCTAGATGATTAGGGAGCGAAAGGTCATTGAAGGTCAAAGAATTACCGCGAGAAGGCTAGCGGGAATGGATATAGGTGATGAGAATATAACAAGGGAGGAAAAAAAGGTGATAATAAAGACTTTAAGAGCCTGTGATGTGGCGGTAACTTTCTACGACGCTGGAAGAGGGTGGATAGGTCCACGTTATGCTAAGTCAGCGTGGATCTATACGGTTCCGCGTGTGCCATGGAACGCAGGATGGAAGTGTGCTCGGAAAGAAACGGAGATGATAATAAATTTCATGAAGGAAAAGATCAGGACCTTCGTAGCGGAATCATGTGAGAGCGCATATGCAAACAAATGATTCTTCATAAGGAAGTCGAATGAAAAACTACGAAGGATACAAGATCTGCAGAAGACAAATAAGGTTACGGTCAGAGACGTAGGGTTTATTCCGAACCCCGACCTCCTTGCTGAAGGGTCAGCAGGGCGATCTATTTACTCGGTCCGTGATTTTTTTTTCAGGATATGACGGGATTCCACTGGATTATAGAGACCGACATTTGACCGCTATGCACACGCCCCTAGGATTGATCCAGATGATGGTGGTGCCAATGAGATGAACTAATGGTGTGACTGTTTTTCAAAGAGCGATGGTTACAGTGTTGGGAGAGCTTATATGGTTATACCTGTTTTAGTATAAGTTTTCCTAAACGACTTTCCTATCAAGGGCCCATACGGAAAGGATGAGACTGAAGTAAAGCTTGGAATAATGAAGTTCGTTGCAAACCATGCTGAGGACATTAAGAAGGTACTGATGAAGCTAGAGGACGCAAATCTCGCGGTTAGTGGGACTAAGAGCAGATGGGCGGTGTTCTCTATTAAGATATTAGGATACATATGTGATAAGAACGACAGGCGACCGGATCCAACAAAGCTAAAGAAACTTATGAATTGGCCGACACCGCTTCGGCATACCATGAATATACGTCAGTTCTTAGGGGTGGTTGGGTTTTGGAGAAACTTCATAAAAGGGTATGCAGAGAAAATCGAACTTATAAGCAAGGCTATTGCGTAGAGTAGTAGAATGAAAATGAATAAGTGAACAAGTGGACGAGGTGAAGGCCTTGAAGGAAGAGTTAAACTTTAAGGAAGGAGGGCAAATCCTAGGAGTTCCTTATTTCGAGGACGAGGAGAAAAGCCCGTTCATAGTTTGTACTGACGTTGGACCAATATCTGTAGGGGGTGTCTTAGCTCAGAAAAACTTTAGCGGAAAAGAGAGACCCCTCATATTCGAAAGCAAAACACTGAACACCACCGAGAGGAACTACTCCCAGTTTAAGAAAGAAGTCATGGACGTGTTACATTGCTTGAATGTCTTCAGACATTATATTTACGGTCGAAGGTTCATCTTACGAGTCGACCCTACAACAGTGGTTGTCGTATTATGGAAAGATTTCTCTCTAACAGACCCTACGATAACTAGATGGCTTATGCACATAAGGATGTTCGACTACGTTGTGGAGCGTATATCAGCCGCTAAGAATTCTGTAGCAGATGGGTTGTCTCGCATATCACTGGAAGAAGGGGATTTGAGGTCGCCAGGAGGGGTCGATAAGTTTTTACGGATGGAAATAGACTTGGTTAAGATGGAGCCTAGTACTAGTAGTGCCACTCCATTCCTGGAGAACCTCTATACCGGTAAGTACCACCAAATAGGACGATATCTCTTAGGGGAGGTCGAACTTGATGACAAGCTTAGAAAAGAGGCTCAACAGTATTGTCTTGAGGCAGGTCACCTTTTTAATAGGCCACCCAAGAACGGTGTGCCGATGAGGGTAGTGTGCAATGAGGAAGTCTTAGAGCAGAAGGAGACTATCGTCGAGCTTCACGACGGGATCGTTGGAGGGCATAGAGGAGTAAAGGGGGCCTTTGAGAAGGCCAGGAATCTTTACTGGTGCGACGACTTATATAGAGATGTGGAATCATATTGCCATACATGCGTGGAATGTCAGAAACGAGCGGTAATTAAATACAAAGAACTATTGTATCCTTCGTATCCGATCGCGGTAGGATAGGAAGTTAACGTGGACTTAGTCAAAATGCCCAAAGGTGAGGGAGGAATGAATTATATCATGAATATCAGAGATGATCTGACGGGGTTCGAAGAAGCATGGGGGCTGCGTCAAAAGACGGGGAGAGCGGTCAGCGAGTTTCTAACGGAGAATATCACTCGATACGAATGTGTCGGGAAAATTGTCATGGAAAGGGGGTCGAAGTTCATGGCTTAGGAGGTCCACACCTTGCTCCAAAGAGCAGGGATCCGAGTTTCTTTGTCCACGACATCAGTCCCTAGTGAACGTGCTTGCCAATTGGTATGTGGGAAAAGAGAAAAAGTGGCCAAAGTATCTGAGATTTGAAGTCTGGGTGGATAACGTTACTGTCCGAGCCACCACTGGGTACCCCCCCAACACCTTATGGTTCGGGAGGCATTGTCCCTTACCTATAAAGTTCCATATAGACTCGTGGACGAGGATTGACTGGGAAGAGGTATCGACTAGGGAGCAGTTACTAGGCGCCAAAATTAGGCAAATAGCTGAGACACTGGAGGATAGCACCCTGGAAGCCGTAGAAAAATTGAAAGTCCACAGGGGAGAGGACAAGGAAAAATGGGATAAAAACCTCTGAGTTAGGCAAAAGGGTATACCTGCTGGGAGCCTAGTATTACTCTACGATTCCGCTCTAGAAAGAACGTGGTCAGAAAAACTAGCAAATCGATAAATGGGGCCTTACCGCCTGATCAAGAGAATAGAAGGAGGAGCTTACTTGCTCGAGGAACTAGACGACGCTAGATGGAAAGAACCCGTGTCTGGAGCAGCGAGAAAGTCTGGACAAATTTCGTCCGATCTTGAAGAAGGACAAAGGAAAAGAGAGGATTGAAGAGAAACTGGTAGAACCCTCTGAAGAGCCTTCGGTGGAACCCACGAAGGAGCCTAAGCCATCTACCTACGAAAGAGGACAAACCTCCAAAGGTCCTACGAAAAGGAGGCGAGAGAAGGTCTTAGGCGTCAGAAACAGCCGGAGGAAAGACATAAAGAGAACTAGTTGAAAGGTCTTAGAGTCAGCCATGCTAAGGTGATAAAGGAAACACAAAGTTAAGGAGAATGTTAAAGGCAGGATAGTCGTAGGCAAAGACGGGGATGGGCATCGCTGCGAGAAGAGACGACGAAAGGTCAAGAAACGATTAGGCGTAAAAAAAAAGATGATTAAGAAAAAGCGGGGCGAGAAAAAGAAACGAGGGAAAAGGACCCGACGAAAGCGGCGAGGACAATTTTGGGATTGATTGGTAGAGATTAGGAGTCAACATTTTCCTTCTCTTTTCCCTTGATAAATTAAGATGGCTCGCCGTGGACGTCGAGACTTGGGGGGGGGGGCTGCTGTCGGGCGGCTCCAGCCTTACGCCGCCCTTTTCTTCCTTGATGTCGGGCGGCTCCAGCCTTACGCCTCCCTTTTCTTCCTTGATGATAGCACTTGAGGAGAACAGGGTTCGATCAATTTGCTTGGCGGAATCGCAACCGGCATCAAAAGATACGATATCAGATTCACGCAATGAGTGTCGAGGCTGAGGCGTAAGGAAAAAGCGGATCCATGAATTTTGGGTAAGCGCCCCTTTGCACGCACTATTGAGGCGTATCATTGCCAAGGCATAAAGGAGCGGCTACTACAAAGGAAGTGTCGGAGACTCCAGGTGAAGGACAGGAACGGGAGGCCCGAATTGCATTAAAAGTCGGGCGAGGGGCCGAATAAGAGAGGGCGCCAGACTTTTAAGACGAGCCCTCAGGCGAACTAAGTGGAGGCCGACACCAGAATTCATTGTGGAATCAATACAAAGAAAAATCGCTGTTCGGGTGTGCTTGGGGGTTCGACATGCGGGCCTTAAGTAAAGTCGAAAGAGAGCATGTGAGGCCTAAGGCCAAGAAAGGGCCCTCAGGCCGTGAACTTATTAATTTCGGGACTAGGCCTTGCAGAAATTGACAAGATCTTGACACTTTTCACGTGGGGACCACGAGAGCCTAGGCGGGCCCAGGCCTAGGTTCGGAATGAGCCTCTGTACTAGGGCGCTGCAAAAGGCCCGGTACCCGAAAAAAAACTCTTTTCGCCAAAAACTCTTCGGGGGCCCGAATAGGCTCGGGCGCAGGCTCGGGGGAGCCACGGTGCCAGGGCGCTGCAGCTTGTTGGTGGCCTCGCAGCATGCAAGGGCTGAGGCACACTCCGAAAAGGGCTCGACAAAGTATAAAAGCCGAACCGGGCCCAAGACGGGACTCTTCCGACAGGCGCACTTACAGGCGTTCAACGGGAGCACAGGGGTAGGAGCACGTGAGCCAAGAAAGCACCTAGAGAGTCGACAAGGGCCAGGTGAGAGGAGGTAAGGAGGGGACGCACGGGAACACCTGCACACGTGCACGCCATAGTCGGGCACAGTGGAAATGCAAGTACGCACGAGCGCACATAGTCAAGCACGCACACGCGTTGGACGCTTTGCGCACGAGCGTCCGATCATGAGTGCAGCACTTGCACAATCTGAACCGGCGCGGAAGCCTGCGCACAGGTTGAGCATGCGTGCACACCCGCGCACCAGCGTAGGAAGCCATGCGAAGCTGCGTGTGAGCATGCACACAAGCGTGCACACAAGCGCACCAGCGCGGAGGGCCTTGCGGGCTGCGCGCTCACGCGCACGAAGTCGTGCGGGCCTGCGTCCATACCCCCGTGGTCAGGATCTGAACGCGCAAAGCCGCGCGCACGAGCACTCCAACCCGCGCAGGCGGGATCTGAGCGCGCACAGCCGCGCGGGCCTGCGCCCATACCCGCGCGGTTGGGATCTGAACACGCAAAGCCGCGCGCACGAGCAATCCAACCTGCGCAGGCGGGATCTGAGCGCGCATAGCCACGCGCACCTGCGCCCATACCCGCGAGGTCAGGATCTGAATGCGCAAAGTCGCGCGCTCCTGCCTGCATACCCGTGCAGGTCGGGATCTAAACGCGCAAAGCCACGCGCGCCGGCGCCCATACCGGCGCTGTTGGGATCCGACCGGGGGAGAGCTGCGCACACCAGCGTGCTCTCGCGCTATTGGGATCGAAGCGGGGAAGGGTCGTGCACATCAGCACGCACCCTCGCGCACCAGCTCCGCACAGTCGGAGAAGAGGGCACAACGATGAACAGCTGTTCGGCTCAGCACCGCAGAGATGGGCCCCTGGCGAGGCGAACTGGGGCATTGGACACAGGCTCGGGACACAGGTACAGAGTGAGCAAACCGGGTATTCGAGCGGGCCGGGACTTTGGGATGAGGGTCGGGACTGTGGATTTGGCACGGACAGGGCGTAACCTTTGGGCACAGGAACTGGGCATTTGGACGCAAATCATGACTTTGGGCAGAATTGGGACTGGACTTCAGGCCAGATCGGGACATTGGGCACAGATTGGGACATTGGGCACAAATTGGGACATTGGGCATAGATTGGGACATTGGGCACGGATTGGGGCATTGGGTCGGGCCAGATCGGGACATTGGGCACAAATTGGGACATTGGGCACAGACCGGACTTCAGGCCAGATCGGGACATTGGGCATAGATCGGAACTTCGGGACGAGGACCGGGACGCGGGACTCAGGTTGGGTTTGAGGGGCACCTGCGACTGGCAGACTGGGGTTTGGATCAGGCCGGGGTGTTTGGGTCGGACGGAGACGACCAAAGCAGGCTGAGACCTTGGGATTGGACTGGGGTTTCGGGTCCAGCGGGCAAGTAGGTCGAGACATAGGAGCCGCGGGACCGAGCTGGGACTTTTTGAGTTCGGACCGTGGGCGCAGGACATAGGCTCATTGGAGCCGCGGGACCGAGCTGGACTTTTTGAGATCAGACCGGGGGCGTGGGACACAGGCTCAAGCAAGCAGGGGCCCAGCGGTGGGGCCGGAATTTTGGCACCCAACGACAGACGAACTGAAAGATCGGAACTTCGAATCAGGTCCGGACTTCGAGCCAGGTTGAGACTTGGAGCAGGAATGAGACTTTGGACGGGATCGGGACTTCGGACGGGACAGGAACTTAAGCGAGGCTGGGACCTTGTGATCAGGCCGGGCTTTCTGATCAAACCGGGCATTTGAAATAGGGTCAGGCCGGGCTATCTGATCAAGCCGGGCATTCGAAGACGGGCTGGGACACCCGGGATCAGATAGAGACTTGTGAGGAGGACTAAGACACGAGCAAGCCCATGGTGAAGCTTGAGCTGGAGCTATGATCCCTGTGGGCCTGAGAATCTAGCTCAAACATAGAGAGTTCCAACGCGATTCCCTGGGATCGGCGAGCCGGTTACCGGCGTCACCCCATTGGGCGCAATGGGCGGAGGATTCGTCCGAGACTGTTAACGAGATCGATCGAAACTCAGACCGATTTTCCTGACTTTGACACGGGATCTGCCTTTGGGGCTGGAAGCAGCACAGTGAACTCAATTGTTTTGGACTATATGAAAACATTTTATTTGTTCCTTCCAAACGGTGGGCTGTGAGAAACTCGTTGTTGTGGCTCCAGTCTTATTTGTGTGGATGCGGACTAACTGATTTTTCTTGCAGGTTACAGGAGCCCCGACCGACACTCCTGTGGGTGACAGACACGGTGTGAGGTGCAGGGCCGGGTCGGCTTGCCAGCAGATAACTTCTTCCGGTCGACACCGGTTGACGCCTCAGCACAACCCACAATGCAATGCAGTTCCACCTCGGCTTAAATTGCCACGTCAGCAAACTCTCATCATACAGTGTGCTCCCCTATGTCACCATATAGCCTTCCTGGCACACCCACACGACACTGGGCCGCCTATCTTCCCACGCACAAGCGTTATCACTGCCCCACCATATCCAACGAAGCACCAAACAGCTATTGCGAAGGAGCCAGCGGAGCGGCTCGAACCAGCTCCGATACCAAATTGCAAGGAAAATGAGCAATAGCGAAATGGCAGATTTCAGATTGCAAAATCACATTGAAAGCCAGAAAGTCTGACATTGTCCAAAGCAGGATTGCACCGATATTACACCAATGGAGAACCAAAGCACCGGATCCGAGTGTCACAGAGAGCATACTCTCACCATCACCAGCATAAGCATCCAGAGCTCTTCCCCCTATCTGGCGCTCGGTCCCCAGACTACAATCACGCGGCTACTACCAGCCTACGAATTGACAATGCAACTGTTGATGTCAGCAGCCGATTCGGAACCGAAGTACATGAAGATGTTGACCCTTGTAGACATTCGCCAAGACCAGGTACGTGCCCTCACATCCTCCTCCTCCTCCTCTCTCTCTCTCTCTCTCTCTCTCTCTCTCTCTCTCTCTCTCTCTCTCTCTCTCTCTCTCTCTCTCTCTCTCTCTTCTTCTCTACCCACACCTTCTTCTCATACACGAAGACCACCACCACCACCCGCTGACTATCCAAGACCGAAGCCCGACTATGAAGGGCTGGGCTATGGCGCTAGCCCGCGAGTCGATGCTCTAGCAGCGCTGCCGCCCGCAAGTGCAAGTGCACGAATGTCTGCCCCGGCGCCCTGCCCTTCCTATATCCCAAGTGGTGGGCCGCTCTACTTGCTTTCCCCCACGTGAGACCGAGTTTCCAGTAGCTTCAGTGTCGACAAGGTGTCTGCGGCCAGGCCCTTTCAGACAGTGGCCTGGGACCGAATTGGTTAGGCTGCTTAGGCATGCCCAACCACCCAGACACGAACGTGCGATGCCCCCTGCTTTGGTCACGTTGCTAGAATGGCCTGCCAGTGGAAACCTCACGAATCTTTCCCATTCTCACGTGCAGGGCGAATGTAACCAACTGGCGCGTTGCAACTGTCTGGCACCGACCAAGATTTGCAAAAATTGACAAGTTCAGGGCACAATGTCATTCAGATTCAGGGCCCCCCGCCTTCACTTAGGGCGGGCACGCACCTGTTGCAGGGCCATATGCCGAGGGGTCAAACCCTCACAGAATGAACGATCATCTGAAGTGGGACTTGGCCCCCGGATGCCTGTGCATGGCAACCATCTACCGCAAAAAACAATCGCTCTTTTTTTTTCCTTTTTTTTCAACATCTTTTGGCCCTCTGCGATCCACTGCTGGTACATGAACCCATTGGATCATGGAGGTGTCTCGTGGATGACTCTTGTCCATTGGTGGGGAGCTTAACCTGCTCGAAACCGGCCAGCGACCCTTGGTAATTACAGCATCAAATTGAACTGACTGGGAGCATTAGCCAGCTTCCCTTATGATCTAACAAACTTATGCAGAAAACCTCAGAGTCTTAAGCTCAATGGGCCGCCAGAGCAAAAGTGGGAATCCAAATTACTCCAAAATAGAGCTGCAAAGTAGGGTGATTGACCTACCGGCCTACCTCAGTTGGTACAGGGGTGAACTGTTGAAATACAGACCTGAGTTCAAATCCAGAATCTGATGCGATCAGATGAACAGAATCAAATAATCCTGAGTTCCTGGGGGCCGGTCAGTTCAATGATGATATCGCACGACCATTGCCCGTTCTTTCGTGGGAAAAAAAAGAAAAAGTAGAATGATTGAGGGTATTAGTTACTGAGTCTAAGTTGGTTCACTGTTTCAAGGTGAAAAAACACATGCAGTAGCACATATGTGTTCACACGTACATCATGCACACATCATGCACACATCATGCACACTGAAAGAGTACCTTGCACAAGAGTACAATCGTACGCTGAAAGTACCTTGCAGAAGAGTACAATCGTACGCTGAAAGAACACAAGTAGAAAGGCAATTGCTCAAGCCGGCGGGTTATGGCACCCCGACCGGTTTCGACCGTCGCCACGCGGTCCTACTCAGGGGGAGGTCCACCAATCTTCAACCCTTAACATGGCCGTCACTCCACTTTCTCCCACCTCCACCGTTGACCGTACCGACATTTCCGGAAAATCCGGTGGACAAACAGCGTAGGACCCGGAAAAGACCTCAAGCTAAGAAATCATCTCTAATATACTACATTTGCAACACCACATAACGCTGCCTCTGAGCTTAATTGCATACGTCAACCGCTCGAATCCAAAGTACCACGGACTACACTACCGGTCAGCCTGTGTTAAACAACCTCACAAAAGCCGTAACTATATGCCCACCCAGTTCCAGGTCCCGAAGTGCCACTTCGCCGGACTCGTACTGATAACCATAGTACAGGCCCAATAGGTACCGGGTTCAAGAACAAACTACTATTTTGAGAATGTATCATTCCAACAGAGTAGGACAAAGACGCCGGGCAGCCAGCTTACCGAAGGTCATCAGCTCGAAGCCTACCGTCAGCAGTCACCCACAGAGACCGAAAAATCGAAACACTAAATACACGAAACATCTAACTGCCTGAAGTACAGCGGATCGAAGCCTAACTTTGGCACAACAACCACACACAAACTTATAAAGCCTAAGGTTAAACCACCAGTACTTGGCCCAGCTATCGGCCGCGGAAAAAAACAGAGTAGAAACGTTTCTAGTTGGATGAATTTGGGCGCTCCTGTAGTGGCCTGTACGTTTCCTAAAATCGTGGCGCGTTAACGGGCATGACTTTAGGACGTACTGGTGGTTTAACAAACCCTGTGCCTACATACACTGCTCAGAGTTTTCCTAGAGATCGTCCGCTGGAATCCAATTGCCAACCGTCTTCAGAGCACTACAACACACACAGCACTACAACACTAGACTAAGTATACCTATTAACCGTAGAGCCAATTAACCATAGTTGACCAGATCCGATCATGGCCCTTAGCAAACCGGCACAGCACCCGCTCAAAATAGCCAGGGAAATTCCTTCATCATGTGTTCGCGTGTCAAACTTAACACTTGCATCGGCATCTGATATCTAATACGTGTATTCTTATCAATGATCCTGTGCAGTTGACTGGATATCACTACACTCTCTTCTGGTGCTTACAATCCCAAGATCGATAAGATTGACCGTTCTTGAATTCAGACATTCCCCCCCTTCCCAGATCAGTTTCTCGTTCTTAGCATATTGCACGCATCCTACATAAGGAGGTATCTGCCAGTGGCTGGTCCTCATCACAGTCCCCAGAAAATCCCATCGGCCTGACTCGTCATCTGTTCGCTTCAGTTGCAGATTCTTGGGATAACAGTGCTCAAAACGATTCCTAATATCTTTGACGGATAGTTTGCTACGCTTACGATTCTGATGGACAATAAGGCTAACATCATCCATGAGATGCAAACCAAACACATCGTGCTTGGACTTGAGGTTCCCCAAAGTATACAGAGGACGGTAGCCTTAGTATAGGTGTGCGTCAGTTCAAAACGGACAAACTGTCGCGCTAACTGCAACTCAATGAGGCGCCAATGGTCGTCCCCCGTCGTCCGTCCAAATGTGTCGACTTTACCGCGCGGGCTCACCCGTACTGCAAGGTGGCCTTTCGCGTAGTCAACAAATCCAGTCGACCGCTTCCACGATATCGTCAAGAGGGAGTTTACTGAACACATCCTTGATGTCATAAGACATCACTGCCAGTTCAGCATTCCCAATTCTTCTTCCAATCGTCTTATTGACCTTCTCCAATCGAGGCACCAGTGATGCCACGGATTTGAGGTTGAAATGCCAGCATGGGAATCTGATAGAAATAAGTTGAGGGTCCTTGGGCACATCCGTAAAAATTGGAACGATACAGAGAAAGAAGATTAGCATGGCCCCTGCGCAAGGATGACACGCATAAAATCGAAAAATGGTCCAAAGTTTTATATTCATTTATGCAGGACTGCGTAAGAAGGGATCAAGTTAGAGAAGGAAAAAAAAAAGAGAAGGTAGTAGCAAAGAACAACTCAAGGGACGGGGGATTGGAACAGACTCGGACAACTGAAGGGAAGCGGGATTGAAACAGTCTGTGGTAGAGAAAAAAGGGGAAAGTTAACTAAGCTGGAGTCACAAAAATGAGTAATGATTGGACTATGGGCCAAGATAAAGTTTGCAATTGCAGTTCGGGCAATGTATAGAACCCAGATTTCTGGGTGGTTAAAAAAAAAAAAAAAAAAAAACAGCTTTCTGGGTAGGTAGGGAGCCCAAAATGCAATTGCAAACTGTATCTTGACCCATAGTGCAATTATAACTGGGTTTTGCGACTCCGTCACTCCGGCCTATTTACCCCTAGAAAAAAAACACAGGGTTTACTCGACAAATAAGCAGATCGGAGACTGCTGGGGAGGGGAAGGGGGGGGGGGTTAGACGGGGTAGGGTCCCATAGGCATTTCGAATATTGAAGTTTTTGTAGGGTCCAGTTCTCTGAAACAGGCACCCACAGAATGGACACCCTGGGTGTATGTGGACTTAGCTTGAGACCAGATACATCCAGGGGGTCAATATTGAATGGGGCATGCGATCTCTGAGTGAGCTGTTCTGCGGCTGCAATCAGACTCGCTATCTTTCACACTTCACATGCATGCAAACAGGTTGCGCAGCAAGCTGGCAACAAGCGCCCACTTAAACTCATAGATATGGTAACCAAGAACGCAGTTCAGGTACAATTTCACTTCAGATGGCTAAGGCGGCCCAGCGCCTGTACAACTCTCTGTTAGCACACACAGGATCACCCTGGATATCCCACACGCGACACTCTGAACACACATACACACACACGCGCTACACTCTCCTAACAGCTATGGCGGCTATGGCCGCTGCTACCCTATCGCTATGGCTAAGCTCTTCCTCTCGCCCACTTCGTCTTCGGGCTCACTGCAGACCACCTCGCACAAGTCGCTGTGGCAGCGCTTCCGCATGGCTTACGCAGGAATGAATGAATGGCTGGGCGCTGCCTCTTGATTTATACTTCCGTAGCTGGTTGGTCTGGCCCTTTCCCATGCCCGTGTGCACACAGTCCGGTACGGTACTTGCTTGACTGGACTAGGACTGACTGGGACTGGGACCCCTGACTCAGCACGGGTAGACTCCACCACTTGCCCACTCGCCTCAGCCTAAACGTGAGCAGCTTCGAAAGGCCAGTACCAGGACCTTTCGGAAGTTTCAATTCTGGCCTTTCGGATGCTGTAGCAGGTACGACCTTGACCTTTCAGGACTGTAGCAGTTACGACCTTGACCTTTCAGAGGTCCTACAGCTACGACTTCTAGAACTCGCTACGACCACTATGCGACAGGTCTACAGATCGAACCCCTATCATCTACGGACCCTACGACAGTCTACCAACTGTGGGAACAGACACAGGTCGTGGGTTCAACTCCTGGGGTCGACACAGGTAATGTACACAGGTAAGGTAAGGTCTAGGGATCGAGCCCTGGGATCTGCATTCGCTACTGCAAACAGGTGAATACCGTTTCAGCGGCTGTCTGCTTGGAAGCAGACGTCGTCTTCAGGGCCGCCCATTCTGCTGCTATTGTCATACGTAGAGAATGTGTTAATGGGCCCCCCAATTCCGGAATTCTCAGATGAGCATTGCGAAATCTCTGTCCCTGCGGGCCATCCACAAGCACCAGAAACCTCCAAGGGCAATCTTGAGGCCGATCTCCGTGGTCTTCTTGTCAGGCGAGTCCGTAAAATTCTGCAAATGATGATGAAGTCCTTCTTCCACACATCTGTGCCTCTGTCGCAGGTCTGGAACCAGATCGAACGCACTTTGTCCCAGAAGCCAGAGGCGATGACAAACTCCCACCATAGGTCGGGAGAGTCCTCGGGGTGGCGTGGGGGCATGCGTTGCAGGTGGTGTCGATGTCCCCGCCTTTGCTCATACACCATGCAGCCGTGGAGAGGTGGTGTGGGGGCATGCGTTGCAGGTGGTGTCGATGTCCACGCCTTTGCTCATACACCATGCAGCCGTGGAGATACTAGTGTGCAGGTGGAGCCATTGTAAGCCTCCTACCTGTATGATCTCGAGGCAGCCAAGAATCATATGGATATAGAAGTGGACCCATTCAGGAGATATTGGTCGTAAGATGAGGGTAAAGATCTGTGAGGACTCAACGTCAACGAGACTGGGTTCATTGCGCATGTATCATAACAACGACAAAGGAATTAGGGTTTAGGGATTAGGGTTTAGGGCTTCGGGTTGAGGGTTTCTACACATGAATGTGGTTTGTCTGATAGCTCGATGACAAAGGCCTGAGTCCCAATAGGAGATAGACAAGCAATGAGGCAGAAGCAGGGGCTGCGGGGTGGTGCATCCTTCCTGGACGGATGAGCCCAGGGCCTAGTTGTGGGTGCAGCAACCACCCGTCTCGCTACTTGTCCCCAGTGCTGCAATCAAAGCAATGAACCTGCATTCCCAGTCCAGTCCCAACATATTCTTCCTTAGGCCACCAGTACACCCGAGTGTCCCTTTCCCTGGGCAGATTTCCCATGCATGCCAAGCTTTGCCGAAATGCCAGCGCGGCGCTTTTTCTTTTCTGTTCGATGGCACCGCCAGCCATGTTCGTCTGGTAGGCCCAGGCCTAGGAAATTTTCGGATTGGCTCGATTTCGATTCTCAAGTTTGCCTGGGTGACGTCCTGCCGGTTAAAGCTCACTTTGGCACTGGACTCTGGAATAGCACGGCATGCTGCCCAGCTGTGATGAGGGAAGGAGTAAGAGCGCTTGTGCACACAGCCATATCTGGGTGCAGTGGAGGATGGGACACCATAGCTGGTAGTGGAGATGGGAGGCAGTTGGGGGAGTATGGACGAGCGCTGGAGACAACACCTGAGAGAGTGAAGAGGCTTGAGGCCGAAGAAGCTTTCCTGGTGGCTGGCTGGTGGCCATAACTGCATTGAAGACGAAGACTCCAACTCTGCGAGGGACCAATATTCTTGAATCAATAATTCATTGATTGAAGAATATTGGTTTCTTTGGTGCTGCAGCTCTGGGAGGTCTGGTGAGCACAGAGATTCGACTTCCGTCTTCACACCAACAGAACGCACGGTCATTATAACTGTATTTGGGGCAGCTTTCAGCCTAGATGCAGTGATTATGGCAATAATTTTATTCGGGTGAAGACAGTGACATGGGCTGGAAAGGCTGGAAAGAAAAATCCTCACTGAGAGAAGTGACAGACATAGCCAGCATTCATTTGAGGTGGTGATCGAGGAAGAGGACTCACAGATGTTTACCCTCAACTAACGACCGTAAGCAAGAAGTGAAGAGAGAGTGGAGGGCAGGGGACCTTGAAAAAAAAAAAACAGAATGAACGGGAACAGAAAGAATATTCGTCTTCAATAACAACATTGAGAATCTTGTTATTGTTGTTATTGAAGACTGTGACGATCCTGGCCAATTTCGAAGTATACACTCATCAGAAAGTACAATGACATCCAATTGCAAAAAGAAATGAATGAACTTGAGAGGAGAGAGAGGGAAAGAAGAAGAAGAAGAAGAGAGAAAGAAGAAGAAGATGATGTACTCCAGCATAGGCCAATGACAATGCTCTTCTCCTTCGCCAACCAATCTCCTCCTCCTTATCTCGTCCCCTCTTATTCAAACAAGAAATTATAACAATAATAATGTTGAATGGCTAACCAGAATCAATGTCCGAATCGCTCTTCTACTGCAGGCACAACATGAGGTCCACCATAGCCATGGCCACCCTTCTCCTTCCTCTTCATGAAGGCCGAGGCTATGGCGAACTACTGAGGGCTCAACCCTCCTGTCCAAAGGACAACCCAAAGCAGCTATGTCGCTCCCTTCCTGTGCAAAGGACAACGCAAAGCAGCTATGCCGCTGCTCATTAGGCCGCCATGCCTGTCTCTGCCCCGAGCTTCCTTGGTGCGGCACTACCCCAACTGAGGCCTTCCAGATCCAGCGCCTAACAAGGTGATGAAGATGGTATCCACCATAGCCAGGTAGGTACCTCGCCACTCTCCTCCTTGGTCCTCTTCTCCCTCCTCCTCCTACCGGTAGAGCTCCACCATAGCCAAGGTGGAAGCTCCCGGGCTTCTTCCTCCCAGCAGCGCTGTAGTAGCTAGCGCTCCAACAGCATGTCGCCAAACTTGCACACTGAAGAATGAGGCTGGGCTCTTCGCTCAGCCTCAAGATACAGCGGCCTACCTGCCTCCTGGGCGGTGACTTCCAGGCCACTCGGCCTCCCAAGCAACCGGTGCCTCCTCCCTTTCGGAGGGAAACATCATTGCAGACTCTGATATTGCCCGTACAGGCCCTAGACGCAGACTGGATGGACTGGTACCCGCCCAGACCTAGCCTACCGCTACTGGGCCTCTAAAAATGCCAACTTTGTCTTTTTCCGCTCGGCCTCGAGTACACCGCACATCTACTGCTAGTGGGTGCGGTACCGGCCTACCTGCTACTTGAGTGTTTCCCCCCTGCTCCAAGTGCCGGGGGCCTCTGGCTCCGCCACTTGAGTGTTTTCCCTGCTGCAACCCTCAATGTCACGGCCACAGGTCAGTACCGGCCCTCCGGGCCTCCCAAACAAGCAAGTACCCTTGCGGGTCACACACACACTCATGCCGACAAGCACTCAGACAGGCACGCAGGTCACCACGCACACACACACAAACATGGAAAATTCAGCAGAATGCGGGAATCTCAGCAAGGCATCCATTCCATCGGCAGAACTCAGAAATCAGCCGTGTTCTCAGTCTGTGTTATGGCGGGTCATTACACTACCCCCCCCTCAAGAGCGAGGTCTCTTCGAGCGAGTAACTCACTGAAAGTCCCTGCATAATGCATCATAAGCATAAATGGCAAAAAGAGGTCGGGTATGTTTCATAGGAGTGAGGGTAGCGGTGAATCTAGGTTGCTGTTCGAAGACAATCAGTCGTTCATATGCTTTGACGACTCGCGGGGCACTCTACAGCAAGTCCTTAGCAATCCAGTAAAAATAATTTGATGGGTGATATAGAAAATGAACTTTGTATTGTCTGTTTCTCCCTTTTCCACTGTGCTCGACAATTCTATCAATCTCGTGACCGCCATTGATTGTCCGATGAATCATCGATTCTCGATACGGAAAAGTTTCAGGTGGTACATACAAAAACAACTTTGGCGAATGAAAGACTGGGTATGTGCGCAGATGAGTAGGCACGTCGATCCTGTAAAAAGGACCGAATAAATCCTCCCCTACCTGGTTCAGTACCTTCCACGAACTGTAATACTGAGGAAGAAGCTTTCGTGATACACCTTTCTACTAAGAAAACTCGGACATTTTGACCCAGACATAACTTCCCACTGTGAAGGGTTCAGGATGGCGCTTTTTGTTAGCGTGCTTAATCATGGCACTGCGTCGCCATTCCATAGCTGCAACAACAACTTTGGGCAAGCGATTAAAATTAGCGTTGTAGCTTGGCTGGCCGGGTGGCGGGTCAGGAAACAGGTAGGATAGGGGATTGAAGATTTGCCACCCGAGGTGCAGCCGATTAGGTGTCATCCCGGTGGAGGAGTGTACAATCCATGCACAATCGACAATTCCTCATCCCAAGAGTTCTGATCCTGCACAATTAGAGCTCGGAGAAGTTGGATCACAGTCTGGTTGATCTCCTCGGCCAGTCCATTGGCTTCGGGATGTCGACCAGACGTCATCCTGAGTTTGATGTCATAGATCTGGGAGGTGAAGTCCTTTCAATCTGCACTTATGAACCTAGTGTCCCGGTCACTCACAAGAGTCTTTGGGGGCCAACAATGCAGAAGGTACTTATTGTGAAACTCCTCGATCACAAGGTTAGTTGGGGCGTGAGGTGGCAATCGGATTAAATTCAGAAATTTTGAAAAGCGATCAACGATCACCATTACTTGTGAATATCCGTTCCTGCTCTTCTTTCCCATGTCTATGCAGTTGATGGAAAGAGACTCACCCTGGCCATCAGGAATAGAAAGAGGATGCAGCAGCCCATAGGGCTTTTGCCAAGACGGCTTGATGCGTTGACAAACTTCACACTCAACCACAAACTTTCGTGTCATTTGCATAGGTGTAGCAAAAACAACAGGATTTGAAGCAGATTCGTTTCGACTAGAAGTAGATTTAGTAGAGGTAGAAGTAGTTGCATCAGAAGTAGAAACTACATGCAAAGTAGAATCATTATGTACAACAAAAGTAGAAGGCATATGAGTAGGCCTAACAAAGGCCATATACATTTGCTCATCAACTTCGCACTTGCGCCACCTTTGGCAGAATTTCATTGCATTGAGAAAAGTCACTTGAGACTCGTGCGGCTCATCCAAGAGGACTAGACACTCGATTCCCATGGCATCTTTGACCATGAATTGTGAGTCCTTCCACGTGGTTCTTTCACATTGGACCTGCAACCAACCCAAACCAATAAACGCGTCGAAAGGGCACTTATCAAGGACATAGAAGTTCAACTCATGCATGATTGTGCGGTTTGTGTCAAGGTAGTGCGCACACCTTTGACTGCATGCGTAGATGTGACAACCTCTTGGTTGCCCACTTGGGTCCGACAAGGATTCTGCAAAGTCACTTGCTTCATTCCCAAGCGTGCCTTACGAATGTCGTGCGGTGAGAAGTAGTTGGCGGTCGTGCTACAATCAGTCAGCGCACGGATGTAACGGCTGTTAATGTGGAGTTTGAAGAAGATCAACTTCGTTTTCCCTTGCGCGCGTTCTTGCTTCATATAAGCCAGCGCAACAAGAGAGCATGAAAGTCAATTTCTTCCGACTCCACCCAAGGCTCCTTGTAGAGGATGTGCAATTTCTCAGCCTTGGAATGAGCATCAGATGGGGTCTCAAAAGATGTTTGTTGAGTAGGACAGGGTTGCATCCCTGCCAACCACCGACCCCTACCGCCGACCGTATTGCAGCTGACCAGTTGGGCCAACTAGTCGACGGTCTGCCGACCAGTAAAAAAAAAAAAAAAAACGTCCACTGATTTTTTTCAAATCTGAGTTGGGGGCTGTACTGCGCTTGCTGAGTACAGCCCAAATCCGCTGTGAAACTCTTGGGGATGGGGGGGGATATGGGGGGGTTGGGGTTGGAGTATAGGGGGGTATAGGGGTGGTATAGGGGGTATTGGGGGGGCCCAGGGGGTAATGAGGGTGTTGGGGGTGGTTTGGGGGCAGTTTGGGCGGGTGTATAGGGGTATTGGGGGATGCTATGGGGGTGTTGGATGTGTTATTGGGGGTTGGCGGGTCGACAACCGACCAGTCAAGGGACGCCGACCGTCGGCGGGTGCAACAATGGAGTAGGATCAGAATCCGGTGAAGGATCTGCACTTACATGTTCAACCTCTCCGTCTGTAGAGTGTGTTGATGATGTCTCTACCCCCTTTGTTGGTTTCCCTGCTGCAATCTGAAACATTTTTGGACTGAGTGTCCCGGTTTGGTGCAATGCAAGCAAACCCCTTTCTTCACCTTCTGTTTCCACTCATGTTCACTGGTCCGGAGATATACCCATAGCTTTATGGCAAGATCCTCCGGTTTGGGTGGAATTTTTACTCCCTTGGGAAGGAGAATGGTGTTCGTGTTGTTCTTCACTGCGTTTTTCGGTCCCTTACTTTTGAAGGCAGTTTTCTTAAAGGCATTCATGGATTCATCATCATCTACATAGTCGGACTCATGGGCTGGCGAAGGGCAAGATGCCTCGCAGGCTTGCTCTTGATCGTCACCAAGAGAAGGGTCCTCTGCGAAGGTCTCCTCGTCAACCTCAAGTTGATCGTGCGTTGCAAAACGGTTGTTGCCTGAAAATCATTTGCGGCTGGTGGTCTTTTTGCCACCCGATCCACCCGGGAGGTCTTGTGTCTCCAACTTGACTAAATCCCGCATGAGGGAAAGCCAATGTGCATATGCTATGACTCTGAGCCCCAGGTGATGTGTTACAAGAGAGGGAACCGTACCTTTAATCACATCCAAGCAAGACTGCGCAGTCATCTCCAGATCAAGAGTAGCAAAGAGTTTACTAGCGTACTGCTGCAGACTATGCATGGTGCCAGTCCACTTGTTGTGCTTGAGCTTGTCAAGCTTAAGTCTAGCTTTGGCCGCAACATGCGGATCAGCATATTGCTTGATCAAGAGATCCTCGAGTGTGGCTATAGGCGTGGTCTTCAACCATTTGTTCATGTCTATTCTTTTACAGCCTGAATGTACAACTTGGACTTCTAAGAAGTCTCTTACGGTGGGTTCCACATTGGTCCCTTGGACCGACGACTGAGTAACCGGGGTTGTCCCCAGTGCATCAAAGTAGTATCGCATAGAGTTGATCCAAGACTCAATGTCGTCTTTTTCGTCATACTTAGACGAAATCTGTGTCGCCTTCCTGTCCACGTAAGGAAAGTTGCAACTAGGATCAGTGATTGCTGGGTCCAAATTCGGGGCTGCAACAGTTCTTGAATGCCTTGCACTGCCACTTGCCACTACAGCAGCAGCAGCATCAACAGTGGGGTATGGACCTGCTGCAGGTCCGGATAGGCTATTGACCACACTCAAAGAAGAAGAAGAAGAAGAAGAAAAAAGATATAGTTTGAGGGGCAAGAACGGACTGACACGCAGCACTAGAAGCAGGGTAAGCAGACGGAAGGACACTTTGGGCTGGCTGCATGTTAGTAAAACGTTGCAGCTGGTCACGGTGCAGCTGCGCGATCAGGGCTATATCCTTGCGGAACTTCTTGAGTTCATCAAACAACTTTGCGAGTTGGCCAGTATGGTCTTCAACAGCCCGGACGTCTATTAAGGCCTCGAGAAGTGAGACTGTCTTCTCCTCCACCTCATCATCAGTTAAGGCGGGCATGGTACTGAAGACGACTTTACGTGTCTTTACTTTGTCTCCCTTCTCCTTCTCCTTCTCTTCCTCCTCCCTCTTCAACGCTTTTTCGTAAAATAACTGGTACTGTGTTTTTTCTGCCTCAGGGGCAGCGTCCATTTGCATCTTCCATTCTGCTGCAGATACCATGATGGAGGACGAGGGTGTCAATAAGTCTCTCAAGAGAGGTTCGTACTTCCCCACAGTTCTGGGATGAACACTCCTTTTCCCTCTCCCCACCCCCTCAAGAGCAACACTCAAAAGCTTCTCTCTTCTCTCTCTCTCTCTCGTTTGCGATCGTGTAGACGCAGGCATTTAACGAACCCAATGAAAGAAACGACTTGAAAGCAATTAGAAGAAAAGGTAGAACTCCTAGCCATAGCAGCAATTCGTTTGGACTGGAGAGCAGTCAAAACAATCAAAAAAATAAAGATCAGAGAGATCTGATTCCGCTACACAGTCTGGTTCGACTACGTATGAGGTCCTCTCAAGCCTAGATGGACTCAGCTCCGTGAAGACACAACAAATCGAATTCAAAGTGTACTACGCAATGCAAGAGATAATTGAGTGGTGTCCAAGGTGTGGGTCAAGCGGCGGATCGTGCGGTGAAGTCCGTTAAAACGTCTCAGCGAGTGTTATGGTCCGAAAGAATGAACTCTGAGTCCCAATCAGATAGAGCAATGTAACTGACGTCAACAGATTTGGACCTGAGGGGCCCTTCTTGTTTGAGCCTGGTCCCACTGAGTCCCAAATGGTCCCAGTGGAGTCAGAACCGGGTCCCAACCAACAAGAGTTCCACAAAGACCTACTCTCTGCCTCTACCGGATTGAAAAACGAATCTTAACCCCAGAAAGAACCTACAAAGTACAACCGTTCAGAATGAAATAAACAAAGCACTGTAGAAAGATATAGCATGGCACACAAGATACTCCAGTGAGCAAGTAGTTCACACACCTCACGCAAGATCAAGACTATGGAGGATGGAAGACGAACCCAGAATACCCCAACAGGTAGTCAATTCCATGCACACACACATGGACACCCTGGCGGCACGACACTCACCTGGGTGGTCGGGCTCGTGAGATGAAAAGAAACTCACCCCGCTCTCACTTAGTCCTCCTTACCCAGTTAGCATCCTCTACACTAGTGTCCTATCATCTAGGAGGGTCAACATCTACCCCAAAGTACAACGCTGGATCCCCCATTGATGTTGAAGATCAAAGTAGCAACTTGCAGTCCATAGGTGGGGATATGGCTGCCACCCTCAAAGCTCCCCTAACTTGAGGGGAGCCCTAAAGTCACTCCTCGTCTTCCTTGAAGTCCAGATTACAGTTGTAGGTGCCCTTCACTGTCGCCTCTCTCCAATTGCATCACGAAGTCCCACCTTGTGTCTCGCCACCACAAACATGCACTCAAGCAACCTGGTCGGGTCTAATGTCGACCCTACACGGCCCTGCCAGGTGGGAGCAACTTCCCTTTACCACGCTGCCCCACTTAACCCTAACTTCCTTCCCTAACCCTAAGTGGTTGGCCCTTACCACTTAGGTTAGGGTTATGGCGGCAAAGTCAACTCTCGCCAGCAAGTAGAATCCACTATGATACCAATGTTACGATCCTGGCCAATTTCGAAGTGTACATTCATCAGAAAGTACAATGACGTCCAATTTCAAAAAGAAATAAATGAACTTGAGAGGAGAGAGAGGGAACGAAGAAGAAGAAGAAGAAGAAGATGACGTACTCCATCATAGGCCAATGACAATGCTCTTCTCCTTCGCCAACCAATCTCTTCCTCCTTATCTCCTCCCCTTTTATTCAAACAAGAAATAACAATCATAATGTTGAATGGCTGAACCAGAATCAATGTCTCAATCCCTCTTCTACTGTAGGCACAACGTGAGGTCCACCATAGCCATGGCCACCCTTCTCCTTCCTCTTCATGTAGGCCGAGGCTATGGCGAACTACTGGGTTAGGCCGACGCCCGGTCCAGACGGACCGGGCCAGACGGACGGGGGGGGGGTCCGTTCGGCAAAACGAGACGATCAAAAAAACGTCCCATGAATTTTTTTATTTTTTTTTGAAAATGGGGTTGGAGTGCGCTCGCTGAGAGGAGCCCGAATCCGCAGAGAAACTTGTGAAAGACATCTGTGTTGGGGGTGGGGTGGGGGGGTAGTGGAGGTGCTTGCAACTTTTCCTTTTCCTCTGTCTGCTGCCGTTTTGCCTCTCCTCCTTCCAGACCTGCCACTCCCCCCACCGACGCCACTGCCACCGCCCGCCATACTGTCTTGGAAGTAGAGGATGCAAGGACCAACAGCGAGGGGAAAAAGAAAGTACAAATATTGGAAGAAGAAGGAGAAGAAGAAGAGGAAGAATTAGAAGGAGGAGGAGGAGGAGGAGGAGGAGGAGGAGAAGAAGAAGAAGAAGAAGAAGAAGAAGAAGAAGAAGAAGAAGAAGAAGAAGTCTGTGCGGTTGTGAATGNAAGAAGAAGAAGAAGAAGAAGAAGAAGTCTGTGCGGTTGTGAATGGGGCTGCTGTCTGCCCGCTTACGTCCTTTTTTAGGGGCAGGAAAAAAAAAAACGAACGGGCAACAGCGGGCAGTAGGATATGGAAGGCGGTACAACATGGCTGGCGGATGTGCGAGATGGTGGGCGGTAAGATATGGAGGAGGAAAAAGACGAGGGAAGAAGAAAAAAAAAGGAGGAGGAGGAGGAGGGAAGAAGAAGACGAAAGGAGGAGGAGGGAGAAGAAGAGGAGGGAAGGAGAAGGAGAGGAGGAAAAGAATAAAGATGGAGACTTGAAAAACGAAACAGACGAAAGGAGCAGGAGGAGGAGTAGAGAAGGACAAGGAGGAGGAAGCGTAGGAAGAGGAGGAGGAAGAAGAGAAAGATCAAGAAAGGAGGAAGAAGAAGATGATGAAAAGAGGAGGAGGAGGAGGAGAGAAAAAAAAGGAGTACAAGACGAAAGGAGGAGGTGGAGGAGAGAAGAAAAAGAAGACGAGAGTATGAGGATAGAAGAAGAAGATGAAAGTAGGTGGAGGAGGAGGAGAGAAGAAGAAGACAAGACGAGGAGTAGAGAAGAAAAAGTAGATGAGAGGAGGAGGAGGAGAAGGAGAACACGAAAGAGGAGGAGGAGGAGGAGAAGGAGAACACGAAAGTGGAGGAGGAGAAGGAGAGAAGAAGAAGACGGGGGGAGGAGGAGGAGGAGGAGGAGGACCTGCCAGATTCGAATGGTGATGACAAAAAAAAGGAGGAAAGAAAAAGGATGACGAGAGAGAGAGAGAGAGAGAGAGAGAGAGAGAGAGAGAGAGAGAGAGAGAGAGAGAGAGAGAGAGAGAGAGGAGGAGGAATCCCGCCCGTCAGCTCGTCAACTGGCCGTGCAGCTCGCCTATCCCGGCACGTGCCAGCTGTGAGCATCGTGTTGCCAACACCACGTGGCACTTTGCATACTAGAAGAAACACATGAAATAGGTAGGAGGAGGAGGAGGAGAAAGGAGGAGTAGAGAAGAAGATGAAAGGAGGAGGAGAGAAGGAGACGAAAGGAGGAGGAGAAGGAGGAGGAGGAGGAGGAGGAGAAGACGAAAGGAGGAGTTGGAGGAGAGAAGAAGACAAATAGAGGAGGAGGAGGAGGAGGAAGAGGAGGAGAGGGAGAACACGAAAGCGGAGGAGGAGGGGGAGAGAAGAAGAAGATGAGAGGAAGAGGAGGAGGAGGAGGAGGAGGAGGAGGAGAAGAGAAGGAGGACAAGACGAAAGGAGGAGGAGGAGAGAAGAAAAAGAAGAGGGCAGGAGGAGGTTAGGACCTGTTGGATGTCGATGGCGATGACGAAAAGAAAAAAGAAAAAAAAGAGGATGACGAGAGAGAGAGAGAGAGAGAGAGAGAGAGAGAGAGAGAGAGAGAGAGAGAGAGAGAGAGAGAGAGAGAGA
>BFEA01000051.1:2057879-2077409 GCA_003427395.1 Chara braunii
CCGCCCGGCGCCAAACTGGGGGACCCAACCGGCCGGGCCGCCCGGGACCCCTGCCAGACGAAGGTTGGGCCGCCGGGCAGCCCGGATTTTAACACAGCTGTAATTAGAATTTTTCTCTTTCCCCAGGATCGTTGGAACCGTCTACACATAGGATACTAACTATTTCCAACTCCAGCATCACAAGGATATAGACCCATCTGCCCTCTTGCTGGTCTGCTTCCCAGTTAACGACTTCGATTTTGGAATCATGGGGGACCCATATCGCCACTCCTTCACTGTCTGGCTTCGGGGTGTGTGCTCTGTAGGTTGTGTGTGGCCAGATCTCCTTGTGGACGTGGTTGTGTTGGACCGTAATCATCAAGTGTGTTTCTTGTACGCATATGACATCTGGCCAATCTTTACCATCCACTCCCTTGATCTACTCGTATATAGCCTGCCTTTTGTTTTTAAATTCAAACTCGTCTTCTTGTCACTTTGTCATGCCTGCAAACAGCGGTACAGCAACTGGCGACATGCGCCCACACAGTACTCAAGATATCGTAACCGGATATGAGTTCTCTTCAACTGGCTATGGCGACTGGGCGCCCACACAACTCACTGTTCGCACTCTGGATCACCCTGGATGTCCCACACGCAACACTCCGTATCATACACAACACACACACATACTATGCTACAGCTATGGCAGCGCTAGCTGCCTCTACCCTATCGCTACACTACACTTCTCTGCCCACTTCGTCTTCGGGCGCACTGCAGGCCGCCTCGCACAAGCTGCTAAGGCAGCGCTTCCGCCTGGCATCCGCAGGAATGAATGACTGAATGGACGCAGCCTCTTGATTTATACTTCTGTGCTGCATTGGTCTGCCCTGTGTCCCTGGCCCATGGTGCACACAGTTCCCCCCGTGGTACTTGCTGGACCGGACTGGTACTTTCTAGACTCTCCCTTGACTGTATGACGACGACCCTACGACGCAGTGCAATTGCACCGGGGTCCTACTATTTGACCTTGCCACTCGTCCTCATCTCCAACATGGGCTTGCTTTAGTCACACCACTTGCCCACTTGCCTGCACCACTTGACCACTTGCCTGCACCACTTGACCACTTGCCAACCTTCTAGAAGGACTGCAGCTAGCCTTCTAGTCTATAGGTCTACGGAACGAATCCTGGCTACCTATAGACCTACGACAGACCTACCTACCACTGGCGGTTCTACAGGTCGCAGGTTCAACTCTTCGAGTTGACGCAGGTATTGTACACAGGTAAGTTGGGGAACTAGGGATCGAGCCCTGGGATCTAACTCAGCTACCACGAATTGGTGAATACCGTTTCATTTTGCCTGGCAGAGGCTAAACCATTGACATTTAGGGATCTGAGATCTGGATCTGCATTCCTTTTAAGCAGCTTCCAGTCCTTGTCTTTCTTATAAATTAAATCTATTAAATTAAATTCCTCCATTTCGTTTATTTCTTTCTGTTCTGCCTCTACCAAACTGGCCTGCTTTCATGTGCATAAGGAGGATGGATGATGAGTATGTTACATGTTCTTCCATGTGCCTGTGTATAAGGCCCCTCCCCTATCAAGGACTGCGAATTTGATGAGTCGCATTAGAAGAGTAGCCACATCTGTTTCAGCACAGAATCGGTTTGCTTTAATCTTCAATATCTGCATATCTTTCAATGGCTCTGCTGCCATCCATTTTAAGTTAATAGTGTCCTCTGCTCTGTACCTGACGTATACATCCGTAGTGGCCATTTTTTCTTGTTCTACAGTTAGTGTGAGGGTGGCCCACCCCCTTGGTGGTAGGTTTTCTTTCATGAACCTGATTATGTCAGCTCTTATAAGAGCTCCGCCTGCTAATCCGCCTGTCAGATTTGAGAGGGACTGGTAGGAGGACCTGGTTCCCAATACTGTGACCCCCCCCATAAGGCGATCCTACTGTTTCCAAAAGTCCCACCTCCTAGGATTCTTTTTTGAGTCTAACCGGCATGCTTGCTGTACCGGGTCTAGAGAGGGACAGACAACTCAGGTCCACATTCAAGCGTGTTCTGAGCATCCGTCTCTTACTCACACTTTGTRTTGATGGCRGGGAGGGRGGGGGGGGGGGGGGGGGGGGGGCGGCATTCCTCTTTTTGGTTTGTTCTGGTTGTTCTTCTTGATGTGTATCCTGTGTCAGGTCAATTGCAATACTTTCTTGTGAAGATAGATTGATATATTTCCCCCCCCCCGAGTATGGTCTTTGGGGTCCTCTTCAGCAGATTGAGCCTGTGACTGGGTCTGTGTTTCAGCCCTGGTTTCTTTTTCCGAGGCCTGTTATGTCCGACTTTTGCTGTGTGTGACTTCTTCTTTTTGAGCTTGGGGATCCAACCAGTCCAGCCCTTCCCTCTGATCTTGCGATTCTGGCCCTGACTCCTCCTCATCCTACTCAATTCGTCAAGAGATCTGATTAGTTTCGTTTCCTTTCAGTTCTTCCACCAAGGGGAAATTTGGTTTCACTCGTAATCGGTGAGACAATTTGAATTGTTGCCTGATTTATGTGTCTCATGAGGTGGCATTGTATCTTCCGTGAACCAATCCTCCGTAGAAGAGCCCTGGCTGGGGATCAGTCTGAGATGGCCGCTGCTCAGTCCCTCGATGTCCTCCAATTTCTTTGCGCAGCCTGGATCCCGCTTACTGCGCATCGCTCTTGGGATTGTGGGGGAGTCTGGTACCATAATGGCCTTCTCTGGTACGTGAATCTGCTCTGCTGTAAGTGAGCGGTGTTGTTACTCCCTGTCTGAGTCTCTTCCACAACTGAGTCTGCTAAGTCTACCTCCTTATGACCGCAGTCCGGACATGTATTCCAAAGCAGCTCTCGACCCTGCGCAGGGAGTACCGGGCCAATAATTTCTTGGACAAGTTTTTTGGGACGGCACTCCGGAACTTCGCTCGTACCAGGGACGGAATGTGGAAGTTTACGGCTGACTTGTTGGTAGGTGTGTGAGAGTAGCACTCCGGAACTTCGCTCGTACCAGGGACGGAATGTGGAAGTTTACGGCTGACTTGTTGGTAGGTGTGCGGGAGTAGAACATAGAATAGTATTTAGGATTCTTCTTACCTATAACTCGACCTCTTTCTGCAAATCCGTGTCCGGTAGCTGTCCGAGGCTGACTTTGTCAGCCACGGGCAACTACCAGCGTTTTTGTCGGCAAGACCGGAGGATCTTGGGTGAGCGGCTATGTCGGTGGTGATTGACGGGTTTTCCTTAACGTTAATTTTTACCCGTCGTCACGGGGTTTGCTTTGAAAGTCTTCGGTAGACTTGTGTGGTGTGTTTCTCACCTCTGAGAAGCCATGTGCTCCCGCTGCTTTTCAGAATTTTGGATTTTCCGCTGTTATTTTTCATTCTGCTTTTTGGAGTAATTGCCCGTCTACTCATTCTACTTTCTGTCCAAAAGGTGAGTTTTTCCGTGTGGGCTGGTCTGACAGTAACTTGGATAGCCCGGCAGGCTCAGGCGTGGGGGTTCTTGTTGATGGGCCTTTTCCTGGCAAGTTCTTTTAACCTTTTCGTGCTTCTCATTAGATATGAGTCCGTGCTCTTTCCTACTGTAATGGCCCCTTGCGGGTGTTACATGCTGCGCCTGCACACGAGGGCCATTTTCCAGGCCCTGCGTCCCTCAGGCTGAAAGCCTGAAAACCAGGGCCTACAGGCCCCGTGACCATTCAGCTCGAAAGTCTGAAAAACGGGGGCCTACAGACCCTGTGTCGTTTCAGACTAAAAATGGCAGTAGCCCTTTTAGCCTGAAACGAAGGGCCATTTCCGGTCTGTCATCAGACCGGCCTGCCCTGAAACTCAGGCACCGAACCAGGGTTTTAGGAACAGACTATTTTGGCCTGTTCCCACGACAGCTGCAGCGCCAGCCCCTGGCTCAGTTCGGCATTGGCAAAAGCAGCCTCCTGGACTGCCCGCCCTGCAACTGCAGGCAGTCGGAGGCAGTCAGGAGGCAGGCCGAGATAGTACATAGGGACTTCCCATGCACGAGATAGTACATAGGGACTTCCCATGGACTTCCCGGGGAGGCAGGAGGCAGTCCATAGTCTTCAGGATTCGGCCGCAGCACTCTGGAGGGAGCGCTGCAGTAGTAGTAGCGTTAGCATTAGTCTTCAGCGCTGGGCGCCATAGCTAGGATAGTACTAGAGAGAGAGAGATTGGGCGGAGGCCAGGAGTACCTAGCTGCAGCGCCGTTGCTCCAGCTTCGTTTTCGAGGTACCTGCAGCACAGCGCCAACTTCACAGGTTAGTACCTGGCTCGCGCGCGCGAGAGAGAGAGTTCTTCTTCTTCCTCTTCTCAGTCCACCATCTCCCTCTCACCCTCTCATTACCTGACTTCACTGCATCAGCAGACTACGAGAGAAAGAGAGAGAGAGAGCTTGGTGACATTGGATCCAGACTCGACTTTTGGGCTTCAGACATTTCGACGAGGGATTATTTGGGACTTGTGACAAAGACTTGGTGTTGACGACACTCCCATCTCTCCCCCTCTTCTTTGTCTGATCCCCTCCTCTTCGTCTGTGTATGTCTGGACCTGGCGCTTCCTTCCTGTGTAATAGCGCCAGGCTCCTTCACACTTTGTGATGAGCATGATGTATGTTGGTCTGTGTTGAAACATTGATTGGGCTAGTCATTAATATTCTAGCATTCTGCTTCGCTATCTTATACTACGTGAAAGGGGTCAGCCCCGGTCAGGTCAGGATTTCTATCTAAGTCTTCCCTGCGCTATAACAGCACCATTTTGTATGTATTGGAATGCACATTGCTTGTCGAGATTCTACTTGCACTGCATTGTCCATTCAGTCCTTTTTATGACATTGGGGATCCTCGGTTTATATGTACATCGCCCAACTGGGCATGTAACACGGGTCACTGCTCTGAGCCTGGGGTCTGTGAAGTTGGCTGTGCAGTCTGGGGGACACTATGTGCAAAATTTGATTACTGGCTGTCTGCCAATCTTTCTCCGTTCACCTTGGGAGCCCAAACTGTAGTGTCCTCCTCAGGCTCTCGCTACATGCGAGCATCATTATTACCTGTTCTCTAATTGGGGCCCACAACTCTTCATTCCCCAGTGGGTGGATAAACTTTAGGTTGCAGATAACCCATTTTGCGGAATTTTTGCCACATTATGAATTCCATTTTGCGGCTTGGCAAGGGAATCCAACTTTTCTTCCGTCTGCCCCATTACAGAAAGAGATAGTACATTTAAAGAAAAAGATATCATGATGTAGGATAAGGGTCAGTGCAGAACGCCTGCCCTCAGAACCACACGTGACAGTTTCCCGTCACGGGAGCTTTTTTAACCTCGATATGATCTGCAGAAAAAACCTCTTTCAGAAAGTCAGCTTCCATTGGGACGTCTTGGTCCTCTTGTATTGCTTGATCCCCACCAATTTGGTCCCCGGGCCCTTTCATGTTTCCCAGTGGGTCATGTTCCTCTGTTGCTCCTCAATGTGAATCAGACTCCCAGGCAGGTTCCTGTTGTTGGGGGGTCTGAGAAGGTGGTACCCATTTCGGCAGGGATCCTCCAGTTCGGTCCCTTATCTGCATTCCACTCTCAGTTGGGTTCTGCTGGGGTGACCCTGTGTGCACTAGGTTTGCAAGTTCCAAGAGATGGCAGACCTGGGGTGATGGTGCCATCATTATCTCCTCCTGTGGGAGACTGATCATTGCCATCTCCTGGGGAGGTAGCGTTTCCTGATGCTGCGGGGGAATCTGTTGCCCAGTCAGCCTGGTATTTGGGAGGCCATTAATCGGGGTGCACGGGTTCAGTTCCCCAATGGAGTTTGGTGCCATCAAAAGCAGCAGCGGCTGCGGTGTCAGCTGTGACATCAGTGACAGGGGTGACGGGTTCTGTGGTGACGGGATGATGGTGGGTTGCGTCAGTGTCCGTGCTGGTGGTATCTGAGGGGACGCCATTGTGGTGGGTTGGGTAAGTGCCAGCGGTGTCTGTGCTGCCTGTGCCTGTTTTAATGATGGTGTCTGTGTTGTCAGAGTTGTGGTGGGCTGGGTGAGTAGCAGTGATATCTGCGCTGTGTGATCTGATGGTTGTGCCTGTGATGTTTGTTGCTGCGGGTGTTCCACTTGTGTTTGTTCTGATTCATTATGTGCTGCCAATGTGGCGAACCGATTGCCGCCAGCCTTGGACTCCATCTCCCTCCACTCTGTCGCTTGGTTGTTTTTAGGGAGTTTTTTTTTTTTTTTTCGGAAAATGGCTCGAATCTATTGGTGGGGAGTTGCACCTGCTGGAAACCGGGTCCAGCATCCCTTATACATCATCTTTTCGGAAAAGTTGAGAAAATATGAACTTGGAAATGTTGGAAGTTTTAACCTGAGCATTGGCTGTGACCAGACCTTCCACACTCTCGGATTTTGCCTCAATTCCCTTATTGTCCTGAAATCACCAAATCTATAGTACGGCTGTTCTCTCATCCCATACCACTTCATATATGTAATCAGCCTCTTCAGCCTTGTGTGGCCGCCAGAACAGACAATATCAACGAGCTGGTTACAGCATACCAGAACCATTTTCCTTCTCACTCGCAGCCAAACCAACTCATGGGGACCAGGGATAATGAGGAAGGGGGAAAGGGATCTGGGAATTCTGACAGTGGGCGAAGAGGTACTGTTGGGTCTACATTTGTCCAATCATGGAAAGTCAGGCGGTATTCTCTGTTCTCTCTCCTGACCCCACTCTCTTTGATCTGTCCAATCTTACCTCCTTGAGCCCCCCCTAGCCAAGCACCACTGAATAGTTGGATATGTTGTTGAATTTCTTTTTTATTCGACTGGAATTGAATTTTTTCTTTTATGTTGTCCCATTGGGCTGTGATAACAGTTTGTACCTGCAACTTGATTGTTTCGGTAAAAGCTGGGCCATCCAGCCTGGCTCCTTCCATTTCAAAAGTACAGTGACATTGCCAGAGGGCCCAGAGGATGGCTCTTCTGCCGGTTATAAATAGGTTATGAGAGAAGTCATCTAGATGATCTAGAGACCATGTCTCGCATAACAGAGCATTCCAATCCCATGGCCAAGTCATAGGGATATTAAAGGAACTCCAAATCCTATCCCACCATCTCCATAACTAGACTGCACCTGGACATTGGAGAAAGATGTGCTCGGTAGTTTCCGGTATGGTCCTAGATGGGAACGCAGCGGAGCATAGTTTGCACCAAGGTAGAGCAATGCCTTTTTCCTCCAAAGAGGTCCTATCTATTAGCCAATCATTCCTGGGAAGGTAGGAGGCAATTTTTGTCGGCTTAATCTTAATAGTTTTGAACCATTTAACATGTCTAAGGTCTTCCTTGCTTACATTTAGATGTTTCATCCACCTCGTTTCTACTTTATCCTTCAGATCCGGTCTAGGTATCGGCATACGGTAAGTTGATTTAACCGTTCGTGAGTGGATATTGCAAGTGCATTTCTGTTTGTCCCAGAGGGATCGTCCATGACCAATTAATCGGATCTATAGTCAGTTTGCTAATTGCACATGCGGGTTTGAAAGCAAGTCAGTGTTCTTTGTATCTCAAGACTCTGATCCTGAATACCTGATCAGTGCTGACCCAGTTAGTTTTTTTAGTTCGACTTTCCTTTAGCCTACTTTTCTGGTTGATTGAGAATAAGGAGAGTAAAACTGATCTCTCGTCATTGATTACTACCACATTACCTATTTGCTGGGGGGTTCCTTGAATGCCCACCCAGTCACTCTCTTTGAGTTGGGGTCATTTTTTGAGGATCCATGTCCATTCTATCGGGATAGCTTCAGTGATTTTATCTAATGCTCTTTCTGTTCTCCTGCAGTAACGCAAACTAGGTAGGAGATGAGAGAGAGAGTACCGGTCCTGAGTTTCTGGGTTCCAGATGTCCCCAAATCTTAGGACCCCATTTTTAATCCATCCCCTCCAGGGAGAATCCATACAATGAAACATCCTTCCTTGTGAGTTTGTCAACTATCTGTCATTAAAGAGGGGTTGTTGACAGATTTCTTCCCATCGGTTTGCGGGGATTTTGTCTGGTAAGGTAGTTTGCGCCAAATCTTGAACAGATCTGGCCAAAAAGAGTCAATTTTAATATCCATTTTTGTGGCCTGAAAGTGTGGCTTCGTTGGCTGGCTTGAGGGTTGTACTCTACCTGTTGGAATGGGCCAGTAGCGATTTTATAGCCACATCAACGGATCTGTTCCCTCTGGAGTTTCAGGGGCGAGTCCCGAGATCTGTTCTTCTGCTAAAGATAACCAAGGACTCTCTGGGTCAAAAAGTAGTCGTTTGATCCATTGGATTGAGAGTGTTATGGCTTGGGTGGAAGGGTCAAGGATTCCTAACTCTCCTTTTGCTTTAGGCTGAATTACTCATAACCATCCAGGGTCGAACAGGTGTTAACTCAGCGGCCCAAATGGCCGGGTCAAAAAGAAAAAAGAGGGAGGTCCCTAGAAGAATGGTCCCGAGTTGAAGGCTGATAGGTGCGAATGTTGTTTTTCACTGGTTTTCTTTTCTTTTCCTTTCTTTTCCTTTCTTTTCTTTTCTTTTGTGTTTTTTCTTTTCTTTTATTTATTTTTCTTTGGCGCTATTTAGTTTAATTATATTTATATTTTTATTCGGTAGGTAATTTGTCGACGTTGGTGTGGTAAAGGGCGGACTATAGCAGGATAAAAGAGAGTTTTACCGGGAGTTGTACTCCTCTTGGCCTAAGCAGCAGGACAGAAGGGTCGAGCGCTGGCGTACCTTTTACCAGCGATGTTGGGTGATCTTTGTTGTGAGATGTAACGTCCGTGATCACCTGAGTTNGACAGAAGGGTCGAGCGCTGGCGTACCTTTTACCAGCGATGTTGGGTGATCTTTGTTGTGAGATGTAACGTCCGTGATCACCTGAGTTTTGTATCTGTACAACGGAGTTGTGAGATTGACCTTGCAGTGAGATTGGGTGTGATCTAGCAGCGCCACCAATACCTTTTTGGGTATTTGGTGAGCATCTTCGTTTCTTTTCTCGACTTTTGTGTTGTTTTTCGTTCGTTTGTGTGTATACCTCTAGAACTCTTTCGCATCTATCAGCCCGTATTTAGCCGACCACCACCTTCGTCTGCGCTTGATTCTTGGCGAAGACCAGAGCATGGCCTGGAGCCGCTCGCTACTACAGGCGTGTCCATCCCACGTTATATGTAGAGCCTTGGCGGCAATACGCGGTGGGATGTGTTAGCGGTGAGGCGAGTGAATTAACTGGTTCAACACATATATGGGTTTTTCGATGACGTGGCTACCTCCGCGTGTAGCGGAGCGATGAGGTGAGTGGTGCGTTTTTTAATGACATGGAGCTTTTGAATGTATTTGTGATTGGGTTAGCTGGAGGGCGATCCCAATGACTTGACCAAGCATGCATTGTTTGCTGAGCCGGATCATCCAGCGTGGGCAATTTCGAGTGGGCTCGTGTTTCTCTTCGGCGATGATCAGTGGGCATAGCTCGACACACTGTCAAGAGGTTGTTCTGATATGGAGGGTAGAAGTAAGAAGGAGTTGAGGGAGTAGGGTTGGTCTTCAACAGCTCGCGATGCGGCCTCAAGTGGGCATCTCTTATATATTTTTCCTATTATTTAGCTACAGTGGAACGACGAGTTGACGTATGCGTGCGCAAGGTAGGGGAAGGGGTAGGGGTAGGTGGTCGAACTGTGGAAGGTACTGGATGGAGAACTCCATCCCGCAACCGCCTCCTCAAGTTCAACCGCCTGTGCCTCCTTATCCCATGGCTGCTGCCCCGTCGTTTCCCCCTTCCCAACCTCATGATGGATTTTATCAACAGCCCTTTTCGGCTGTTACCCCCCCATTTGGCTTTGCTCCCATGGTGCAGAGCGTGGCACCTGCTCCAGCCCAAGGGCTTTGGACGCACGCCGGATCAAACTCAGCGCCAGCACAAGGGGGTGGGCAATTCAATAATGGTTATGGAAGGGGAAATGTAGGGTATCAACCACGTGCTTTCTTTACTGGTGAGCATGCAGAATTCATCGAGAAGTTGAAACTGAAAGATGCGGTGGAAGAGCCGCGTAAGAAAAACTTGGAAGAGATTACGAGGTTGAGAGGACTCAGTTGGGAGATCGATAAGTCGAAATTGAAAGGAAATGAGAAAGAGATGGAAATGGAGAGAGCTCAAGGGGGCAAGAAAGGAAAGAGCAAGAAGCAAGTTGGGAAGGACAAGGGTAAGGAGAAAGTGGTGGATGAAGGAAAGGAAGATGAGATGAAGAAATGGGTAGCATCTAATTTTGGGGGGTCATTGAGGATTCTGTCAGAAAAAATGGTTTAGGTAGAGAAAAAATCCAAGCTGAGAGATGCTAATTTGGAAGAGTTGAAAATGTTGCGGGCCGAAAAGGAGTTGAGGGAATTGAGGGAGAATTCAAGCTCAGAAAAGAGAAAAAGATAAACAGTGTCCCCGACAAAATTGAGAATAGACCCCGTTCATGTCTACTGAAAAAAAGGTGAGGGGAAGAGCATGAAGCCAGTAGAGGTTTCATCTGATGAGGACGGGAAGGAGAAAATGCTGTCGTGCAAAATCTGAGCAATAAGATGGAGGGTTCAACTTTGGGGGATAAGGAAGTGTTTGAACTTAAGGAACTGATAAAGGGATTGCTGGCAGCAAAAGGGCGAGATGCTAGTAATAGTAATGCTGGAACAGAGCAGGAAACTGAAAACGTGGTAATTGGTGGTGGGCACCTGGAACAGAATGGGAAGAAGAGGGACTCTAGTGAAAAAATAGGGACGAATGAGAAAGGGAGGAAGAGAGAAGAAGGATTGTTGGGAATTTACTTCAAGGATCGGGTCATCTATTATGATGCATTGCACTATAAAGAGGCACATGATTCGTGTAAAAAGAAGGGTATACCTTACAAACGAAAGGAAGCTGGGGTGTGGGAGCTGGCTAGATTGGACTTTGAGGTCTTGCTGAAGCTTGAAGAGAAAGAGGAGGTGAGTGGAGAAAAGACGAGTGAAGAAGAAGTTGATGACACGGAGAGCAGCTCCGGTTCGGAAGAAGAAACCCATCAAAATGATATAGCGGGAAACTAGGGGATACGACGAAGCGGTCACTGTTGAGAGCTTGTAAGTAATTAGCTGGATGGGTCAACCATCCGAACGAGACGATTAGGCATGCGATCTGTGTTCTGCTGAAGTTGCTTGTCTTGACATTATGTCTGAGGGGTGAGATTAAATGGGGAAAATCATTCGTGAGGTATTGGTTGAGTTTGGAGCCGTGTGAATGGTCGAGGTTGCTGGATGGAAGAAAATGTGTTTACCTTTTAATTTCCCCTTTCTTCAGACTTACTTACATAGAAAAAAATGAAAGGGACCAGATGGTCTGAGCATGTCCGCTCGACAAACTGTGGACCAAAACAGAAAGTACACAGATGGTTGAACAAGGGCGGGAGCGGTAATTATGTGGCGCTGCCACTTTGGTTTGGGGATAAAAATTCGCTTACCCTGGTTTGAATATGAAGAAGACAAATAACAAACCATCGAGAAGGAAGCCTAGGAAGTCGTTAAACGGTAGAGGAGGTGAAATACTCTGTAAAGATGCTCTATTCTTTGATTGTGAACAACTCGGGGTACTATCTGAGCCGGACCTCCTGAAAATTTTAAGACTTGGGATGAACAAAGGAAAATTAAGGATTGTAAATAGGAAGGGAGAACAATGGTTGAAAGCATGGCGGTTGGTGAGGCTCCTATATGGATATAGTAAGGTCGAGATATCTGGGCAGACTCACCAACTGAAGGATGTAAAGCATCTCATCCAAGGGGGTGGTGACTGGCTGATAACTGATCTTCGAAAAACAAAGAGTAAATCAGAAATTGCAAAGGCTGAAGTAATTACGATTCTCAGAGCTCCTTGGAAGAGAAAGAATTTGTACAAAAAAAAGTTGGAAGAACTCGTGGATTTGAACATGGGAACTAAACTGCTAAATAATACAAGAGGGAGACAAATCGTAAGGGGTATTATCATGAGAATCACAAAAAAGGTATTTGGTATAAATCCTAGGCATAGGATCACAATCAAACTTCCCTTCTGTGATTCGGTGAGCAAGAAAAAAGTGCATGCGGTTGCTAAGGATTGGATGAAGGGGAGGATTTCACCAATGTGTTTATCTAACCTGTTGATTGGCAGAATAAGAACCGTTTGGCAGAAGAAGAAATCTGTCGGTGATTTATTGCATAATCACCAGCGCTTTGCAAAAGGAAGTGGTCAGACCTGCGCTTGCAAAGGCTTTGACTTGCCCAGGCAAAATGGGCATGTTCAGGTTAGACTAGACATCATTGAGGGCATTCGAGACTTTGTGAAGAATTCGAAGAATATATACGCACCCTGGAAGCTTACTCACCAGGAGAGAAGTGAATATGGCTTGCAATGATTCCCTTGAACCATTGAAAAGGATGGGTGTGCTTGGACATGATGAAAGAATGCAGGTGGATTGGAAATAAATTTATGTTAAAAGTAATTTACGCAATGTTGGATGTGACACAGAGTATGTGATGGGTTTAAAAGAATCTCTTGGAGGCCTGGTTCTCTCTCCTTTGGACTGAAACCCGGGAGCAACTCTGGTGGAATGTCCAGTGTTATATGAAGAGGGTATGAATGAAAATGTGAATTACGAGATGATTAAAAAATCTGAGGAAGAAGTTTTAACTACGATGAGACTGCAGTATCGGGCTCTGAACCTGGGGAAGGTGGCAAAGTGGGACAATAGAGGGAGGCTACAACATGCGTACATTTTGTCAAAAGACAAGGACATACAGAAGAAGAGACCCATAGTGCCTTCCTTTTTGAGCCCCACCCATTGTGCAATGGGTTACCTAGCACAAAGCTTGAACTTCCTCATCAAAAGGTTGAGGGTGAGGCACATCACGGGAGCTAAGCATCTGCAGGAGAAGTTGTATAGAGCAAATGAATCTGCTAATCAGAAATGGGGTTTGGATTGTAGATTTCTGATGAGAACATATGATGTTAAAGAGATGTTCACCAAGCTGCCTCACGATGAGATAATTAAGGCCCTGAAGTGGTTGGTCGAGTATTTTCTAGATAGGGGGCAGCAATCTGAGGAAGTTTTAAAAAATCTGAGGAAGAAGAAGAGGGTATGCGTCGTGTGGATCTAATAAATCCTTCCCCCCATCTTATATGGGATGATGTCATCTTAGGGAGAACGGCTGATCCTTTTGGAGGTCTATAGCAAGCAACACGTAGTCGTCGCGCTTGGCTATGTGCATCGGCAGAGGGTCAATAAAGTCAACAATTTTAAATTGATGACCAAAATCGTGAACAAACACTGCCTGGACCTCAATAGAGATGTGCCTCAACTCTACCCAGAAGTGATCTTTTATCATTGATCTCTTCCTTCTTCTCGGGTAATCTTCTTTGGCAGCCAGGGGTAGATTTTGACTTGAGATTCTGCCCAGGAGATTTTCTTCCAGCTGTCTGTCTTTTTCAAACAGACAGAGGATGGTAAAGACAGTGGGTGTTATTGGCTGAATTAGATAAAAAAAATTCAGAAACAGCTTCTTCACTGCCTTCCGTTCTTTGCAGTTGATGGCAAATCCACTTGAGTTTGTCATTAGTGGATTTGCTTGCTGCATTATCAAACAAGTACCACTCATTGGCATGCTTAGTGTATATTTCATCCCTCCTTGCCAATTTGTCTACCGGATATGACTCCATGAGCATTTTCCCGCCTCCTTGATCTACGGCCATCTGATCTGAAGGAAGGAGGAAGAGAGAGAGGAAGTAGCCCTGGCTGAGGACAGATTCCTCTAGGGAATCTTCAGATCTTCAGCCAGTGTGCCAGCAGGACCAATAGCAGGATGTGCAACATTCACTGTTTTATCTTGCATTGTTTGTCCAACTCTTTGTGCCCCACGATGGCGTTGTTGCTTGAGAGTCAAGACCTTGTAGTTATGGGTTTCCCGGTTGTGAGGTCTGTCCTGAGAGGCTGTGTTGTTTTTTTGGCCCCGTTCTGTTCCTCTCTCTCTTCTTTTGTGAGCATCTCATCATCATCAACATCAGAGCTGGTTATTTGTTGATTTTGATGATTAGTTACTCCTTTTTTTTTTCTTTTTTTTTTCAGGCTCAATCTGATCTTCTTTTTTTTTCTTTTTTTTTGGGGGGGGGAGACAAATGCTCCAATCTATTCGTGGGGAGCCACACATGCTGGGAACCAGGCCCAACATCCCATATGAAGTATACTTGAGTATACTGCTAACCTATTAAGCCAACTGCTCATGAAACCACCTCAGAAGGACTAATAGGAAAGCCAGAAGTCCTACGTTTCAGGACACCCACCGTCAATTCTCTTTATCCTGCATTTGAGTGTGCTGGATGCGGTCCTTGTTTGTGTGCTTCCTTGTCCCATCAGATTCTGTGAGCTCTCTTTCCTTCTTGCTTTCTTCAGGTGAAATTTCATTCTGCCGCTGATTGTTTTGTGACTGAGATTCGATTGTTTTCGGGGCGTTGCCCTTGCTTGGGCCAGTGACCGCCTGAATCCCGCTTGGTCTGCTATAGGGGAAGGAGCCCAGGTGTTGCACAACAGAGTGACGCATCGCCCCCTGATAGAAGAGGAGGGAGTTATTCCCCCCGAGCTCGCTCTCCTTGCTGGAATTGTCATGTTTATCAGTGTTACAGCTGCGTGATGCCACTCTCTTATCCCTCTATATGAAGTGTTGGGTAGGTGGTGAGGGATAGCAGAGGAAGTTGGGTTGCAGTGTAAGGATCTAGAGTTGGATGGGGTGAAGAAGCTACTGAGTTAAAAAAGAAAAAGAAAAAAAGATTGGGTTTTCTTGTTTTTACCTTTGCATCCTCTTCGGAGCACTCGCCATGCTAATCTTCTCTTCTTCCCCCGAATACAACGTGCGGGCATTATAGCTGTATCTAGACTGAAAGATGCCTAAAAAAAAAAAAAAAAAAAAAAAAGAACAAGAAGCTATTGGGTATGAGATGAGGTTGATCATGAGGTGATCGACGGTCGTGATTGTGATTCTATTTGGTCTTTGGGGCGCGGTAGTATCCTACCGTATTTGGATATTTTTCAGACTTGTAAACTATCCCTACCTTCTTCCCCCGAATACAACGTACGGTCATTATAGTTGTATCTAGACTGAAACATGCCTCAAATACAGCTACAATGACCGTACGTTGTATTCCGGGGAAGAAGGTAGTGCATATGGTTCCCATTCAATTATCTACCCCTTTGTTGACTCTGCTACTGGTAGTCTTAATCACTGAAGTCTCCCGAAGGGTGAGGTCTAGAGAGGATATAGTGGTTGATGACTCTATCCTCCAATGCAAGTCCATGACAATGTACTACTGTCTGTGCTTCCTCACTGTTGAAAACAGGTAGGATCGCCTCCGTCCTACCTTATTTGGTAGAGAACGCCATCTCCAGTCTAGAAGAGCTACAGCAGTGAGGATGGCAAAGTCCTAACGCTGAGTTTAGTGAACAAGGAAGACGGATTAGAGTATATACTTTTGTTACAGAGGAAGACACCAGACTGGAATTATACACATTGGGAATACTTCACACGTCATTCGTCTCGGTTCTTTGTATCTTGGATTATTTCAAATTGTTCTGAGAACTTCTGAAACTGGACCTACATTGTTTGACTTCAGAGGTAAAAGTGATGTTCAGGGATCGTGGTTAGCTGCGGATTTGTAGAGGGTGGAAGCCAATCAAATGGCCAACCGTGGTCTTCTGCCAGGTCAGCGATGGTACCATGAGGAGGGCATGCGGCCGGGTTAGGTCTCGAAGATTGAACAGAATAGCTACGTCTGCTGTTGGATTACCGATAGCATCACTGAGAATGAATGGCTTGCTAGAGGTAATGTTTTGGTGTAGTCCATAATGTTTTCATTACTTCCAGCAGGTTCTTAATCGTAGCAGGATCATCATCATCATCATCATCATCATCATCATCATCATCATCATCATCATCACCACCACTACTAACTGTTCTCAGGTATTCCTACAAGGGACGCTGGGCCCAGTTTCAAGGGAGCTTGTATGAATTAAAAAAAAAAAAAAAAAAAACTCCCCTCTGAATCCAGGATCTGCCAAAGTTGCCTGTGGTGTCCCCTGCAGGTCATGGCTCCCCCCTGCTGGCCACGGCTCCCCTTCCTCGTCGCAGATAAAGATGTTTCAGAAATATGCTGTGCAAGGACTTCTTCCACGACAGCAACTGGCCCATCGAAGAAGCTCGGTTCTGATGCTTCTAGCTGACCCCTGGCCGGTATCGCCCACCTACAGGTTGGGCGCAGCCCCCGCATGTTCCCTTGTGGAGTTCTGGAGGCCAGCAATGATACAAAGGCCGCCGATGAAAATTATGAAGAGCAGCCGAACGAACGCCAGACCAGCCCGTGAAGAATGCAATATGGGTTATATTCCCACTTTGGACTACAGCCTGAAAGGCAGTGGTGGTTTAAGCCCAGCCAATTCAATCGCCTGCTGGCTTCTACAGGGTTCCCTGTACCTGAAAGGCCGTCCTGTCCAGATTTAACAGGCGATTGAATTGGCTGGGCTTAAACCACCACTGCCTTTCAGGCTGTAGTCCAAGGTGGGAATATAACCCATATTGCATTCTTCACGGGCTGGTCTGGCGTTCGTTCGGCTGCTGTTCATAATTTTCATCGGCGGCCTTTGTATCATTGCTGGCCTCCAGAACTCACGTATGCCGTTGATAAATTGTATCGGCGGCCTTTGTATCATTTCTGGCCTCAAAAACTCGCGGTGAGAGGTCGTGGCCAATGTATAGGAAAGATAGTGGTGTGCGAGGAAGATGAGCAATAACGAACTTCAGCAATCAAACAGCATCATACACATGAGACCAGATAGTCGTGACCCCGAACCAAAAGCAGAATTGCATCACGAGTTTCACCAAATAAGAGCACACCAAAAGCTCATAATTGACAATGCTGGAATAGTCTCATCATCATGATCAACGAAGAACCAATGTTGATGTCCTATCTGGCGCTCGGCGCCCAGACTACAGATGGCAGATCCTATCTAGCCTACTCTACAAAGCCGCTGATGACGTCAACAGCTCCCCGAAGTACGAGCAGTTCTCGGCCTATGCCACACGCTTCAAGCACCAGGTATGTCTCTCGTATCACTCACAACCTCGTTCCCCAACTCACAGATGCCACTTGCACCCAAGGACCACCATGCGCCCCATCCAGCATACAGCAGCGCAACTCGGCTATGGCTGCCTGCTCCTCCCAGCTCGCCCGTGAGCGCGTGAGCCTGGCAGGCGATAGCGCAGCAGCGCTTGCGCAACAAGCAGCCAGTGCCCAAATGTCCAATGCGTGGGCAGGCCCTTCCCTATACCGAAGTGGCCTGCCGCTGCGTGCTGTGCTGCGGTACTGGGCCCCGGCCCAGAAGCTTCCGGTAGGCCCAGGGAGGCTGAGCCTCAGACCGAAGGAAACATGCCCAGGGCCTGAGGCGGTTACCAGCACCCAACTGCCCTCAGCCTCTGTTCGGTCCACTTTGTGTATCCGGCCCAGGGCCTGCCTCAGTTACATGCAATGAAAGGCAGCCTGGGCCTGGGTGCTTCCAACGGACTGGCGCTGCGCAACTGCCTGAATTTCCCCAGTTGCGTAGTAGTCCAAAATAAGCCTCTTGCGGTCTATCGAGCCTGCCTTCACTTAGGGCGGCCGACGCTGTTGCAAATAGGGGTCAAGTAGGGCTTATCGAGGCCTTGTGGACCCCCCCCCCCCCCCCCCGCTATTGAAGCCGCGCCTAAGAACCCCCTGCGCGCTTATTTTTTGCCGAGCCTGGCCCTCGTGTACTATCCCAGGCCTGGCCAATTTCTTGGGTGGTACCAGAATGGGAAATTTCTTGGGTGGTACCGATACCGCCCCTTATGGTGGAACTGCTGCCTGCAGCTGGAACAAAATGCAGCATTAGTTTTCTAACTTTTCTTTTCACTCGTGTACCATCCCAGGCCTGGTCAGAAGAGCTGTGTGAGAATACCCTGAAACGAAAAGGGCTGACGTCTCCCCTTGAGAGTGGGAGTCACATTAAAAAAGGCCGAGATGCTGCATCTCCATTCCTGCGTACCAACGGCAGACTGGTGCGTCAGTGAAGGCATGGATGTCTCCCCCCAATGCGATGTCTGCACGCATGAATCGCTCGAGGACTCCGGTCACCAATGGTGGGAATGCATTGTGGCAAGAGGCTTCTGGGACTGGGTGAGCAGTCTGTGGCACTTCGCCTACGGCCCAGAGGTTGTCTGGACCAAAGACTTTATTCTCTATGGAAATCGTGACACTGATCTAGTGGCTGCTACATCCAATAAGTTCAGAGTCATGGGCTTTTGGGTGCTGTGGATGGCAAGGAGGGACAGAAGATTCAATAGTAAGTACTGGTCCCCGGCAGTCATTCGCAAAAGGATCCAAGTGCGCGATCCGTAATCTCATTTGTGCAGAATGGTGGAAGGTACGCAAGGCCAAAGGAACACTCAATAGCCCTGCAGCAAGAAGCATAAATCAGAACACATGGAACACCAAGTTTAAATGGATATCATCGACGGACCAAGGACAGTTGGTCATCTCTTTTTTTCTTTTCTTTTTTTTCTTTTTTTTTTCTTTTTTTTTATTAAGAATCGCCCGAGTGGGTGCTAGGGGTGCTGGTAAGAGCAGACACCTCTAGCAGTCCCGGGCGGGCTCCATCTATTGGTGGGGAGCAGCACCTGCTGTAAAGCGGGTCCAGCGTCCCTGAACATTGTGCTGCATGTTGTCTGATGCATATAATTGTGATGGTAGACAGCTGCTGGGCGCTCCCTTGAGCACCTCTAAGCGCAGCGAATAGGGAAGCAGAACTTTAGATTGCCTTAACTGCTTGCCTATCTGCCGATCTACATTGCAGCTGGGTTGAGTTGTTGTAGACTCTAGATCACATGACTGTTGACCAGGGGATTGAAAGCAGGCCTCCCCAATCCACTCAGCTAGAAACCATTCCTGTTTCTGTGTTGGAATCTCGGCACATGACNGAATCTCGGCACATGACTGTTGACCAGGGGATTGAAAGCAGGCCTCCCCAATCCACTCAGCTAGAAACCATTCCTGTTTCTGTGTTGGAATCTCGTTCAGACCTTCCTGCAGTTCGAATCCATTCGCACCCTGGCATATTGTGGCGGCTGAAATCATCTTGAAGCACCTGTGGGACGAGGTAACAGAACAGTGGTCCCATGTTGAGGCTTGGGGAGACTGCTAGTCTACTGATTGGGAGTGGGAGAGATTGGCCTATAGAATTCGGTTTATATTTCTGTTCAGACAGCCTATCGGGCCGAGAGATTCCATAGGCAGCATACAGTAGAGTTAGCAAGTGACTTTAAGCGAAGCTGGGTAATGCTCCCTGACCGGAAATTTTGTTCCTATTTATTCAGGGGACAATGGACCCGTTTTCCAGCAGGTGCAGCTCCCCACCAATGGACTGGGGTCATCCTTAGAGCGCCTTGATCTCGTTGGTTCTCTTACCACCACGAGACCG
>BFEA01000051.1:2088035-2116300 GCA_003427395.1 Chara braunii
TTTTTTTTTAACCGGGCCCAGCGTCCCTTGTAATTGGAATACATTGATGATTGATGAAAATGTGGGATGATTCAGGAACACTTCAGGATGATTGAGAAAGAACGGTAGAGAATGATGCTGACTACTCAGAATGCTTATCTACTCAGATCTGTTGTTGTTGTTGTTGTTGTTGTTGTAGAGGCTACCGTCTGCACCCAAATACAACGTACAGTCATCTTTTTCTGTAGCTAGACTTGAAGTTGCCCCAAGTACAGCTATAACGACGGTACGTTGTATTCGGGTGAAGACGGTAGCCACCAGGCATGTGACAGTCCATTCAGCAGTTGGCCATTTGCTCATCCTACCTTACCCCAACACCGCACAACAGGCCTGTCCTTCAGGTGAGTCGAGTGCTCGAACATGCTCGCCGGATTACGGGAGGGTGCAAGTGGCCTCCTCAAGTATATAATCAGGCCAAGGAGTAACCTGAGTGGGTCTCAAACCTTTGTCGCGCCCACCTGTGTTAGTGCTGGTTAACCTTCCTGCCCAACCACCCACGACACATGTCTATTTCCAGGCAGTCCTGGAGAAAAATCTCAGGAGCTCCTGTTGGACGTTAGGCAGTTCCACTGAAAGCAAAAACTCCCGCAGTCAAACCTGCTAGTACATCTGCGCTCTGCTTGAACAGCAGCAATTTCGTCAAAACGGACATATTTTATTTAAATAGACTTTACACATCCCTCGAATACAACACATTGCCAACCGACCCTAAAACTGGGTTGTATACATTCACAATTTTCATCGGTTTGGCACAACATTGGTGAAATAGTGACTGAAATGCATTTTCAAACGGAAACCGTGTCAGCGCCCTAGTTCTCCCTTTGTTTTTTTAACGAAATTGAAACCTCATAAATTGGCTTGATTTAAGTGGAAATTTCAAGCTCTTGAGGGTCCGGTGTCCTTAAAACGCTGGACCTCTTAAAATGTTCTGTCTTTATTTTTTGAACTGGACTTCAAGTTAGCTGTAGTCCAGGGGGTACGGCGTTCTGAAAACGCCTTACCCCCGGGATTCTGGATGTATCTGGACTCAGCTTGCATCCAGGGGGTAGGGCACCGTACCCTCAGGAGCTGAAAATATTGACCTAAACTGGGCCAATTTATGAGTTTTCAATTTCGTTCAAAAAATATCATGGTTGTCAACCGGACGTCCGGATTGGGATCCAGACGGTCCAGTCTGGATGTCCGGATCCGGTGTCCGGTAGGGCCCCATTTTGAGAAAATTCGAGAAAAAAAATTGGGGTCCCCAGGCAATTTTCCAGTGCCTGGTGGACCCCCGAAAATTGTTGGTGCAGTTTTTGGTGGACCGTTGGGCCAACCCGACCGGCCCTGAAGGGCCTGTACTTGCAATCTTGGGTGAGCTTCAGCGGGCCAAGCAGAACTGGTTGTGTGTGTGTGTGTGTGTGTGTGTGTGTGTGTGTGTGTGTGTGTGTGTGTGCATGTGATTTCCCCCCCAACAGCCCCAATTCCACCCAGATGAACAGATTCAGAATCAAAGCAGTCTTTGTCATATTGCAGACAACGAGAGCATTTGAGATGAGACTGTGTGTGTTTGTGTGTGTGTGTGTGTGTGTGTGTGTGTGTGTGTGTTTGTGTGTGTGTGTGTGTGTGCATGTGATTTCCCCCCCAACAGCCCCAATTCCACCCAGATGAATAGATTTTGAATCAAAGCAGTCTTTGTCATATTGCAGACAACCAGAGCATTTGAGATGAGACAGTTACAATCCAACATATTAAGGCAATTTTATAATTAGACAGTTTTTGGCATACATGCAAGCGCACATCGTGCGGCGCGCCGCAACCGATCCCGTGCGGCGCACGACGTGTGCGGAGAACGACCCGTCACCCCCCTCAGAAAAAAAATAAAAGGCCGGGGTCAAAACGGTGCGTTTGAGGCCCCCCGCCAAAATTATAAGCGAGATGAAAAAAAAATTACAGCAGTACTGCTCACCTTGCTCCTCCTCCCCTTCCTCATCCTCCATGTCTCCTCCTCCCTTCTCCTCCTCCTTCTCCTCCTCCTCCTCCTCCTCCTCCTCCTGCTCCTGTTCGTCCTCCTCCTCCTGCCCTTCCTCATCCTCCTTGTCTCCTCCTCCTCCTCGTACTTCCTAATCTTCCATGCCTCCTCGTCTCCTTCCCTTCCTCGTGTCCTCCACTTCCTCGCCGTCCATGTCTCCTCCTCCTCCCACTCGTCCTCCTCCTCCTGCCCTTCCTCTTTTCCCTCCGTCCATCTCTCCTCCTCCCCCATCTCGATGACTCCTCGTCGTCCTTGCTATCCTCGCCGTCCTCCTCGTCCACATCCTCCTCCTCCTCTCCATATCCCCCTCTCCTTGCCATATCCCCATCTTCCTGTCATACGCCCCCCGGTTCCCCCTCCCAAAAAAAAAAAAAAAAAAAAAAAAAAAAAAAACTGCACGATTCCGCACAGGCACCCCCGGCACGGAACTCCGTACAGAACTCTGCACGAATGTGCGGCTCGTGCGGTTGCAAGTATGGTTTTTGGTTGTCCTTGGGGTACCCCTTCCATTGTTCTTGCAGCTGTGTGTGTATGTGTGTTCGAGATAAGTCGGATAACACAAGCTACACAACTACAGTAGCGTTTTTTTTTTTTTTTTTTTAATCCGGACATCCCGACCTGTTCTTTCATAACCGGACCGTCTGGGTCCGTATGTCCGTATGTCTGGATCGATGTCCGGATTACCGGACGTCCGGATTAATCCAGACACGGGTCCGGGCCTGGTGTCCAGTGTCTGGATGTCCGGGTCCGGGGCAACCATGAAAATATATATATATGTCCGTTTTGACGAAATTGTTGTTCTTTCCTTCCAACGCACAGGAATCCATGCCTGGTGACGATACAGGAATCCCAACTTGGAGTTCGATTTACTACGCCTTTTTGTTGGAAGTATTTTTTTTTTTAAGGGCGGCCAGAGTGCCATATGATCCAGGCACTCCGACCTGGTTCATACGACAGCCGCTTTCGAATTATAAAAGCCGGAAAATGGGTCCGGCATCCCTCACATCATGCGAAAAGGTTACAATCCATTCCAAAGCTACAGTACAAATTGAACGAAATGACAAAATCCCTATTCAATTTGTGAACAACACACATATTGCCCTTTTTTAATAAAATCCGACGGCTAGATCACTTGGACTAAGTGCATCTCCATGGTCTCCTATCCAAAGCTACAGTACAAATTGAACGAAATGACAAAATCCCTATTCAATTTGTGAACAACACACATATTGCCCTTTTTTAATAAAATCCGACGGCTAGATCACTTGGACTAAGTGCATCTCCATGGTCTCCTACAGTCACACACGGTGTAAAACTAAACGTAGACCTAACTCAAAGTAGCTAGTGGGACATGGTCCCAGAGCTGAGCATAGCAGGTATTACCAGATTCCTGTGTTTCCTTTTGTTCTTTCTTTCTTTCAAAGGCCGACTGGGCAGGTTTCGAGTTCCCAAAGGCCCCCCACGAGCAAAACTGTGTATGCATCTGCCCCCAAATGAGGCAAGAAGCTAGGCTACCAGAGTGGCCCGGGTCCAGTTGCCCGGCTGGGCCAAAAGGAAATTAAAAAAATGAACAAAAATAAAATCATTTTGTGACCCTGAGGCAAAATTCGTACAGTTTATTTTTCTGCACAACATAGTTTTTTTTTCGGTTTTTTTTTTGTTTTTTTTGGCTGGGGCCTTCCCTGGTCCTTGCACGGCCAGGCCGCCCGGGGCAAGGTCCCACTTGCCCGGAGTAAGAGATTCTGGCCGTTGATCTTTGCTATCTGCGGTCAATATCGCTTAATTCGTGTAAGTGGGACCTAGCCCCGGGGAAAATAGGGTGACCCGGGACAAAGTCCCACTTGCAGCGGTTTAGTTCCCGTAGCCAGTACTGCACGACACTGTGTGACTTCGTGTGGCAACGTGCGGCTGGTTGACAAACAACGGGTTAAATCGCGAAAAATAACAGGATTTGAACGTGCTGAATGGCAGTAATGATGAAAGGGCGGTCAGTCTGGTAACCAAGGGTATGGCAGCGGCATTGTCGGGAAAAACTTTTAGTTTCTGTGGAAATACAAGACGATGGACGGTCCCCACGTCTAGCCCGACTGGGGTCAGGCTACGGACGAGGAGCGTTCCCTGCGAGTGAAAGAGCTCATCCGACTATAACAGCCAATGGGAAACCGCTACATAGCAACATTCAATCCATTCCGTTCGAAGAAAAACATAACCGACCATGCGCCCTACGATCAATGTGAATCAGCGGTCAGGAAACGTGTCGCACAAAACACAGGGTCCCGAACTGAGGACTAAACCGCTGCAAGTGGGACTTGGTCCCCGGGCGGCCCGGCTGGTAGCCTAGGCAAGACGTGCATAAAAAGTTTTTTTTTTTTTTTTTCGGTAAAAGGATTTTGCCACGTTCAGTGTTTTTTTTTTTTTTTTTCCACGATTCGAATTTGGCTTTGTTTTTCAACAGTTCATTGGTGTACCACCTCCGTCGGTTGTACGTATGAAGGTTTCGCCGCAGAAGCTATTTATAAATTTTGCACTTCCGAACCTGAGTAGTGGGGGCCGCTTGAGTCCTTCCCACGCTCCGAAACGGAAATTCACACAGCTACCGGTAGGCAGTTATGCGGCGGTCGCAGGCACAAGTGGAGTCAAAGTTGGGCTTTGGAGGCGCGAAATCATGCCCCCTCCAAAGGCTGACGGGAGGGTTGAGAGCATGCCCCCACAGGCGGGTAGAAAAAGGCTGATGTGACACGCGATCGCACGGCCGTTTCACCCCTTGTCCTACCTAACCAAACGAGGAGCGAGGACGGGAGGTGCGCAGGTACGGAGGCAGGGGGGTTGTTTGATTGGTTGATCGATTGATTGATTGATTGGTCGATCGATTGATTGATTGATTGGACTAGATTGGATTTGATTTGGCGGGGATTGATTGGGTTGAACTGATTCTGAGTGATTCTGGGGTTGTTGTGTTGTTGTAGAAGGAAGGAATGGCGCCACTTGACCCTCACTCGTTCACTGACAGCGATCAGCCGCTGACTCAAACGATTCATCTGAATCTCCACGTGGATTTCGAGGCGAAGGTTATCTCCGGAAGTGCCACGCTGGAGCTTGATCGACCCGCCAACGGGGTTCTCGATCTGGACACGCGGGACCTCCACATCGATGGCGCGGTCGACTCATCAACAGGCAAGCCAATCACATTCGAATTGGAAAAGCCGGTGCCGATCAAAGGGTCAAGATTGCGCCTGTCGTTGATCGGACGGTCGGTGACGATCTCCTTCCGCACCTCTTCGTCGGCTTCCGCTCTGCAATGGCTAGAGCCGGCGCAGACGGAAGGCGGGAAACTGCCATACGTGTACACTCACTGCCAAGCGATTCACGCGCGCTCGGTGTTTCCCTGTCAAGACACCCCGCGCGCGCGCATCCGCTACACGGCGGACGTCAATATCCCGCGCAGCGCGCGCGCGGTAATGTCCGCGGAACACGTGGGTCGAGTGGATTTGGCGCCGCCACCGGCGACAACGACGGGGCGTGCGGCGGGGGAGCTAACGACAAAAAAAGAGGACGGAGAAGAAGTGGCGTGTCGGCGGGAAGATGAAGATGCGCCGGGCGGAGGCGGGGGAGGGGGCGGGGATCGTGCGATCGAAAAGTTCCGCATGAATCAGCCGATCCCGCCGTATCTTGTCGCACTAGCCGTTGGCGATATCGTATCTTGCCGGATCGGCCCGCGCAGCCAAGTCTACGCTGAGCCGTCCATTTTGGCGGCAGCTGCTTTTGAATTTGCTGAGGTGGAGAGCATGATCTCCCAGGCTGAAAGCTTGTTCGGTCCGTACGATTGGGAGGAATTCAACGTGCTGGTCCTCCCGCCCGCCTTTCCCTACGGCGGGATGGAACACCCGCGCATGGTATTCCTAACCCCCGCGCTGGTCGTGGGCGACCGGTCGCTGGTCAACGTGGTCGCACACGAGCTGGCGCACAGCTGGACGGGCAACCTCGTTACCAACGCCACAGCGAACGACTTCTGGCTTAACGAAGGCTTCACGACGTACGCGGAGAGGCGGATCGTGGAGAAGATCGCAGGTGCTGACGTGGCGGCTCTACAGGCTGCCATTGGTTGGGACCACCTGCATCAAGAAATCGAACGGTTCAAAGATAGACCGCAGTTAACCAGACTTCGGGGGGATCTAGAAGGCGTGGATCCCGACCTTGTTTTTTCTACCGTCCCTTACGAAAAGGGGTTTTTATTCTTGCGCCGCCTAGAGAATGAGATGGGTAGGGAAGCGTTCGACATCTTCCTGAAGAAGTATATTAGTCGCTTTCGCTTTCAATCGATCACAACGACGGAGTTTGTCGATTTCTTGAAGGTGAACGTGTCTGGAATCGAACACAGGATCGATTTAGGGACTTGGATGGATGGCGAGGGGTTGCCAGAGGATGCACCGCGAACCGTCTCGAAGGTTCTCGACCAGGTTCTCGGGCTTGCCAAGGGGTTCTCGTCAGGTGTACACGTGTCGGACTCCGATTGCGCCACGTGGAAGTGGGAAGAATGGCAGATCTATCTAGACAATATGCCCCAGAAGATGAAAGCTGCCGATCTGCGGGAACTAGATCAACGGTTCCAGTTCTCGAAGGCGAAGAACTTGGAGATACTCGTCTCCTTCTTGACGATCGCCGCGAACTCTGCGTTCCAACCGTGTTTCCCGATGATCGTGCGCAGTTTGATGACGATCGGGAGAATGAAATACTTGCGGCCGCTGTACAGTGGACTCATGGCAAGCGGATCAAGCGCGGCCAAGGAGTTGGCGCGCAAAACCTTTGCCGATGCGGCGCCGAGGTATCACCCTGTGGCGAGGGCAGTTATTCAAGAAGTGCTGGACAAGTCAAAATGAGTTAAAAGGGCTAATGATGGAGGCAAGGAGGCGGGGTGAAAAAAAAGGGAGAGAAAGAGGCGGGGAAGAGGAGGGGAAGAGGAGGAGAAGAGGAGCGGAAGGCGGAAGAGGGGATGGGGAAGGGGAGGAGAGGGGGTGGTTGATCGACTTAGGGGAGGAAGAAGATATGGATAGAGCGCCGCCGTGACGTCCCAGTGACGAGCGGTTTGACGAAGACGTCGCTGTTCAAAACCGTTACGTGATGGTGGACGTGGCGTAACGAGGAGGAGTAGTAGTAGTAGGAGGAGGAAGGCGCTTCGCGCAGTGTGTGAGGCGTGGGAGAGTAGGGGCATAACTGATGGTACTGATTAATGACAATAGGGGTGCGACGGCGAGGCATTTTAACAAGATGTGAAGAGGGGGAGGAGGACGCCAAGAAGAAGAAGAAGAAGAAGAAGAAGAAGGTGATTGTGGCAAAGAGATGAAGAGATGAGAACAATGGCGGCAACAGAAGTTTGGACACGATGTTGGCGTCTGTGGGAGGCGAGGTCGTGGAGGGGGAAGAAGAAGAAGAGTCCTCCGGGACATCCGTCAAAGTTGGAACGATACAGAGGAGACTACCGTCTTCCCCCGAACACAACGCACCCTTATTTTGGCTGTATCTGGCCGGAAATATAGCTTGTATACGTTCATTGTTAGGGTGCGTTATGTTCGGGGGAAGACGGTAGCATGGGCCCTGTGCAAGGGATGACACGGATGGAAGAAGAGGAAGAAGAACAGCGTGATGGTGATAGTGGCGGCGATGGTGACGGACTTGGATGAAATGGCCGAGAGCTTGAAATGGGGGCCACGTAATTGAACAGCAGGGACATTGTTTTAGAGGAGGGAAAAGAAGAACAGGTCCTACGTTTGTGCCGATTTTTTCTTTTTTTTTTTCTTTTTTTTTTTCAAGTTCTGTGGAACAATGGCATTTCAATTTTGCGTTAGTTTCTGCAAATTCTACGGGTTTTAAACGGGATCTCCCCCCCCTTTCCCCCCCCCCCAACCAAAAAAAAAGAAAAAAAGAAAAAGAAAAAACAGCTTCACCCCAGGCCACCCCTCCCTCAGTCTACCTTAGGTGCCCTCCCCGAACCACGTCTGGCTTTGCCACGGGGAATTTCGCAGTCTGCCTTTATGCAGGTCAGCAGACGTTTTCTTCTCAGAGCATACTTCCTTCAGGATTTTGCTGGACGTAGCCGACTGGATTTACGACTGCTCATGGATGAATGTGACCGCAATTTCGTCCAGAGAGCAGTGGGAAACGTCCGACTGTCAGTATACCCTTAGAGTGCTTTCTGCAACTCACCCAACTTCTTCACGAAGCACGGTCCTACCGTCTTCCCCCGAACATAACGCACGCTGAAAATGAACGTATACAAGCCGTCTTTCCAGTCCGATGCAGTCAAAATGAGGGTGCGTTGTGTTCGGGGGAAGACGGTAGTAGCTGAAGGTACAAACATGCAGTTACCTATCAGCAGCAGATGAAAGGTTGGAATCCTGTTGTATACAGAATATTACAGATCCAACCGGGTCCGTTGATACATCTCAACCGTGGACCGAAGGTACAAACATGCGGCTATTGATCATGATGCATCTAACTTCCTGATCATGCATGCAGCTATTTGTCATGCATGCAGCTATTTGTCGTGCATGCAGCTACTGAGCATGCATGCAGCTATTGATCATGCATGCAGCTATTTGTCATGCATGCAGCTATTTGTCGGGCATGCAGCTATTGAGCATGCAGCTATTGAGCAGGCAGCTATTGATCACGCATGCAGCTATTGATAATGTAGCTACTGATCTGATCATGCATGCAAGCAGCTATTTGTCATGCATGCAGCTATTTGTCATGCATGCAGCTATTTGTCGTGCATGCTGCTATAGATCATGCAGCTTATTGTTTATGCAGCTATTGATATGGCCGCTACTGTCGTCCATGCAGCTATAGATCATGCAGCTATTGTTTATGCAGCTATTAATAATGTCGCTACTGATCATGCATGCAGCTATTGATAATGTAGCCTACTGATCTGATCATGCATGCAGCTATTTGTCATGCATGCAGCTATTTGTCGTGCATGCAGCTATAGATCATGCATGCAGCTATTGATCATGCATGCATGCAGCTATTTGTCATGCATGCATGCAGCTATTGATCATATGCATGCATGCAGCTATTGATCATGCATGCATGCAGCTATTTGTNATTTGTCATGCATGCATGCAGCTATTGATCATCCATGCATGCAGCTATTTGTCATGCATGCATGCAGCTATTTGTCATGCATGCATGCAGCTATTTGTCGTGCATGCAGCTATAGATCATGCAGCTATTGATAATGTAGCTACTGATCTGATCATGCATGCAGCTATTTGTCGTGCATGCAGCTATAGATCATGTAACTATTGTTTATGCAGCTATTGATCATGCATGCAGCTACTACACGATCATGCATGCATGCATGCAGTTATTTGTCGGATGAGATGGACACAACAATAACGTTAAATGCGCGGTGTAATGAAAACATTCTATATTAAAGGAGCACGTTGTTTCATAAGTTCATAAACATTCATCCTCAGGCCCTTCATGCTCGGGTAAAGACGGTATACGGCAAAGGAGACCAAAGGGGAACAGCCCTAATAAGGGATTCTAATGGGTCCGCTATATCGTGCGGTGACACAGACCACAGCGCGGAAACGGACAAAATGCCAGCCCTAACAAGTTGGAAAAATAGGAGAAAAAACAACACGGAAGGGACTGGCTCAGTTGTTACACCCATTAAAACTTTTGACACACACATGTGAGCTCAAATCTAGATGGAACTACCTTCTTCACCTGGTCATTATAGCTGTATCTAGACTGAAAGATGCCTCAAATACAGCTATAATGACCGTACGTTGTATTCGGGGGAAGAAGGTAGTTGAGTGAATTTCTGAATTACCTGGGGCCAGTCAGTTCCACAATGATATCGCTTCAGAAAAAAAAAGGAAAAGAGGAAGTCTGAAAAACAAAAAAAAAAGACAGCTTGGGAGTTATGCACAGTCCCCAAAACACAGGGGAAGTGCGCAAAAGGACAAAATTCCGGCGCCAACAAGATGAAGAAGAAAGAAAAATGAGAGCTCGGGAGTATACCAGTACTCCCAGAAATAAAGTGCAAGCGCTGAAAAACTAGCAGCGACGGAAAGTACAAAAATGCCGGCCCATAAAAGGATGGAAAACAAGTAAAAGCATCAGCGTCAGACCTGCTAGTGAAGAAGAAGGAAAAATCACAGCTTGGAACCAACCAGCTCTCCCAGAATGAACAGCTCAAGTGCCCTATATGGCCTATAGGGAAAACAATGCCAGGCCCAATAGGATGAGAAAGAACTAAAAAATTAGTAAAAATGACATTTTAGGACCTTCCAGCAGTCTGCAAAATGCAGCTGAGCAAGTCGACTGCAAAATGCTGAAGGTCTTTTCCACTACCCATCTCAAAACAAAGGAACTCCTTTTTTCTGTGTTGGGAATCTGCAACCACCCGATTTATTATTATTATTATTATTATTATTATTATTATTATTATTATTATTATTATTATTATTTTGCTGTATAGAAAAACCGAAAGGACCCCAAATTTCTTTGTTGTATCTAGGCATAGACTTAGAGGTGCCCTAAGTACAGTTATACAGGCTATAATACAGCCTATACAGATTTTTTTTTGCTGTATCTATAAGCTGAACGGTGCCCCAATCTTTTTGCTGTATCTATAGACTTAAAGGTGCCCCAAATACAGCTATACTGACAATGCGTTTTATACTAATCGGGCAAAGACAGTAGGGCAGCGGCAAGAACCTCCAATAGGTACTGTACAGAAAGGTAGGGACTTTTTAGTCACAATAGTACCTATACCTACCGTAGGGACTTTTTAGTCACAATAGTCTCTCTCTCTCGTAAGGACTTTTTAGTCACAATAGTCTCTCTCTCTCGCAGTGTACTGGGACTAGAATAGGTTCTATTGAGCGATAGCAGTCATAGCAGTCTCAGTATACTTTAGCGAAAAAAGGAAATAAGAAATGGCCAGTAGCTGGCAAAGGGGTTCGCTCCACTACAGTATATTCCCAATGTATCAGGATATTTCCATGAACTGGCACCGCACTAAATAAACTCTTTTTTTTGTTTTTTTTGTTTTTTTTTGTTTGTTTGCACTAAATAAACTCTGGCAAGTGACAAATTTGAAATTTGGGAGTTTTGTCTCCCGGGGCTCTTCCCTCTTCCCCGCTGCCTCATAGTCTTGGGGATAGCTTGCTGGAGACACACTTACCTCACATATGGTACTGAGTACTGCCTTTACGTGTGCACAACAACAGGTCCCAGGCTCAAGACTCCACAGACACAGTCAATGCTCACAGTTATGGGGGCTCAAAATGTGTGGTCAGTCTGGATACCGCGTGGTGCCGTCATCCCATGGGTTTGATTTGATGCCAGTCTGACGGATTCGGATCCAAGCCGTTATCTATGGGTTGTTGATAAGGGCTTAGGGTCTGAAATCATGAGTGTGAACCCAGGTCGACGGTCGAGTACCCATAGTGCTGTCCACGGGGCAGGCAGGGGTTCTGTTGCAATTTCTCTGGATGTCAATCGTCACTTCGAACGCGATGTACGTGCATGCTGCGTACTAGTATGTGCCCATACTGCGCCCTCTCAAGTGCATACAGCGTCCGTTTCCAGCCGAAAAAAAGCATTTTTTTTTCTTTTTTTTCTTTTTCTATGCGGGTTTTGCAGGAGTACGCACACAGTGAGTGTAATCTCCCCAACTAAAAAGGCAGAAACTGCCCTGACCAGCCGTCCCAACCCCTCTCCACCCGTGTAGTAGGGCTCAAAACACTCAGATCTCTCTCTCTCTCTCTCTCTCTCTCTCTCTCTCTCTCTCTCTCTCTCTCTCTCTCTGCACTTCCATCGTCCTGAGAACATAAGGCACCCTCATTTTGGCTGCTCTCTCTCTCTCTCTCTCTCTGCACTTCCATCGTCGCGAGAACATAACGCACCCTCGTTTTGGCTGCACAAGATGAGAAATAAGAAAACTAAACCTGATATCATACTCTTCCTACATGGAAGTCACCTAAGCAATGGAAAGATGGTTAGGGGGGGAGCTCCTCCTACATGAAAAAACTGCCTAACCTGAGCGGTAGTTTTGACGACTTTTCTGCAAATGTTTTAGCTAAATGTTTACACACGTGGTACCCTTTCAAAGAGTTTGTAGATAGATTGTGAACAGGTCCCACGTGGGACCCGGTCCCACGTGGAACCCGGTGCAAGAGTTGGTAAATATGGAACGCTGGTTCCAAACAGAACTGGACAAGTTTCTTTCAAAAAAAAAATTCTCAAGTTGTCAGAATGACAGATTTGGTGCGAAACCAATGTTACGTATCCACAACCAAGTTTTTTTTTTTTTTTTCCTCGAGATCCACAACCAAGTTTGGACGACGCTGCTTCTGCGAACCCTTCTTCCACTTCATTCAGAAAGTCATTTGGGAAAGGTTTAGTGTCCGTGGACCCTGGTACGCAATCAAAAGAAAGAATCGGAAATATGCGCATTCAAAAGAAAGAATTGGAAATATGCAATTTTGCTTTTGAACAGATGAACAAAAAAAAGTATCTATGATTTGTCTTTGCAGGCAAGAGAGATTTTGCACTGAGATGATTCACAGCCAAGTAGTTTTCCTTTTCCGTAACTCTAAACTAGAGTCGCCGCCAGGAACAACATGAATGTAGCCGGGCCAGGCCGGGCAGCCGGGCCAGTGCAATTAGGACCTTTTTGCCCGGGTCACCCGGGCGAGTAAAAAAAAGAGTCAATTTTTTTAATTCCCCCCCCCTTATGATGGGGCATTTTTGCGCCCTCGGAGAGGGACCCAAATCCGGTTTTATACATTTGTTTGGTTCATGTCAGTTTTGGAGGGCAAGGGGGATTGGGGGGGGGGGGGTTTAAGGGCCCATAAGTGGTCTGAAAGGGGTTGAAAGGCCTATAAAGGGTGTGAGATGATTTTCCTCACATTATTTTACTTTTATTTTAAATTCTCTGAAGAATTTGGAAGTGACCCGCAGCCAATAGTTGTTTGGTTTGCTATTCTGCACAACATACTTTTTTTTCAATTTTTTCAAAAACTTGATTTTTTTTATTTTTTATTTTTTTTTATTTTTTGGTGGGATACGGTAGTCGAAATAGTACTCGAAATGTCGACAACAGAGCAATCATCAATAGCGAGTCAACCCAGCAGCCAACGTTAGCATTGCCACAACAAAGCAACCAGCGGTCGCAAAGGGATAAGAAAAATAGATAGAAGAGAGAGAGAAAAAGGAGAGAGAGAAAAAGAAGAAGAGAAAAATAGATAGAAGAGAGAGAGAAAAAGGAGAGAGAGAAAAAGAAGAAGAGAAGAACGAGGAGAAAAGAGGGAGAGAGAGATAAAAAAACAGGGAGAAGGAGACAAGACAGGATAAAATCGACGAAATCCCGAACGCGACAGTTAAAATTGCCAGTTTTTTTCTCTCTCTCTTCTATCTATTTTTCTTATCCCTTTTCGACCGCTGGTTGCTTTGTTGTGGCAATGCTAACGTTGGCTGCTGGGTTGACTCGCTATTGATGATTGCTCTGTTGTCGACATTTTGACTACCATTTGCCCGGCCGGTTGTCCCGGGCAGTTCCCGGGCCAGCTTTGGGGACCCGGGCGGCACGGCTGGTAGCCCAGGGTTTGAGAGACCGCAATGATCGTCACACATTGGGTTGGGAAAGAGTGTCATCTGAAAAAAAAAACATTAAAAAAAAAAAGACTGAACAAGCCAATGTGTTATTAACATAAAGAAAAAAAAAACATAAAAGAAAAAAAGACTGCAGAAAGAGAGCATGTGAACAAAGAGAGCAACATACAACTAAGGCTTGGACCCCACTGCTCGGCGGTTGGAAAAAATGGTTGCCGCGGAAAACGGCCAATGCCGTCTGGAAAAACATTTCCAGAAAAAGTCGAGGCCCCACCGCCACGGTCTCGCCGGCTTGTGGAAAAGGACTGCCCTTCCCGAAATGCACCCGCGGAACGGAACGCTCCCACACCCGAACGGTGCGACGCACCCCTGTTGTCCGTGCTTTGAAGAAACGGTCCACCCCATCGTGCACTGGACCAGGCCGCCCGTGCCTGGTACGGCATGTTTAGGGATGCCCCCCCCCCCCCCCCCCCCCCCCCCCNCCCCGTCTCAAAAAACATTGGTTTTGGAAAACAGTCGCCGGACGGTCTGACAGTTCTTTCCAGCCGCCGACCATGTGGAAACGTTTCCAACGGTTTTCCACGACACTCCGGCATTGGCAGTGGGGTCCCGAATTCGCATTGGCGCACCTTCCTCGCGGTCCAGTGGGCTCCCGTAAACATGGAAATGGAAAATGACTTCCACGCCGCCGGCCAGTGGGGTCCAAGCCTAAAGGACATCTCGATGCGCTACAGTGAGAGACCCTTCCCCCGTTAGAGTGTGGTCTGCAAGAAAGAAAGAAACAAACAAACAAGAAAGAAAAAAAGAAACAAAGAAAGAAACAAAGAAAGCAACAAAGAAACAAAGAAAGAAAGAAAGAGAGTGTGCGGACACATGGATGTAAAAAGAGTAGGAGTGCCTTTCTCAGCCCCATGCTACTGCAGCATTCATGTGAGGTAAGCCAGGCCTGCTCCCCGGTCTTAATTGAAAGTTGTTTTAAAATTTAATATATAATAATAAAAAGAAAGAGCAGGCGAAACAGCAGGGCAAACTGGCAAACCCCTCTCCCTTTAGGGTTTAGGGTTAAGCGACTCTGGAAATAGTGGGCAATGACAAAGCCACGGGCAGACGTTTCAAGGCCAACCCAGATTAGATACTCTGGGCCTGGCTCCACTATGCGAATGTGCACGAAAGACAAAAAAATCTGGCGGTGTATCTTTCCATGTTGTAGTGCTTCATTCATCGACTTTACCACTTTTCTTCCTTCTGGCATATATATATATGGATTTTCGATTCCAATCCGGTTGGTTGGTTCGGCCGAGCATATGGTCGCTTTATCTGGATGATACTATAATCTGTTAATATACGACGCAAAATCAGGATGGTTGGAAAAATACACACCAAACATATCCCACATGTACTTCTAGTATTTTACAAGAAGACTTGCAGAATTTTGTGGATCGAGCTTCAATGGAATCTAATTCTGGTTGGAATAATCTCTTTGCGGATGATCATTATACCAGGGAAGGAATTATTATTCCAACTGTGGTCATCCTATAACAGCCGTGGTTCGACAACGGGAACTACACAATGCTCAGGCAGGGGAGTCGTTTCAAACCAACAGAACTTGGCCCAGCTGTCAAGTCCAACTTGAAGCCTCCCGCTACCGCTATGTCGAGCCTAGCCGAGCCTAGAGCTGGCGGTGGCAGGAAAGTCTTCATTTATTGAAACAAAAAACAACAAAGAAAAACGCAAACAAGATTCTCGTTTTTGAAAAGGATGGAAAAAAAAACAAAACAAAGAAATAAAACAGAGAGAGAGAGAGAGAGAGAGAGAGAGAGAGAGAGAGAGAGAGAGAGAGAGAGAGAGAGAGAGAGGCCTTCTTTCTCTCCCTCTTTCCACTCTGTTTCATGCCACACCCTTTACTCTGCCTCTTTTTCACAGCAAACAAGTGGGCCATTGTGTGTGTGTGTGTGTGTGTGTGTGTGTGTGTGTGTGTGTGTGAGAGAGAGAGAGAGAGAGANAGAGAGAGAGAGAGAGAGAGAGAGAGAGAGAGAGAGAGAGAGAGAGAGAGAGAGAGAGAGAGAGAGAGAGAGCTATCGCGCTACACCCCCACTGGTCCTTCACTACTCCCCTCCTGTCCAGACACTATCTCCCCTCATCTCGAGCCTCTGGCATCCTATCCCGACCCTCTTTCCCCAGCTACCCGAATACTCTGGCCCCCCACACCCAGTCCACTGGCAGCCAGAGGCACAGTTTGATTTTTTTGTTTTTTTTCTAATTAAATTAAATTATTACCGTTAATACTATATTATTATTTTATTATTATGGAAAAAATAATAAAAAAAGTAATGTTCCTCTCTTCCGAAACTGCTAACGTTTACCCCAACTACAAGAATGCTATGTGCATGTCTCACATCCACCATGGCTATAATTTCTACAAACCAGCTGAACAACACTCCCCTTCCTTTCGAAATAAAGGTGACATCTTTCCCAAAAAAAAAAGTAAACAAACAAAAAAAAAAGACAACTCGACATAAAAAAAAAGAAGAAAAAAGTTCAAAAGACACTCCCCTTTCTGCTGCAGTCTTCCGCCGAATACAACGCACGGTCGTTATAGCTGAATTTGGGGCATCTTCCAGGCTATATACAGCTATAATAACCGTACGTTGTATTCGGGCGAAGAGGGTAGATGAGAAGAGACCTTCGTCCCAAGAACCAGTTTATAATCTTAAGTGGATAATGTTAGTGGATAATGTTAGTGGATAATCTTAGTGGATGTCTGTTCTGTAATTAAAAGGATAGTAATGGTTGTCTGTTCTATGATTCGAACTTCGAAGATAATGTTTTTCGTCTGTTCCATAATAATCAATTAATAATAATCAATTAACGGTAGCGAGATGCCTCGGGACATCCATTAAAACTGGAATGATACCACTAAAATTAGACCAATACTGAGAAAAGATTGCACACACACACACACACACACACACACACACACACACACACACACACACACACACACACACATCCACAAAAAAAAAGAAACTGTGAGAGATGGTTTGTTTTGAAGGGCGCTGGCAGACCCATCCTCCGCTCCGATGGGCTAAAAGAGTCAAGTGTTTCGACACCCCATGCTGGCTGCTACAATCTGTTACACTCTTCCACAACCCCCCCCCAATACCCCCCAATCCCCCCTCCAACCCCCCCTCGCCTCCCGCAACCCCCTGCCAAAATAAAAAATAAAAAATAAGAAACGAAGAACTGCATGACACCGTCGTTTTGGAAGATACCTGGAAGATGCCTCCCTCGTCTGTCATTGGCAGAATTTTTCACATCTATCGACAGATTTGACACAAATACTGCTGGCTCCGCAAACTGGCATCAAACCCCCCTCCCCTCCGTCGCACTGGTCTATAAATCATGCTATGCCGGAGTCCTGTGTTTTCAATTTTACAACTTCTTAATAAACAGTCGTTGGCCCAGCTACCGGCCACGGGAAAAAAAAGAGTAGAAACGTTTCTAGTCGGATGAATTTGGGCACTCCTGTAGTGGCCCGTACGTTTCCTAAAATTGCGTAGCGTTAACGGGCACGACTTTAGGAAGTACTGGTGGTTTAATAAACAGTTGATGGCCCCAGGACCACTGGCCAGCCTTGCTGAAAATGCAACGCGTCGCGTACGGATAATTCGGAGGCTCCGCCTACAGGACCGCAATGCACAATGGCTGGCGGCCCCAGCCTAGAAAAAAAGGACGTGCGCCGCGGGCGGTTCGGAAAAGCCTGGCACGCAGTAAGGCGCCTCCAGGGCCGGGTGTACTGGTGGGGGTTTAATAACTTTAATTATTTAATAAACAGTTGCTACCAACCCCTGTTATATACCACCTTCCTCTGTTTGTTTGTTTTTTTTTTTTTTTTGGCAAAAAAAAGCACTCCTCACTGAGTTGGTGCACGAATGCAGACAAAGAACTCAAGAGAAATGAATGCAGACCTGATTTCATGCCAAATACGGCACAAGCTGCATAGAGCACGCGGACAAAGCCCTCGTTAATCAGTGAGCTGCAAGAATCTGCTTTCACACCTGAGTGCTGGATGAATGTGGACCCCATGTTCGGCCACATGCAGGAGAAGAAGAAAGCTGTCATTCGTCGGATAAGAACTTACGAGCCACTTTGACAACAACTGCTGGAAGAATACCGATATGTGAGGGGGAAAAAAAAGAAGAACAAAAATAAAAAGAAAAATGCCAACATGTGAAAAAAAGGAAAAATAAATGCCGACATGTGGTCTATCAGACAGAACAAGAACAAAGCTCTTGTTAATCAGCGAACTGCTGGAATTCGCGTTCACACCTGACTGCTGACTGAATGGATGAATGGAGACGCGATCCTTGATTCTGTACAGATGGACTACATGAGCTCACCCAATAGTTTCAAGTATACGCTAAATTGAGATCGTCGGTCGATTGTTTTCGCAACGTCGTACCGCAGTCGGTCGGCTACCGTCTTCCCCCGAATAGAGTGTGTACACCCTATGGTCATTATCGATGTATCTAAAGAGAAAATTGACCCAAATACAGACAAAATAACCATACGTTCTAGTTGGGGCAAGACGGTAGTATGAACAGACCAAGATTGCAGGCGAAACACTGAAGATAAAGAGTGTTCCTCCTCCTTTACACCCCCCCTCCCCCCCCCCCCCCCCCCCCCCCCCCTCTCTCAGTATCTAGAGTGAAAATTGATCCAAATACAGACATACTAACCATATATGTCGTACTCGCAGAGGCCGCGAATCCAAACTCGAGGAGAAGCAAGTGAACGGAACCCTAGTTATCGAGCCAGGCTCAATTTCTGCCGAAGGAATCTAGCTGCCCTCTCCAGCCAGATTCAATTCCTGATTTCCCAGAATGCAATCGCAGCAGTTCGAAACCCATCTTGTTCCGGTTGAAGTTCCAATACTACGTCTTCTACTCTTGGTCCTCCCAAAATAGTAACAACTCCTCGGTCCGGTCCTATTGTCTTTACCCGAATAGGAAACCTGGTCATTACACTGCATCTAGACAGAAACTTGCACCAAATACGGCTACAATGACCAGATATTCCGTGTGGTAACTCCTCGGCCCGGTCCTATTGGCTTTACCCGAATAGGAAACCTGGTCATTACACTGCATCTAGACAGAAACTTGCACAGATACAACGACCAGATATTCCGTGTGGGCGAAAAGACGGTTCCAGCCCTTGGTATATCCCCTCCTGGTCACTGTTTCACCCACCCACCGTTCCTCTCCGAGGCAACTGCACTTCACTTGGTCTACTCCTGGCTCAAATACAGTCGTCCCTGCGAGGCTATGGCTACTCGACGGCTGTTCCCATGGCTGTTTCGAGAGCCTTGAAGAGACGACGACAGTATTCATGGCTGTACCACTTGGTCTACTCCTGGTTGCAGCTGCAAACAATAGCTCCGTGACCGCGTCCACGTTCCACCTATCGTTCTTCTCCGAGGCCATTGCAGCCGCAATGCCGCAGTTTGAAGATCGGACCAATCTCGTCAGGGTTGAAGAACTTGTCGAAGTTCCTGTGTGACTTGCTCTGCTCTTGGTCCTGGGAGTACTACCGTCTTCCCCCGAACATAACGCACCCTGAAAATGAACGTATACAAAGGATGTTTCCAGCCCGATGCAGTGAAAATCAGGGTGCGCTGTGTTCGGGGGGAAGACGGTAGCGCCTTGCTTACGACTGTGGTCCTAGGCCCAGCCCTGACTCCACTCTTGTTCCCTGTTCGACCCGTGGTTCTGCATCTGGCTCCAGATCTGGTCTTTATTCTGTTCCAGTTCTGGCATTGGTTCCTGTTCTTGTTCCACTTCCAGTTCCAATTGCGTTTCCAGTTCAGTCCAACTCGTGGTTGAAAGAGTGCATGGAAGTGAAGACCAGGTTCAATGGATGGATAGGGTCTTGAGGCCTGATCTCGGCTGTAGATTTCCGCAAACTTAAATAGCAATGGGAAAAGGTTCTTTATTCCCCACCCAAAATAGCAAAATACATTTAAAAAAATACTAAATAGCCTTAAAAGTTAAAAATATAAAATAGTAATGATGGGTCTTGCGTCCAGATCTCCACTCTCTCGTCTCATCTTACAGCAGACTCTGCATGCTCCACCAACATCCTCTCTCTCTCTCTCTCTCTCTCTCTCTCTCTCTCTCTCTCTCTCTTTGTCACATAGAGAAGGTCTTTGTTGCCACGTCGAATGGGGCTGAAGCTGTCAATTGTGGAATCTGCACAAATGGATTGGCACACAGGCAGCACAGACACCACGACAAACACACCAATGGTTAATGGCGCACCGCCGCCACCTTTTCAGAAGCCCCTAAAATTATTCTATCTGATTACATCAGGATTCAAGCTCCTGACCTGTTCATCAGCACACCTCAACCCACATGGGCTGGGTGTAATTAATTGCGTGCTATTCCACGGTCCAATATGGAGTGTCCGGAAGACAAAACATTTGCTGAAAGCCAAAATAAGCCCCATCATCACGTATGTGTTTTTTGTTCTATAGAATCTCTAACGTAAAAGAAATATGAACAAAAAATAAATGTTATTTATTATTTATTGATTGAATAATACGTGTATTCGATAAAGTAAAAAATAAGCTTAACCCTAAACCCTAAACCCTAAACCTATATATATAATATATATATATCGTCAAATAGAACTGCCCCGTAAACCGTAGGCAGAGAGGGAGAAGAGGATATATATATATATTGTCACATCACTACAAACTAAAAGAGCGCACTTTGCGGAACAAAGAATAAAAGCAAAAAACGGGCACAGTGATAACATGCAAAAATAAAAAGAAAAAGAAAAAGAAAAAGAAAAAGAAAAAACAAGGGCAGATTGAAACCATTAAATTTCTCATTCTTCTTTGAACTCCACCTCCACTGTGCCTCTCACGTGCATATAATATATTATTTTTCTACTCGAAAAACAAACACCATAGTATTTAATCACATCAATAATTAACAGAAATCAAATCAATAAATCAATTCAGAACTTAAATCACTGAAGTGACTGAACCTATCCATACGTGCAGAATGGATTCACTCACAGTTCGCTCAACCAAGAACAAACGGAGTAGATGCTTGGGCTCAAGCCGCTCAACCAATCAAAAACGGAATGGATGGTTGGTTGCAGGGCACACTCACACTGGGGATTATTCAACTATGCCCTGGCCGGAATTGTGGTCAGATACTTCCGCAAGGATTCCTATTTGCAGCCAGATACATCAAAGAAAAAATTGCTAGTGTGAGTACGCTCTCAATCACAAATGGAACGGACGCTTGCACTCGGCTGAGAGCACGAACGCACTGGATGCTTGGGCTCAATCCAGAATAGTCGCACCACTTTTCGGCTCAAATACAGTCGTCAGTGCGAGGCTATGTTTACTCGACGGCTGTTCCCATGGCTCTTTCGATAGCCTTGCAGTGACGACGGTATTCATGGCTGTTACCATGGGCCAAGGCTGTTACCATGGAAAAACCATGGTTACTTCCATCACTGCAAGTGTGCAAGGCTATGGTTACTCGACAGCTGTTACCATGGCTGTTTCCATAGCCTTGCAAGGCTACGGTTATTTGATGGCTGTTACCATGGCTGCCGCTACCACAGTTACTTGACGGGTATGGAATACCATGGTTACTCGACAGCTGTTACCATGGAAAAACCATGGTTACTTCCATCACTGCAAGGCTATGGTTACTCGACAGTTGTTACCATGGCTGTTTCCATACCCTTATAGCCTTGCAAGGCTACGGTTATTTGATGGCTGTTACCATGGCTGCCGTTACCACGGTTACTTGACGGGTATGGAATACCATGGNATAGCCTTGCAAGGCTACGGTTATTTGATGGCTGTTACCATGGCTGCCGTTACCACGGTTACTTGACGGGTATGGAATACCATGGAAACAGGAATGGAACCATGGTCCCATGGCTGTTACTGCGGGAACAGGAATGGAACCATGGTAACAGCTACAGCTGTTACCATGGCTGTTTGCATGTCTCTTCCAATGGTTTCTTTAGGTCTTTGCCCGCAATACGAAAGACCCAACGAGTTTTAAATACGCATTTTCGGCGGTTAGACCAAAGCCTATTCCATGGCTATTTTCTTTAGGCTGTTCCGACGTTATTCTGTGATTAGACCAAGCCTATTCCATGGCTGTTGCATCGCCTTTTGGGTGGCTTTTCCATGGCCGTTACCTCGAAGACTGTTCCATCGCTGTTGCGCGGTCCTTCATATGGCTGTGGCATATGGCTGGTCCATGGCTGTTGCCGTCGCTGCTCCATGGCTGTTCGGTGCCTCTTCCAACACTGTTTCAGAGCACCGAGGCTGTTCTGCCCTTCATGCCCGCTTTGGTCGATGTATACGTGCCATCCTTGCGCAGGGGCCATGCTAATCTTCCTTCTCTGTATCGTTCCAATTTTAACGGATGTCCCGAAAGACAGCCAGCTTTGCACAGGACCGGCATGCCGAAGACTACAGCAAGACCCCAGCAGCCGCGGTACACCCACTGAGTGTGCAAATACACACCCCAAACCTTAAAACCCACCTTACACCTACTGAATGTGCAAATACACCCCACGGCCCCAGCCTTGCAGAAAGTTTTTTGTCTTATACCGCTACCACACAGTGTACACCTTAAACCGCTACCACACGGCCCCAGCCTTGCAGAAAGTTTTTGTCACCACATGCAAAACTCGGAGGCGCTGCGCGGCCAGGCCCGCCGTTGGAAAAAAAAAAATCGGCGGCCTCCCAAGTGTTGCGGGTTTCATGCTAACACCCGCGGGCCGAAAAGTGGTGTACTGGTGCTTTAAAGTTTAAACCCTAAACCCTAAATCCCTGTTCCCCATTGCTATTCCGTTTTAGCAACGCCTATTCGCTGAGTTAATAATCCTTTTCTTTTCTTTTTTTTTAATATATATATATCCTATGTTCATACGTGTTATCTATTCCATATTAGCTCAGGGAATAGCATAGCATACATGTTATCTATTCCATGTTAGCTCAGCTCAGGGAATAGCTTATAGTCTGCAATAGGTTCGCAGTAATCTGGTGACGAGAACCTATAGCAGACTTTGTCTATAGCTGCTGCTTTTTTTCCCCTTTTTTTGTCTTAACCTGTCACCAATCTCTTTCTTTTTTTTTTTCTTTTTTTTTTTTTTTTAAACCTGTCAGCAATCTCCATATCGCACAAACACAGAGTTCGTCATCATGAGATCCTTTGGCAGTGACGTGGTGGGTGGATCTCTTCTCCCAGCACAGGCCAGCGGCATCCAATTTTGGAACGAATCAGGGCCAAAAATCTGGCATGGTTCATTCAGGAGATAGGGGGCCACACGCTTCGACCTTGGTGCCGCCCCCTGAGTATTGAAAATTATTAAGCCGCCAGTACCTTTCTCATATATCGGCTGCGGGTCCGAAACTGCACTGTGCACAGCAGACACCCGTTTCCACACGGATGCACCTGCCCGCCACCACCAGCCATTTCGCGGCGATGAAAATGGAAGGGAAACACTCAGTAGTCTTGCCAAACTGATGGAGAGCCGTGTGCTTGGAATTCTTGCACGCACTGTTCAGAGGGAAGCTTATAGTCAGATTACACACACATACTAGCAGGTACCGCCACGCTTTTGTTTTTCCGCACGCCCGAAATTGCCCTCCGCACCGCAGAAATCCGTTTCCACACAGATGCACTTGACCGCTCCCGTCAGCCATTTCGCGGCGGGCAGGTACCGCTGCGCATTTGTCTTTCGAGCGTTGAAATGTACCGTTGGTTTAAACTTTAAACTTTAAATGAACACATCCTTGGAAAGGAAAACTAAATTCTCATCACGTCAGCACTGCACCGCCAGTGAGGCAAGCAGAGTCCCGCGGTACTACAGCTGTATGGGCACCGGTCGTCTGGTCAGTCCTGTTTCATGTACCGTAGGCCCAATGTACTTGGTCGCTTAGGTGTCCCGCAGGGCATGCCAGTCAGTCCACTGAGTCCAGTCCCAGGTCAGTCAGCAGCCCACGGTCCCAGGGAAATTTCGGCGGCCCACAGTCCCAGCGACTACTAGGGAACCTTAGAGGCCGAGACCGAGAGACCTAAGCTGGCAATGTACCAGGTCAACCCGGTCTGCAGTCTGCAGTTCCAAGGGCTAGAAGCTGAATAACCACATATGAAAGCGCCACAGCTATTTCATGCCATCGCTCGTCGCTAGTTCCGACGGCTGGTCCAATGTACTTGGTCGCTCTTCGGTACTCGTGCTTGTTGTGTGTGAACAGCTCGGATGTGCCAAAGAGCGACCAAGTGACTGGTGAGCCAGTCAGAGAGAGAGAGACAGGATAGCTGCCGTCATCACCCTAAGAGAACGCCAGGTCATTACTCCTGTATTTGGGCCAACTTTCAGTCCAGATGCAGCGATAGTGAGCGGGCGTTCTGTATAAGGGGAAGACGGCAGTAGTCAACAGGCCCTGGACATCATAGCTGTGGCTCTTTTATAGGTAGATGAGAGACGGTATTCACACACACACACACACACACACACACAGAGAGAGAGAGAGAGAGAGAGAGAGAGAGAGAGAGAGAGAGAGAGAGAGAGAGAGAGAGAGACCTGAGGGTCGACGTTAAAAGATTTACATCTTTTTTTTTGTTTGTGCTTGGCGGCCATAGTCACCCACGCAATCGTACACAAACTTCTTTGAGCTCGACAGAGACAGGAACTACTGTCTTTCCCCGAATGAAACATACCGTCATTGTAGCTGCATCTGGACTGCCTTGCGGTCCAGATACACAGATAATTACCATATGTTCTATTCGGGAGGAGAAGTGCGCTTGGGAAGTTGATTGTAGCAAAACTCGAACTCTCCTATCTCATGGTTTTGGCTCTGATATCCCCTCGTGCTCCCGAGTGGGTGTGTGCTACTCTGAGTGAACTTGTGTCTTTTGGTGTCACTCCGCTACACCACTCTATACATTTATTTGGACGCTTTCCGGACCCGATTCATTCGATATTGGAATCGTCTGGACGCACCTGGTCCAGAAGGCGCCCAAATGCATGTAGAGTGTTTGGATGCACCTGGTCCAGAAGGCGTCCAAATGCATGTGGAGTGTTTTGTAGTGGACCGAGGCCCTTTGTTCGATGCATGAATTCGGCCTAATTGCAATGTGGTATCGCAACGAACTCCAGCAGAAGGGCAGGTCACGGAGGGAGGACTTTTATGGCATTGAGAATGCATTTGGACGCCTTCTGGACCAGGTGCATTGCCAGCAAGGAGGGTGTTGTCAGGGGTCTGCAAGCAACAGACAACCGAACAACCAAGCTCTCCAAACGCCCTCCACGCCCCCCCCCACCCCCCGCCCGCTCCCCACCCAGACAGCTCCGAAAAATAGACAGAAGACCGCATTCGGGCACACCTCGGTGGGTGCAAGACAGCCCCACTCACCGTTAAAAGAAAAGAAATCTGTTATGGGTCCAGCTGCCTGGGCGGACTGTCCATCCAGGTTGGAAAGCCTATACAGCTCCTGAATGACCTGCCTGGCAAATCTGGAACGGTCAGACAAGACCAAGGGAAACATCTTTTTTTTCTATTTTATATATATATATATGATATATATATCATATATCATCAAACAGAACTGCCTGGTAAACGGCGGGGCAGAGAGGGAGAAGAGAGGGAGAAGAGGGAGCAGTGCGGCAAACTGTTTCATTGGAGTTTCACCGACTTACATAAGAGTGAAAAGGAAAAAAGGCTACCGGCTTTGATGTATCATCATGAAACCAGACTTGCGACCGCACCGTGTGGCGTACCAGCACTAATTTCCCTTTTTTTTTTTCTTCCATTTGTTTATACAGCAGAGTGCACCCACCTAAGGAACAAATCTTTTTCAAGTACAGTCGTACAGATTTTTCTTTCCGTCCGGTTGGGAATGAGAAAAATTGCCTCAAATAGGTATCCGGGACAGCAGTCTTGACCTTTATGTAGCGGCATTACTCTCCCGCTAGGGGTTTTCTATCCCCCCCCATCCCACAACAAATCTTCAAAGGGGACACAGGTGCCCATTCACCCAGAGATGCGACCCCCTTTTTTTTCTGAGTGAATATGTCCCCCGTGCGCCGCACCGTGCGGGTCCGCCAAAAGTGCAGAATTTTCCGCACGGCATGTGCTTGCATGTATGCATGAAACTGATCGGCCTCAAATAATCTACAGGAATTTTATTCCCTTGATTCCATCGCAATTACACGGATGTACCATTCAGCCACAAAGGCGTGGGCGGGAAACATGGTTTTGATCTGAGGAACATTACGCTGATATTTCGTGCAGGTCGAATAGTGTCCAAGTTCAAAGCATGTGCAGGTGCGGAGGCTAGCAGCATGGAGGTCTGAAGGAGTAGCACAAACGGGGGGTCGAAAGGGGTTTAAACTTTAAACTTTAAACTTTCCTAACCACCTTTGCATCTGAGCCCCTTTTCTCCCAAGGCGGATTCCCCCTGCGCTCCAAGCTTTGCCAAAAGACCAGTGCCGCAGCGCGGCAATTTTTTTTTTTTTAGTCTTTTAGCTGGTGCCGGGTGCCGCAGCCATTTTGGTCGGGTTGTTTTTTTCACCAGAAATCTGCAGATGGGCTCAATTTCGATTCTCAAGTTTGCCTGGGCAATGTACTGGAGGTTTAAACCCGGTGCACAATCACCAAACCTGAAAGTGTTTCTTAAACTTCTTTTCCTTTTTTCTGAAGTTTTTTCCCTTTCTCTGGAATCTGGTAGACTGTTTTTTTTTTTTTTTTTTTGCAGGTAACAAATTTTGAGGTGTGCCTTAAGCAGAAACTCTTTGTATTTTTATATTAAGAGAAAAAAAAAATTTAAAAAGCTATTTGCATTGCAATGCTGCAATTCTTTTTTCCAAATTCCCCCCCAGTTTTTGGTTCTTTTTGCTAATCTCAACACTGAGATATCAGCAGGCGGGCCCTAAATGGACCTCGGTGTTCGGGTCCAGACAAAAAAAAAAAAAAAAAAAAAAAAAACAGGACCTGTCACACATACACTCTCATACAGTTTGATAACATAGATTTCATTTCATTTTTTTGAATTTTTTTCCCTTTATGTATAAAGTCCAGATCATAGTAGGGGTTGGATGCTAGGCCTCGGGGGGTGCCTGTCGTCGTACTCGACCAGTGGGGAGATCCGATGGCTTGTGACAGCCGCAAGGACAATCTCTTCGAGGGGGGCCATCATTCGTGAACTTTTTTGGTTGTCCTAATCAGATCGCAGTTCGGTTCCTGCAGCGGTGCAACCCAGACCCGTCTCTAGACGCAGATCTACGCCAACCCGTGCCTTCCGAGGGTTCCGACGAGTCCCTCCCGGATGCTACGATAGGAACACCCCGAATTCTCGAGGATGACCCGGACACAGGAGGGGTCATGGATATTATGTGGTCATTTCCCCCCACCTGTATCACATCGAGCAGACTCTAACGGCAAATAACCACCCTTCTACTACCAATGTGACGACCCACCCTCCCCTGCCTAAGATGAGACCCCTACCCAGAGGACCTTCCCCAATCGACCCCCTCAATGGGAACGCAGACAGGTACCAGCCCGGATGAAGCCCAGCTCGCAATCATCATAAGATAGACACGAGGACCGCCCTTGGGAATCATATATGCCTAACACCTGACCCCTACCACTACTCAAGGGTGGTGTAGAGAAGGGCCGTACGGGGACCAGGCTCGTACAATGTAGGTATGTACTCTAGCGGGAGTACCATGAGCACGGGAAACTACTACGGTACCCAGACACACCCATGACACACCCACCGAGCAATGCATACGAACGAGGTGGCCCACACAGACAGGCCCTCAATCTCTACACACAGTCCTATCCTACCTAACCCAAACTAGACCTAAAACCTCTATCCAACCTACCTCCTCTACCCCACCCATGGTGAGTACACGAGATATGAGCTAGAGATCATTGGACCTCACTCTACACTACCCCCCCCCCCCCCCCCCCCCCCCGCCACACACACACACATGCACCCTTCTCAGACAACCCCACGGCCAACCACTCAAACACCCCTCCCCCACGGCCCCGCTACCAGCATACTGCAACCATGGACTAAACCCCTTGGTGCTATGAAAGCCCTCCCCCATCCCCCAAGGGCGAGTGTGTGAATGGCTTGGTGCTATGAAAGCACTTCCGGTGTTTACGTGCGTGAGGGAACAGATAATAACATAGATTATCAAAGTTTTTCAAACAGTGTCTTTTTTAACAAAGATTTTTCAAAGTTTTTCAAACAGTGTCTTTTTTTCTTTTTCTTTTTTCTTTTTTTTGTACCATTTCTCGATTTATGCGTGTCATGCTAATCTTCCTCTATGTATCGTTTCAAATTTCAATTTTATTGGATGTCCTAAACAGTTTTCTTTTTCTTCAACAGTTTCCTTTTTTCTGACATATTATAACCATACTTGCGGCGCATTAGTGCGGTGCGCGATGCGGTGCGCTGCGCCGTGCGGCATGCGCGTGGTGACACCGAGCGCGCATGTGCGCGCGCACGCACACGAGGTGCGCCGTGCG
>BFEA01000051.1:2116525-2143752 GCA_003427395.1 Chara braunii
GAGAGAGAGAGAGAGAGAGAGAGAGAGAGAGAGAGAAGAACCGTGTGCTGACACTATCGGACCGAAGAAACCGCCCTTGTCAACGGGCAACATGAATCTGGAATCGGGGCGACATGTACAAAGGACAAAACATATGGCGGTGTATCTTTCCATGTTCTGGCGGAAGATTCATTCATACGTTGGGTGGTGGAGAACGAAGGGCCGATGAATCACGTAAGCACGTAACGTATCTCTGGAACCTTTCTTTTTTTTTTTTTGGAGAATCTCTGAACAAATGAGACTGAATCCTCCGCTTGAACATGGAAAGATACATTGCCATATATGTCTTGTTGTGCATGTCGAGAGWAGTGCAGCGAGCSCATTGGTAAACATTACCGTTGAGGTTCTGACAGGTTGGACGCGCCGGGCTTCACTCGTGCAAAGAGCTGTTCTTCCTTTACGTTTTTTTCCTTTTATTAAAAAAAAAAAATCCAGGAAAAACGGCTGCCAGTTCCGTCGTTTTCTACTTCAGAAGTAATACGAAGAGATCGTTTTGAGAGATCGCGACCCTCATCATGACTGAATCTGGCCTGCAAGAACCCTACCATACAGACTGCAATTACCGTTGAGGTTCTGACAGGTTGGACGTGCCGGGCGACACTCAAGCAAAGAAATTCTGATTTTCTTCCTTTGAAAAAAAATAATAAAAAAAAATCCAGGAAAAACGGCTGTCAGTTCCGTCGTTTTCTGCTGCCGAAGTAATAAGAAGAGAACGTTTTGAGAAATCGCGACCCTCATCATGACTGAATCTGGCCTGCAAGAACCCTACCATACAGACTGCAATACCCTACCACACACACAGTGTTACCCGAACTACAGGTTACTAAAAACTTTCAGGTCAATGCGCGGCCTCAAAAAAAATTTGGCTGCCCGTTTCTTATTTTACGCGAGCAGGGGGCCGGGTCTACTACCGCCCCTCACAACTTTTTTTTTTTTTTTTGACCCCCATTTTTTTAGGTGCGCCGCATGCAGTGCGCGCGCGTCGTGCAGGATGCGCTGTGCGGCGCACGTGCGCAGTGCAGCGCATCGCGATGCGCCGCAAGTATGATTATAACATATATTACATTCATCAGTTTCTCAAACTTTTTTCTTTTTCTTCACCAATTTCTTTTTTGTCTCTGTTTCTTTTTTTAGTGCCCGTTTTGCACACACTTACCTGAGTCAGCCCGCCCGCCTGAAACAGTGAGCCGAGTTGCCCATTTGCCCCCAAGAACATGTCCAAAATATTCATAGCCGCAGTAACCCCTCCTGATCGATGACCTCCCATCTTCTCATTGGCGATCTTGATTGCAGTTCGCATTCCATCCAAGATTTGCGCGTAAGTCAATTGTCGGCCAGATTGAAGGCCTCGTTCAATTGCTTCAATAAAGCAGTACGTCATTGCGCCCGTTGACGTCACTTGCGAGAGTGCCTGGAGACAAAAGGACGGGGCAACACAAGCGGGCAAAACTCAAACGAACAGTTAGGTTAGGGGATACTCACACTACCTTCTTAACCCGAAAAAAAATGTACGTACGTACGTGGTACGTACTATTCGAATTACCTCCGGAAATCGGGTTTTCAGAAATTGCTTGTTTTTCCTCGAATAGAATGTACGTTCGAATATAACGTACGTACGTTGTATTCGAATACGACGTACGTATGTTGTATTCGAATTTTTGCAACTTTGAATTTTTAAAAAATAATCAAAAAAATCCGAAAAAAATAAAATTTATACAACAATGCAATATAAACAACGTTTGCCTGGGGGTCTTATCGAAATTCACGAGAAAATTCGAGAAAAATAAATAAAAACGAGGATGAAAAATTGAAAATGTTTTTACTGATTTTTTCAGAATTTCGATTTAAAAAAAAGTTTCATTAAAAAATCCGAAAACAAAAAGGTATGTTGTACAACATTGCAATGCAAACAACTTTTGCCTGAGGGCCTTGGAAAAATTCCCAACCAAATTTGAGAAAAAAATAAAAGCAATGGCGGTACTACAGGCTTCTGAAAAGTTTTGTACCCTAAAACTCGTTCTATAACGTACGTACATTGTATTCGAATACAACATACCCCGTACGCGTTGTATTTGTATACAAGGTAGGTACATTTTTTTTTTGGGTTAAGAAGGTAGGACTTGTTTACTTGTCTACTTATTCCGGGTCGCAATTCAGGCCAGATGCATCCAGGTGCGGCCGTAAATGCAGTCAGATACATTTAAGAAGATAGTGCTAGTGTGAGTACGCCCTTAGGAAAACGTGCGCAGGGACAAATCGTCGAAGTCCTGAAGGGCCTCGCTCCCCTAAGAAAAAAAAAACATTCTAAATGTATCTGGGAAGGTTACTGGTCCCAATACATTCAAATCAAATTGTTGGACCAGACCGAATGCATCTGGTCCACTTGGCTGTCCAGATGCACGTACGATGTTGTGTAGTCGAGCAGGGACAAAGTGTCAAATACCTTTAGGGCCTCGCTCCACTACAGAACATACAAACGTACCTGGGGGAGTTTACTGGTCCCAATACGTTTAAAACATACTTGCGGCGCACGAGTGAGGTGCGGCATGCGGTGCGGTGCGCCCTGCGCCGTGAGTGGATCTAAGATGCGAGCGCACGTGCGCACACCGTGCACAAAACGCGTACAGGTGCAGCGCACCGTGCAGGGTGCAACTTCGCTGGTGCGCGGGCCTTCTTTTTTTTTATTTTAGGGTGTGTTTTATTTTGTGTGTGTGTGTGTGTGTGTGTGTGTGTAGTGCACGGCACTACTTCGCTGTGTTCATGAACTTTGATCGAGGGCAGCGTTGCCCTTGGATGTATCCTTCTAATTTCCAGGTCGGATACATTCATGATCAGCAGCCGTTTCGAGGAGACAACGCTGCCCCGGATCCAAGTGTTATGAACTTGGTTGTCTGACGATTTTTACCGCCACTCACACACAGACAGTCTCATACAACGCCGTGTGGACTTTGTCTCCGCCCATACATGCATAAGAGAAGGGGGAGAGGAGACAGAGTCCAAACTGCACACAGGTCAGAGTAGATAGCGGAAGCACAACTATGCACAGATGGGGAGAGGACACTGCGTGTTTCTCACTCTCTGACTAACTCCCACCAACCAATCACAAGAAGAAACCTGCGAGGATAACAATTGGAATTCACACTGATGAAGAGCCAATTAAAACCAGATATCGTTACAGAGTTTGTTCCAGTATCTCGCCACACTCAGAACCCCACACTCCACTCTCTACCCTACACCCAGTTAGTACCGCACAACCGAAACAGCCTCCCAGAGGCCAGCGCCAACCACCCAGATGAAGAACAGATCCTGCGATGGAGTCTTCAGTGCTGATGGACAACTCTGAAGAAGAAACAGGCAGCTATGGCTGCCGCCACCCACAAACACTCAGTGAAGAGCCTCCACATAGCCTGGCCAGATGCAGATACCCCCAGGGGTAGATGCGCTGAGGGTGCCCCAGCTCCAGCAACCTTCAGAAGGGCCAGCTATGCCTGTCGTCCCAGGCAAGGGTCTCAGGATGCCGCCTGCAGACAATTGCCACCGCCAACTTGCTTGGCTTCTCCAACCGCTGCTTCGCGAGAATGAACTGCCAAAAGTCCTCAGCCGTCCTACCCCAACCTACCTGTAGATTCTACACTACCCTAGCCTACCGTCTTCACCCGAATAGAACGCCCGGTCATTACAGCCGTTTTTGGTGCAACTTTCAGTCTAGATACAGTGATAATGACCGGGCGTTCTATTCGGGTGAAGACGGTAGGACCTACCGTACCGTTTCACTTAAGGGCCTGCTCCGCCTCTACGAAATCGGTCCTACTGCTGCACTTAGGGCTCAAGGCCACTTAGGGCCGGTAACTACTCAGCCTCTACTGCTGTTAATTCAGGCTATTTTTAGAACAGCGGGCGGCCCTCAGTGCGACCTAAAAAAAAAACAGCAAAACACACAGCAAACACAGCAGTACATTGTACAGCCTCGCAGTCAGTCTCGGCAGTTAAAATCAGCAAGTCTTTGCACAAGTTACCGCCCTCCAACCAAGTTCCCGCCCTTTATGGAGGGCAGTGTTGCCCCGAATGTATCCTACCCTATTATCAGGTCGCATACAGCCGTCATTGGCAGTGTCAGAAGAACGGCAAAAGAAAACTATGTATGTCTGGAAAAATAAAAGCGAAAAAAACAAAAAAACAGACCGAGAGGGGTGTATCTCGTACTCACACCAGGACTTTTCTGGATGTATCACAGCAATGATGCCTGGAATCACGTCCGTAGCTGAGTCTGGCCAGATCCCACTGGCAAAGAGGATTGGAATGAGTGTCTGAATCTGTACGTGTTTGTGGAGAGGTGCAGAAAACTGTGATCGATCTGCTTTTCTGCATCTCTGCGTGCAACACGTCCAGATTCAGACACTTATTCCAATCGTCCTTGCCAGTGGGATCTGGCCCCCTCACTGCTCACCCACCACATGCACAAAAACAAAAATTATGGTGGTGTATATTTCCATGTTCTAGCGGAAGATTCATTCTCATTGTGCACAATTGCTGAGTAGTGCAGCAGCAACGTCCCTACTGTCAGTAGGGCCTCAAAGTTAACGTTGTCCTGACTATTATTAGGAAAAAAGAAAAGAGAGATTGTCAGGAGTATCCGTTGTCTAGAAAAAGAAAAGAGATATTGTCAGGAGGATCCGTTGTCCAAAAACAGAGCCCCGCCCCGTTACTCCACGCGTGACATTCGGAATGTATTGGGAGCATTAACAGCTCCAGATACAGAGCATTGTAGACTCTTTGTGCAGTGGAGCCAGGCCGATCTTGAATCTATCTTCAACCATGGGACAGATAACACATCTTTGGGGGCGGCCGTAGCGCGCGGACCCCAATTTTTTTTTTCTTGTGGAATTATTATTTTTCTGAGTTAGGGGAATGGGTGTGCCATCCAACCCTACCACCCCCGAATTTTTTTTCCCACCCCTATTTTAAGGGATGCGGCGCACCACGTGCGCACGCATGCATGCGTGTGCGCTTTGCGCCGAGCGCGCACGTGATGTGCCGCAAGTATGGTTTGAAATGTTGGGTCAGTCCAAAAACGCATCTGGTCCGTCTGTCGGTCCAGATGCATGTACGATGTTGTATAGTGGAGCACAGACGTACTGTAGGATGTCCAGATAATGGGGGGAGAAGCATTGGAGTGGATAACCATTGTTGTATTCAGCCAAGTTGCAGTACGAGAAGCCAGATGCATGTGGACCGATCCAACATTTTAAATGTATTGTGACCAGTAACCTGCCCAGATACATGGCATAGGAACCGGACTGTAGCTCCCCATAATGGGACAAGAAGCCAGAACCATAAGGTTTTGTTTTAACTTTTTTATTTAAAGAAAAGAAACAAAACAAAAGGAGAGGAGCATGCCTGTTTCTAGCCTTCTAGGCAAGTAATGAAGAAATTATGAAATTGTTGTCGAACAAAGGCCACCTCCAACAAAACTCACAGGCCGGTTTGTTCAATGACGATATATTACACGGCGGTCACCCTTTAAAAAAAAACAAAAACAGAAAGTCAAGTCTGAGTGCTGACACGTACAGAGATAGCCAGATGCTTGCCGTACTCACAACTAAATCTATGTAGCCTTACTACTGTCTTCCCCCGAACATAACACACCCTCATCACAAATGTATACAAGCTAGCTTTCCAGTCGGGAACAGACAAGATTAGGGTGCGCCGGAAGACTCTTCCCCTGAACATAACGCACCCTCATTATGAATGTATACAAGCTAGCTTTCCAGTCGGGTACAAACAAGATTGGGGTGTGTTAGGTGGCTCACCAGAAGACTCTATCCCCGAACATAACGCACCCTCATTATGAATGTATACAAGCTAGTTTTCCAGTCCTGTACAGTCAAGATTGTTGTGCGTTATGTTTGCGGCAAGAAGACGGGTAGCCTATCACTTTGCTACCATACAAACGCAGCGACGAATGTGCGAAGGTGGAGTTGGAACGTTGACGGATACAGAGACGCCCCGATGACAGATACAGAGACGCCACGATGCTTTAATTATTAGGAAGGAAAGCATTGCCCCCCAAAAAAAAAACAAAAAAAAACAGGGAATCCAATTCTCATACTCACAGAAGTGTCGGCAGATGTCTGACTATCATCACACCCACTGAAGCAGAACGCCTCGCCGCCACTCGTCCCCTTTCGGTCCCGGTTCCCACGTCTTGGTCGATGGTCCTCCCATTCCACATGTCCATGCCTGCAGTTACACAAAAACGAAAAATAAATTGCCTTTTATTTCCGCGTTAAAAATTTTCAGCAAGGAAATCAGAAAGGCGGTTTCTACAATCGTTTTCTAACCGCGCAAAACTGTTTTGCAAGCGACAAACATGAAAACGGATCTCGTTCCCCGTGGAAACGCTCCTTCATCGAACTTTCACCTTCCGCATCAGGTGGCCACGACCAAAAGTCTATACTGGTTTTGATTGGCCAGTCTAAACCGCACAAAACTGTTTTGTAAGCGACAAACATGAAAACGGATCTCGTTCCTCGTGGACACACTCATTCATCGAACTTTCACCTTCCGCTTCAGGTGGCCGCGACCAGAAGTCTATACTGGTTTTGCTTGGCCGGTCGGATTCCAATTCGCACTTAAAAGAGGGTTGCAGGATGGCCCCCGGCCATCGCCCATACCCAAATAGTTCAAGCGGTAGGAGCATGTTTCGTGTCAGGATCCCATTCAACTTCCTGAACTTCGAAACCACACAGAAGCTCCATGAAGCGTACCTGCAAGTGGCAAACGCAAGACCGTAGGTGAAACTGCCCTCCTTCAAGCACACGAGGACCGTGATGTTGGACATCGTCTACATGCGTGCGCAGAAGTCGGTGGAGCCGTTGACGACTTGCTGGGATGTGACCAGCTGTACTTTCATCACAGACGGGTTGAGCGATTGTCTGGAGCGGCCTGTGATGAACTTTTTGGCGGCCGGGGTGGATGGGGCATTTTTGGTGGTGACAGTGTCAATGTCAGGAAGGAAGAAGACTGGAGCCGAGGCATTGGCAAAATTGTGGGAGCACATCACGAGGGAAATCGGATTGTGTCAAATCAATGCGATCTGCGCTGACAACGTGGAGGTGAACAAAAGGGCGGCTCAAATCTTGGAGCGACGAACTGACAAGGAGATAGCAAGGATACCGTGGGTTCCTTGCGCACGCATTGCTGCAGCCTTCTTTTACGCGACCTTAGCAAGCTTGATTGGGTGAAGAACACCATCAAGTGGGGCCACACCATGGTCAAGTTCATTAGAAATCACCAAAGCACACATAGTCTGATGATGACAGTGGACGATTCATTGTCCCTTCTTCGGCCCACAAAGGTTCACTTCGGGTCGGTGTACCAAATGTTGGAGAGGGTTTACAACAGAAGTGCAGTGTTGAAGGACATGGTTGGTGGTCAGAATGCAGAGAAGTGGAAGGCAATCCGATGGTCCACATCGCAGTTGAGGGCGAGATCAGATCTGGTGTACTTCACATTGAGGAGTGACGACTGGTGGATGGGGTCAAACAAGGTGGTCGAGGTGATGGAGCCCATGTTCAGTCTTCTGAGGCGGATGGATCGGGATGGTACTGGTCCTAGAAACCTTGTTGAGTAAGACAACATGATAGAGAGGAAGTTCAGCCATGTCGTCCTTACGGTGGAGCAACGGGCGAGCATAATGGAGAACGTCAGAGATCGCATGAAGATAATGCGGCATCCCGTCCACACAACAACCTTTCTTTCGGATCCGCGCAAAGAGAACCAAGGCGGCCGCTTGTACAGAACGCCATGCATTTTCTCTCGAGGCAGGTTGAAGGTGAATGGAAAGGGTCAGCGCACATTGACATTTGGGATGACCTGAATGAGTTTCATTGCAAGCCCACAAAGAACGGCCCAAAAAGGAAAGACACAAAGATGTGGGACCCTATGGCGAGGGCAGATGTCGAGAAGAAGACACCATCAGAATGGTGGGCAGCACACGGTGGCGACGTGCCCGAATTGCAGGAGATTGCGATCAAGGTTATGGGCATGTGGAGCACTACATCACCAGTGGAGAGGAATTGGGATTCCATGGACTTCGTCCACTCCAAACGAAGGAACAAGTTGTCGCCAGAGAGCTTGGTGAAGCTAGTGTACATCCACTCAAACATGCAGCTACTTCGTGTTCCAGAGACTAAGAACGACGGATTTGTGGACTTGTGGTGTGAATTCCTCGAACCCATCTCAGAGCCTGAAGAGAATGAGGGATCAGTGTCCAAGGGGCCCAAGGAAGAGGCTGAAAAGACAGAGGAGGAGCTTGTACGGGAGCGGAGGCTCACAAAGACTCCAAAGGGAAGGGTTCCAAAAAATCTCAAGGACGAGGACGAAGAGCTCAGGGACAACAGTGATTTGGATGAAGAGTTGTGGAAGGGGAAGTGTGGATCGTCAGATGACTCAAGTGGCAACGAAGAGGAGGCAGATGATGACTCCGATTTTGAGCCACGACCAAAGCCGGCCGTCACGGGCACGACGTACGTCGAAAAGAGGCGGACTGGACAACAATGCAGAGAAGTGCCACACCCAGCAGTGATGGAGCCCGGGGTAGGAGAAACAGCACTGTATGATCTGCAATCTGATGTCGAGTTCGCACGACTAGATACTGATGTCCAGATGTTGCTGCAAACAAGGGTGGACGAAGATGAGGAGGATGTGAACCGTGGCAAGGCTGTGACCGATCCGGGAGACCGAACTCATCAACAAACTTATGATGGAGGAGGAGGCCCGCCGTGCAGCTATCTCGACACGCAGAGAGATCGGGAGAGGTCTCAAACAAGCCAGGGAGCATCAACAGTAGATCAATCCAGCATTGGAGGTTGTGGAAGATGGAGAAGAGGAGGAGGAGGAGCACCAACCAGACGTGGGAGACGACATGGAGCAGGAAGAAGAGGTGGAGGGCATGGTGCGACCAGAGGAGGGAGTGGAGATGGAGCATCGGGAAGAGGAGGAAGGCATGGTGCAAGGTGGGGAGGAAGAGGAGATGCAGCAGAAAGAGGAGGGGGATGGGTTGCCGCAGCAGGAGGTGAAGCATGGCGAGGTTGATAAGGCCCGTGATAGCCAGCCCCATTCCACAGCGACAGCAGTCTACGCACGCAGGCCTCAGCCAACGAAGTTTCTGGAGTTAAAAGGAGAAGATACCGGAAATTCCCCACAATGAAGGAGGCTATCCAGCATGACAACCTGTGGATGAGCTAAGTAGGCAGGAAGAGAAAGGAGCCATCACAAGACGCTCCTGCACAGCTGAAACGTCCTCGTGGCAAACCATACAAGCCCATGACCGACGCGTCCACTACACCGGCCAAAAAAAAAAGAAACAGAGCCGCAAGCGCAAGGTGGTGGTCGAGGATGATCCGAAATCAGCTGACTGCAGCAAACAGCCATCCGAAGATGAGGGCTGCGGCGATGATTCCGAATGAGATCACCATGTCCAAGTGTGAGTGTGTGTGCGTGTGTGTGTGTGTGTGTGTGTGTGTGTGTGTGTGTGTGTGTGTGNCTCTCTCTCTCTCTCTCTCTCTCTCTCTCTCTCTCTCTCTCTCTCTCTCTCTCTCTCTCTCTCTCTCAGACACACACACACACACACACACAAACGCGCGCGCGCGCACGCACGCACACACAGACAGACGCACACAGAAAATAAGATATCCCGATCGGCACGGGAGCAGGGATAATACATTCATCTATTTATAGCTTCGATGCATACCCGATCGGGAAGGGACAAAGGATAACTCACCCATGCATCCCGATCCGGACGGGACGACGGATAATACACTTTTATATATTTATATATAACTTAAATGCATGCCAATTGGGAAAGGAAAGAGGATAACTAACCCATGGATCCCGATCGGTACCAGACAAAGGGTAACTCACTTACTCCTGCGTCCCAAACGGTACCAGACAAAGGGTAATTCACTCATGCATCCCGATCGGAGCAAGGAAACGCAATATCCATCCCTCTACTGGTCCCAATTTGCGAGATGTCCCTAGGCGCAATGACCGAAGGCCCAGGGGCACAGCGGAAATTGCATGCCTGTCTTTTTTTTTTCTTCTTCTTTTATGAAAAACTAAGCTATATTATTTTCTCACTTTCACCTTTCACTACCTACCTACCCCCCCCCTTAATTGTGAGAGGCCCTACCTACCCCCCCCCCTTAATTGTGACAGGTAGCTATGATTGCATGCCTGTCTACCAAGGTAGGTAGTGCTTGCGGCAAGGCTGTGGGTCTCAGAAAATCTTGCACGGCGCAAATATAAGAAATCACACAGGCAAAGAGCGCAAATTGTCATAAATAACAATTCCCCCACCCCCCCCCAAAAAAAAGATAATATATAAATTTCAACAAAAAAAAGAAAAAAAGAAAGAAAAAAGATGGCCGCGTTGTCGCTAGTCAACGCCCTCGTTACCAACGAACCTAGCTCAGTTGGCACACCGATGAGCTGTTGACGTATCTGACCCAAGATCGAGTCCAGATGCAACCAGAGATGAAGAAAAAATCAAATAGTTCTGAATTACCTGCGCCAGTCAGTTCAATGATCGTATCTCAAGGCCGTCGCCCTTTGAAAAAAAAAAGAAGAAAAAAGTCCACAATCCCGAGGAAAGGCGCACACACATACATAATAAAAAACATATAAATAAAATAATAATAACAAATAATTGAAAAAATAAATAACAAAAACAAAAACATTTTATGTATGACAATCATACATAAAATGTTTTTGTTTTTGTTATTTATTTTTTCAATTATTTGTTATTATTATTTTATTTATATGTTTTTTATTATGTATGTGTGTGCGCCTTTCCTCGGGATTGTGGACTTTAAGTATATTATATATTTATACATACTTCTATTTTTTTTAAGGCGCACACGTGCCAAAAAAAAAAACTGAGTCCTTCGGACATCTGTTAAAATTGGAACGATACAGAGAAGATTAGCATGGCCCCTGTGCAAGGATGACACGAAAAAAAAAACAAAAAACTGCTTAGTGAGCGGATCAGGGATGTACTGACAGAGTGATTACGTCAGTATCTGGACTGTTAACTGCGTCACATACAGACAGATATGAGGACCCCCCCACCGGAGGGAAGACGAATATCGAAGGTGAGTATCTCGGCCCCAACGCCCTGTCATTAAGACTGAATCTGGAGTGAAAAATTGCATTAAATACAGCTCTGATGACAAGGCGGTTGTCCCCCCCCCCACCCCCGGTCATTGTGACTGTGCATCTGGACTGAAAATTGCATGAAATACACAGCTCTGACGACCAGGTCGTGTGTTCGGGGCAATTAGGTAGTTCGGACGATTCGAAAGAGACTCGGCCGACGTCCCAACTATCAAAGAGGATTCAATTAAGCGCCTGAATCTGGATGGGTTTTACGGAGAGATGCAGACTAGCAGATCAATCCCGCGTTTTTGCGACTCTCCACACATACGTCCAGATTCACGCGCTCAATCCGATCCAATTTGCTAGTGGGACCTCTCCCCTGTCGTAGACAACGAGGATCAGAGCTCTTGATTCCCGACCGGTCTGTATTTCTTGATCCCGACCGTATATCATCGTTATCTACGGCCGGTATCCCTTAATCCGCGATAGATCAGCATCTCAGCGAAAGATGCGCGCCAAGCGAAGAAACGACAAAGACGGAAGGAGAAGGCGACAAGAGGACAAAGAAGGACAGGCCAAACAAGGACAGGACGTGGAAAGTAGGAGGACGAGAGAGGAGGACACAGGAGGAGAGAGAGGAGGAGGAGAGAGGAGGAGGTAGAGAAGGGAAAGATGAGAGAGAGACGATAAGTTTGACAAGGGAAGAGGGAGGAGAGGATTCAGCAGCAGGAGGTGCAGGAGGAGGAGGAGGAGGAGGACGAAGAGGAGGTAAACGATTAAAAAAAGAGAGGGAGGAAGAGAGGGAGGAGGAGAGGGAGGAGGAGAGGGAGGAGGAGAGGGAGGAGGCGAGGGAGGAGGGGAGGGAGAAGGACAGCGCGATGGTGCAGCAGCTTTGCCGCCCTATTAGTAACCGTTTTTTTAATTTTCTGTCTTGAAAAATACACGGAGGAAAGGAGGACAAACACACACAAAAAAAAAAGGAGGAAAAGGAGAGGGAGATAGAGACACCAGGAGGGCGACAGAAACCGACACGAGGAATGCAATAAATGTTGGATTCACAACAAAAAAAAAAAAAAAAAAAGAGCACGAGGAGGGTGAAAGAAACCAAACAGAAGGTGAGGAGGAAAATTTCCTCCACGTCCTGAACCCCGACGACCTCATCGCTAAGAAAAGAAATTCAACCCGGATTCCCCCCCCCTGTCTCTTATACACATCTAGATGTGTATAAGAGACAGGGCCTCCACACAAAAATGAACCGGTTGCTACACGGGGCCTTTCCGCACATCGCGGGGGGAGGGGGAAGGGGGCCGGAGGGCAGGGGGACGGAGGGAAGGGAAGGGGGAGGACGGGGGAGGGGGGAGAGGCGGCAGCAATCCGGTTCCTCTCCCACCAGCAATCCGATTCCTGTCTGCGTTCTACTCTGGGGTGATGCTCCCGCTGCTCCTGCCCTCTGTCATTGATGTTCCTCCTTTTCTTTGTTCTTTTTTTTTTTTTTGTCCCTTCTCACCTTCACACTTGCACAATTTTCCATGCATCCAACTCTTGTTCATTTTCGCTGCAAATCATCAGTGTCCCTCACAAAGGTCGATCCCACCACCCTCAACAGACGGTCATGCCGACACCGCTTCCATTGCAACACCTGAGCCGAAGGGCAAAGGAGGGGCACCAAAGCCCACAGCTGCAACGCAAAGCTGTTGGCCATAAATTAAGTTTATGAACTTTCCGGTAACTTTCAGCGATTACTCACCTCACTGCCAGCGAGGAGAAGCTCTATTTGAAGAGCCGAAAGGGGTTGTTGAGAGGGAGGTCGTCCATGCGATAGAGATTATCCCAAGGTCTAGCATTCCAAAGGGCAGGATCTATCGGATGTCTCCAGGCGAGCTCGATGAGCTTCGCCAGCGGCTCAAGGAACTCATACAGAAGGGTTGGATCCGGCCGAGTCTCTCCCCTTACGGATCTCCAATCCTACTTGTACTGAAGAAGGGGGGAACTTTGAGAATGTGCATTGACTATAGAGGCCTCAATGGACTGATCATCAGACCCTGAAGTGGATGAGAACCCAGCCAGTTCTCTCCGACACATTGAAACGATGGATCGAAGTCATTGAACCGAATGACTTCGACCCTCCGTACATTAAATGAGAGTACAATAGAGTCGCTGATGCGCTGTCGCGTAGGCCAGACTTCCTTGGTGCGCTGATCACTGAGTTTGGGCTTGCGGACGATGCTACTCGCTCTTTGGTGGAAGCCTATCGCGAGGATCCGCTTACGGCTGAGATCATACGCAGACTCGAGGCGAAGGACAAAATGACTTCTGGTGAGTTTGAGTTGGTCAACGGCCTGCTGTTCCTTGAGAAGGCCCGGAATAAACGCTTGTGTGTGCCTAATCGGGAGTCTTTGCGTAGTTTGTTTTTAGGCGAGTGTCATGATGCCATAGGACATTTTGGATACAAGAAGACTGCAGCTAACTTGCTGCAGCAGTTCTGGTGGCCCACAATGACAAGAGATGCCAAGCTGTACATGGAGACTTGTCACGTATGTCAGAGAGACAAGTCGCGTACACAGGCCCCTCTTGGGCTTCTTAAGCCCCTTCCGATACCGGAAAGGCCTGGTGAGAGCCTCTCCATGGATTTCATGGACACGCTGGTCACCAACAAGAGTGGAATGAGACACATCTTTGTCATTGTGAATAGGTTTAGTAAATATGCTATGCTAGATTAGTTGCCATGCCTGAAACAGCAAAAACGGAGTATGTGATTAGACTCTTCAAGGAGAACTGGTCAGAGACTTTGGGCTTCCAAAGTCTATCATTAGTGACCGGGATGTCCAATTCACAAGCGAGTTGCGGAAGGCTGCAGCTGCAGAACAAGGTACACAGCTGCAGATGACCTCCGGGAACCACCCAGAGGCCAACGGGCAAGCAGAGCAGCTGAACCGCGCTGAACAACACCATTTGCGGCACTACATTAAGCCCAATCAGGTGGACTGGGATGAGAAACTTGTTCTCATTGCCAGCCTGTACAACAACGTTGTGCACAGCGCCACTGGGGTGAGCCCTAACAGTCTGCTATTGACTTTCAAGCCTAGACTACCACTGGATTTCCTACTACCTAAGAACCAGACAACTGCTGCACCTGGCACACTAGAGTCAGCTTATCGATATGGACAACTGATGCAGCAGGCAGTAGAACAGATGCACAGGGCACAAGCGGCAATGATAGAATCTGAGAATAAGCACCACCGCCCATCTACATTCCAGGTAGGGGACAGAGTCTGGGTTAAGTCCTCAAAATTGGGTCGGGATCTCCCGCAAGCTCATGCCACAGTACTTTGGACCCTGGGAGGTTCTAGATATCGTTGGGGATGATCCGGATGGGCCTTCGTAGGTAGTTCAGATCCCTGGTCACCTTCGTACTTCCCCAGTCTTCCACGCCTTCAAACTCGCACCTTCATATGTAGTTCAGATCCCTGGTCACCTTCGTACTTACCCAGTCTTCCACGCCTCCAAACTCGTACCTTTCAAGGAAACTGACCAGTTTCCTTCTCGTGGCTCAATGCTGCCCCCAACCATGGATGGAGAGGTCGACATCGACGACATCGTGCATCACAGAGAAATGCCAGTTCCAAGACCCACAGGCAGGGGACGTCCTCCGAAACCGAAGCAGCAGTATCACGTTTGGTTCAGACATCACACAGATCCTAAGGAGGATAGATGGTTTACACGGGAGGAACTGATGCAGACCGCTCCACAGGTTGTCGCCCACTACGAGAAGTTACTGCAGAAAGGAAAGCGCCAGATTGAATGAACTTCTCAGAGGACTAGCGAAGTATGGAGGAGGGAATGCGAGGCACAAGGCCTCGATAAGCCCTACTGGGCCCTGTTATCAGCGAGGTCGGCCGCCCTAAGTGAAGGCAGGCCCGACCTAGGCCTATTTTGGACTACACGCAACTGGGGGAAAATTCAGGCAGTTGCGCAGCGCCAGTTGGTTGAAAGCGCCCAGGGCCAGGCTGCCTTTATCGTATGTAACTGAGGCAGGCCCTGGGCCAGATACGCAACATGGGCCGAACATAGGCCATGGGCAGTTGGACACGGGTAACCACCACAGGCCCTGGGCCTGATTCGTCTGGACAGAGGCACAGCCTCTCGGGTCCTGCCGGAAGCTTCCGGGCCGGGGCTCAGGGCAGCTTGGCCGCATGCAGCGGGCAGGCCACTTGCATATAGGAAAGGGCCTGCCTCCAAAAGCGGCATTGGGGCACTGGCTGCATGCTGCGCTATACGCTGGCCAGCGCTCACAGGCAGCCATAGCCGAGCTGCACTGCTGTATGCTGGATGGGGCGCCTGGTGGTCCTTGGGTTCATGTGGCATCTGTGAGAGGGGGATCGAGATTGTGAGTGATGCGAGAGACATACCTGGTGCTTGAGGCGAACAGCATTGGCCGAGATCTGCTCGTACTTCAGGGAGCTGTTGACGTCATCAGCGGCATTGTAGATAGGCTAGATAAGATCTGCCATTTGTAGTCTGGACGCCGAGCGCCAGATAGGATATCGACATTGGTTCTTTGTTGATAATGATGAGACTATTCCAGCATTGTCACTTATGAGCTTTTGCTGTGCTCTTATTTGGTGGAACTCGTGATGCAATTCTGCTTTTGGTTCGCGGTCACGACTATCTGGTCTCATGTGTATGATACTGTTTGATTTCTGAAGTTAGCTATCGCTCATTCTGCTTTTGATTCGAGGTCACGACTATCTGGTTTCATGTGTATGATGCTGTTTGATTTCTGAAGTTCGCTATCGCTCATTTTCCTTGCAAGAGGTTCTTTTCCTGGGAATGTTTTTTTTTTTTTCTTTTGCAAAAGGAAAGACAAACAAAGGAAAAAGAAAAAGGATGTCACCACACCTGAACTTGCAGAGATATGGCAGATCGAGAACAGTTCCACTGTGGCATGAATCTATCACCGCATGTAATTTGGCACCCGGCGGCAAAGGCCTCACCAAAGTAGAATTCAGATCGTCGTCGACAATCATCCCGTTCTTCTCAAAATCCAACGGACACAGCGTTTCATCATAGCCGTCAATTTCCTCTCCAGTTTGGTCTTTTTGCTGAGAACCATGTCCAGAATAATGAAAAACTAGCGAGTCGCCGGCACGTACCCCTCGCATCAACCAGTACAGTGCTTGCATAATGTTAATTTTCGTCGGAATCCGACCGCGATCCTTTGCTTCTTCTGCAGAAACACCCAAGGAGCAAACAGGATCACACATGAGAAGCTTTCAACGTTTGTTCCTAGGCTACCAGTTGTGCGATGGCAGGACGTCCTGGCCGGACAGTCAGGGGGGGGTCCTCCAAATCCGGGCCTGGACAACTCCATTTTCAGCAGTTTAAAGCACGAAAAAAAGAAAAAACAAATTGGAGGTGTCTTTAACTTTATTTCATATTTTAAATTTGATAAAAAAAATTCAACATGGCAAAAGTTGTTCAGTTTACCCATGAGCCAGCTCAGTAGGTACACCCATGAACTGTTGAAATGCAGACCAGAGTTTGAATCCAGATGATGGTTCTAGATTAATAAAACCAGATATTTCTGAATTGCCTGAGTTGCCTGGGGTTGGTCAGCCCAATGATGATATCTCAAGGCCGTCGCCCTTTTTTTTTTTTTTTTTTTAAAGTTGTTTCAGTTTATTTTTCAATTTTATCTACATAACATAGTTTTTTTCAGATTTTTTTGATTTTTTTCCTAGGCTACCAGCCGGGCCGCCCGGGTCACCCTATTTTCCCGGACGGCCCGGCCGTGCAAGGACCAGGGGGGGTCCTAGCAAAAAAAAAAAAAAAAGTTCCAAAAAAAAAACTATGTTATGCAGAAAAATAAACTGAACAACTTTTACCTCAGGGTCACATCGAAATTCTTTACCAAATTTAAAATTAAAATTAAAATTAATTTTCATTTTTTTATTTTTTTATTTTTTTTTGGCCCGGCCGACCAAGTGGCCCCGGGCCACTCTGATAGCCTAGTTTTTTTCTGATTTTTTTTTTTTTTTTGGATTTCGGGCTCAGACAGACTTCCCTGGGAGGACGACAGCCTTGACATATCATCGCCAAACTGACCGCCCCTATAATTCCGAAATCCGTTCACCTTGTTCCATCTGGAATCTGGATTCATTCAAACCCAGGTCTGCAATTTTTTTATTTTTTATTTTTTTTAAGTTGTACGCATTCAAGGTAGGCCAGTTGGCACCGGTGTACCAACTGAGCTTAGGCTCGTTGGTAGGGCACTAGAAATTGCTTTTTTCTTTTTCTTTTTTTTAATTTCGACCAGTTCTCGATTTATGGGTACCATCCTTGCGCAGGGGCCATGCTAACATTCCCTGTATTGTTCCAATAAATTTTGACACAAGTCGCAAAGGACGGCTCTGGAAATTTGAAATTATTATTATTTTAATATATACTTTTAATTTTTAAGACATTTTGCTGTGAGTATACTACTGCCCTGCAATGACTTTTCCGGACTGTTTTCAAGTTTTTAAATTAAATCACATGCGAGGATCTAGGTCCTCGGCAGGCCTAAGGGGCCCCTGTTGCATCTGCGCCGGGCGAAGTGAAGGCGGGCCTAATAAATCACGAGAAGCCCTCGGCTGTCAATTTTGTATTTGGGGATCCAGGCAGTTCCATCGCGCCAGTTGGTTAGAGGAAACACAGGCCGAGCAGCGAGGGAATTCCACGGCCTTCTAGGCTTTTCCGAAAGTGCAGGCGCTGGGCGAGATTCGCAGCCTCATACACAGACAGTTGGGAGGCCCAACCGAATGAGGCCCAGTAGCTGCACCAGAGGCGCAGCATCCTGGGGCCTACCGGACGCTTCCGGGCCCAGACCCAGGCCAGCCAGGCTGCGAAGGCAGTCAGGCTCTTTCCATATAGGGAAGAGCTCGCTGCCTGGAGGGGATGGGACACTTGCATGCTGGCGGCAGCGCTGCTGGAGCGGACGCTCGTGGCCTGCTGCTGGCGCTGAGAGGCAAGGTGCTAGCGCGTGCGGTCGTGCAGGGAACAGGGCGCTGCTGAGGGCAGTACATAGCCCAGCCTCCATAGCTGGATGGGCTTTGACAACCGTGAGGCGCAGGGGTGGTCTTCGGGTGTACAGGGAGAAGACGTGGGAGTAAGACGAGGGCAAGAAAGAAGGATGATGATGATGATGATGTGAGGGCACATACCTGGTATTGGCGATGGTCTGAATTGGGCGACATCTTCAAGTACTTTGTGGGCTGCTGACGTCAACAGTTGCATTGTCAATTAGTAGGCAGACTGTAGCTGTGTAGGAAGTAGGCTGGGCGCCGAGCGTCAAGTAGGGAGATAGCGCCTGGACACTCGTGTTGGTGGTGGCGAGAGCAAGCTCTCATTGACATTGGTTTTCAGTGTTACGATTCTTTATTGGTGTTATATTGGTGCATTTCTGCTTTCTGGACACTGCGATACTATCTGGCCTTCAATGTGATTGTGTATTCTGGGCATTGTCATCTCGCTATTGCTCATTTTCCTTGCACACCTTGCACACCTTGCACACAAGTACCTCCGAGCCTCTTTCCGCCTAGGCGAATTCCCCCTGCGTGCCCAAAACAAATGAAGCGCCACGGTGGCATTTTCATTTCCTTTTTTTGCTGGCACCGCCAGACATTTTGGCCTGGTAGCACTGTTTTTTTCCTCTTCTTTTCTTTTCTTTTTCTTTGTCCTTGCGCAGGGGCCATGCTACTCTTCTCTGTATTGTTCCAATTTTTACAGATGTCCCGAAGTACTGTTCATCTCATCCAAACCCCGAATGTTGCATTTTCTTTTCTCTTTTTTTTTTTTTTTTTTTTTTTGGATGCTCACAGAACCCACCCCAACCTACCTCATCGTTCATCTTCCTTAGCGTAACCCCTGCTTCCCCATCTAGGGGGGCACTTGTTCCCTGAGTTTGCTCGCGCGAGGTACTGGTGAGCTAAGGGCCAGGTTGGACTACTCTCCATCCGCCAACATTTTGAATGCACCTGGACGGAATCTTTGACCAAATGCATTCAAAACTTTGGTGGATGCCAAGTAGTGCAACTAGGCCCTAAGGAGAAGAGGGAAAAGGATCTACAGTGGGTTTTGAATGCATCTGGTCAACGATTCCGTGCAGGTGCATTCAAAATGCCTCAAGTCTCCTACACGTGTGAGTATTTTGTCTGTGCTGCGCTACGTAGCACCGTGTTCGCGTTCGGAGGTGAACGCGAACATGTTCGCCCGAACGCGAATAAGCGCCCAAAACCCTCCGAACGTGAACATTAAAAAAAACAACAACAAAAAAAAAAAAAATCTCAGAAAACTCTGAAAAAAAATATATGTTATGTAAAATAACAATACAAGCAACTTTTGCCTTGGAGTCATGTTCAAATTCGTAGCCAATCATGAGTTAAAAATCAAAAACCGAAAAAAAATATTTCTTTTTTTTGTTTTTTTTTTACGAAAAAAATTATGTTCGCCCGAACATGTTCACAAGCTGTTCGCGCGAACACGTTCGCGCGAACATGAAGGGACGCGAACACGTTCGCCGTGCTACACAGGTGCTGCGTACTTTGTCTGTTCTGAGAACAGGTGTGTGCATATCTTCGGCATTGCCGCATGGCACACGAAACGAAAAACGAAACGAGTGCATCTTCGCACTGAAAATAGACAGGTTCATCGGTTTTCTATAAATAGTAACAACTGTATGTTGCCACCTTTCGTGGGCAAATGCACTCGTTTCGTTTCCGTTTCGTGTGGTGTGGCGAGGCCCATTGTGGGTTCTCAGTTCAGTTTATTCAGTTTGTTGTGCTTTCTATTCCAGGCAGTCGGGTGTGAGTATTTTGTCTGTTCAGAGTCTCAGGCGCATGTATTTTGTCTGTTCTCTGTCCAGGTTCATTCATTCTGCTTTCATCTCGGTTTCTGCATTTAGGGGCTCGCTCCACTACTCAACATTCAGCATGTTTCTGGACAGGTGTTCGTGCCAGATACATTCAGGCTGATGGACGGTTTCAAACATATTGAGACCATCATCAGATCCAGGCAGATACTTGGCACATTTTGATTTTGATTTTGATTCTATTCATCTGGTCGAGGTTCAACCAAGGGCACCGAATGTTGTGCAGTGGAGCAAAGCACTGAGCCTCGCCACACGACTTACGAAATGAAAAAAAGATGCATCTTCCCTCAGAGGGTGGCCAAGTGCGTCTGGTACTATTTATAGCAGTACAGGTATCTGGCTAACTTCTGTAGAAAGATGCACTGTGCATTTTTTTTCGTTTTGTGATCAGCATGCCAAGGTCCATTTTGTTATTGTCAGTATGGTTTTCTTTGTTGCCAGTTCACCTTGTCCTGGTCCGGATGAGTTCCCCCGGGACTTCGGCCCTCACGACATTACTCACGAAATGAAAAACAATGCGAGTGCATATTCCCATAGAAGTTGGCAAAAAACATCCGTTGCTATGTATAGTAAAGGATGAATCTAGCCAACTTCTGCAGGAAGATGCACTCGCATTGTTTTTCATTTTCATACCGTGAGTGGTCTGTCGATGCCCTTCGTCTCGTCAGGACCTCTCGTGCCGTACTGTGTCGCGTTTTTCGGTTGATATGTTGTGTAAGGAGAGGGCACAGCGGCAGTGACGTACCCATCAACAAAACAATGTTGGGGTATATTTCAGTCTAAATACAGGAAAAGCGACCAAGTACGTTGTATTCGGGTGAAGAAGCTAGTGACAGGGGTATCACTCAAGGTCTGAGGTTCGTATATACCGAAGAACCCTGTAACCCTACCTTCGTTACCCGAATACAACACATGGTCATTATTGCTGTATTCGGGGTATCTTTCAGTCCAAATACAGCTATATCGTATTCGGGCGAAGAAGGTAGTGACAGGGCGCTCCGTGGTGGTAAGGTACAATGTTGTCGTAGTCTTTATTCCAGATTGAGAAAGCTTCGTTTTTTTCCAAATAAATAAAAATTAACGGTTTCATTTTGTTGGAGGCCAACTAACACCTGTCAGGGGGAAAAAAAAAAAAAAAAAAAAAAAAACCCAACGAATTTCGAAACTTCTTTTGAACTATTTATCAAGAAGAAGAGGGTACTACCCCATATCGCCTTACCCCTCCCAAAAACGGGAAAAAAAAAAAAAAAAAAAAAAAAAAAAAAAAACACGTTTTTTCTAAACTTTTTTGATTGAATTAATTATCAAGACAAGAAAGAAGAAGAGGAAGAGGATACACACACAATCTCAGTAACGTACCTGTCAACAAAACGATGTTCTGTTCATTAAACCCAAACTTCTGCGTCAACATGTACTTCATGCACTTGGCGTCGTTGAGGCAACCCTTGAGCATATATTTCGTGCCGGAGTAGCTTACGCCTACAATCACCGCCCTCTTGTTCCCGCTGACATTTGCCGGCGTCGGCTGATACGAAACTGGGGATGGCTGATGGGTGGTGGGAGGTGGGGCGAAATTAGCGGTAGGAGGGGCAGCAATGTTAATTAGTTGATGACAAACCGCACACGCAATCGACAGTGCGCCAGGTGGTAGCTGCAGAACCGTCTTGCACCTAACACAGTCTACAAGAAGAGGGGGTTGACTTGGACCACTGGAAGTTTGACCAGGACCAGCAGGACGAGGAGGAGGAGGAGGATATAATGATGACGCACCAGGATATTGTCCAAATGTTGACGGGCGAGGGCCTGATTGATGGCCATGGCTTTGACTTTGACTTTGACTTTGACTTGCATGGTAATGTGATTGGACCAGATTGCCAATCTTCTCTACCTTCTTCTTCAACTTTGAAAACTTATTCATTTTCAGATTTATTATCCCCCCACGGCGCCCCCACAAAGATAATCTTGATGTTGGACTCAGCAGCTAAAGCTAAACAATTAGGAAAAAAAGAAAGAAGCTATTAATTCAGAAAGAAAACGTGTACAGACGTTATTAAAAAAAAAAAAAAAAAAAAAACTATGGAAGTTTAAACTTTAAACTATAGGTGTGCGTGTGGGTTATACTAGGGTTCTGTCACTATACAACTCCCCTCGCCAAGTGTCAGCCAGATATTGAAATTCCAGAAAATTCCAGGAAATTCCAGAAAATGCTGGAGATTTCCAGAAAATGCCAGAAAATGTCAGAAGATGTCAGGGGGAAAATGTCAGAAAATGCCAGGAAAACAAAATGCCAGGAAAATGAATGTCAGGAAAAATACCCAAACAAATCCAAAAAAAAACAGAAAAAGTCAGAAAAAATGCCAGAAAAAGACAAAAACAAATGGCAGAAAAAATGCCAGGAAAAATGCCAGAAAATTCCAGGAAGGAAATTTGTTGAAACTTTTCACCAGATAGCTGCTGAAGGACATGAACAATTTAGCACAAGAGCATTTGCATTAGCCCTGCCTTTTATAGCGATTGTTGCTAAATATAGCACAACGACAACATGCAGTCCAGCTATGGCTATTGCTAGATAGCACAATCTCCTGCTGCTACAGCAATTTCTATATTTTATATGCATATATCGTCACAAACAGAGCTGCCCGGTAAACCGCAGGCAGAGAGGGAGAAGAGGACAACAAACGAGGGACTGTGACAAACTGTTTCGTCGGAGTTTCACCGACTCCTCAGGAGGCTGAACCCATCATAGAGAACTGCCCAGTGATCAGTAGGCAAAGAGGGAGAAGAGGACAACAAACGAGGGGCTACAACAGACTGTTTGGTCGGAGTGTATACGTATATAATCTATCATTGCCATAGCCATTTGCTATAGCACTTGCTATACATTCCAAGGAACGCCATCGCTACAATAGCAATAGCGGTATTGATGGACACGGCAGAAGATACCACCAACTGAATGACGCAAGAACAACAAGCAAATTTGGTTTAACCAGAAGAAGAAAAAAAAAGCAAAAAGAAAAAAAAAAGGCTCCTTGCCTTAGCAAAAATTGAATGAATTTTTTGAGGAAAAAAAAAAAGAATGAATGAATTTCCACTCGCCCCTTCCCCACCCCCCTTCCCCCAAACAACCAAAAAACACCAAAAAAGAAAATCAACTGCTTTGCTCGGGCGCTGTATCAGCAACTCCGTGTGGAATCCCAAGGACAGTAAAGATGCCCTGACACGTGTCCTTCCCAGATTGCATAACAGCAAAACCCGGTTATCACCTCTCCCACCTTTCCTCCATCACTCCTGCAAAATAAGAGAAGGAAAAAAAAAGACAAGTTGGGAAAAAAAAAAAAAAAAAAAAAAAAAACAACAACAAGACAAGGAAAACAACAAAAAAAACAAAGCAACAACAGTCCAGAGGCATGAGAGCCATTTCTTCTTTTTTTTTTGGCTAAGTTTCAAAAATAGCGCGTCGCCGTAGTTTCACAGCAAAAATAGTGCCCGGGCCGCGAAGTTTGGTTGCAAAAAAATATATCCTTCATCGCAGCTTTAGTCGTCCTGGGGCCAAGTCCCACTTAACGCTGATCGTTCATTCTTGGCCGTTGATCTTCCTAATCGACGGTCGGAAATTGAGAATTTGGGCAAGTGGGACTTGACCCCCGGTAGTTTCACAGCAATTTTTTTTGCAGGCGGAGTGCCACTTTCCGTCCCTGCAAAAATGGACCATTTCTCGATTTATGCATGTAATCCTTGAAAGTGCGAGGCCACTGCCTCGATAAGCCCCATAAGGCCCCATTTTGCAGCCCGTCGGCCGCCCTAAGTGAAGGCAGGCATGACGAGGCCCTCAGGGCCCTATTCTGGCCGCCACGCAACTCACGGAAATTTAGGCAGTTGCGCAGCGCCAGTTGGTTGAGTGAACCCAGGCCCTGGGCTGCCTGTGTGAATGAATGTGAAGCAGGCCCTGGGCTGGGTACGGGTACCGGGCCAAACACAGGCCAAAGGCAGTTGGGCGCATACAACCACCTCAGGCCCTGCCGGGGCCTACTGGAAGCTTCCTGGGACTGGACGCAGGCAGGCCACTTTGACATAGCAAAGGGCCTGCCTCCTCTTTGGGCATATTCCGGTGCTGGCTGCATGCTGCGTGAGCGCTGCTGCGCCATTTGCTGGCTGGCGCCTACGCTCTCACGGGCGAGCAGGGAAGGATCACGCAGCCATAGCTGAGCTGCGCTGCTGTATGCTGGGTGAAGCGCAGGGTGGTCCTTGGGTGCTAGTGGCATCTGTGCGTTGGGGAACGAGGTTGTGAGTGTGGCGAGAGACATAACTGGTGCTGGAAGCGTGCGACATTGGTCGCCATATGCCCGTACTTCGGGAAAGCTGTTGACGTCATCTTTTGGCATCGTAGTATAGGTTAGATAGGATCTGCCACATGTAGTCTGGGCGCCGAGCGCCAGCTAGGATATCAACTCTGGTTCTTCGTTGATGATGATGGGACTATTTCAGCATTGTCAATTATGAACTCTTGGTGTGTTCTTATTTGGTGAATCTCGTGATGCAATTCTGCTGTTGGTTCGAGGTCACGACTATCTGGACTCATATGTATGATGCTGTTTGATTGCTGAAGTTCGCTATTGCTCATCTTCCTTGCAAAAGCGCAGGGGCCATGCTAATCTTCTTTCTCTGTATCGTTCCAATTTTAACGGATGTCCCGAAGGACGTGCAAAAATGGATCTTTCGGACCCATTCATCATTTCTGCTGCCAAACTTGGAAAAAAAAACGGGCTATTTCTGCAATTAGGCGATTAGCCCTTCCTTTCCCCCTTTTTCTTCCTTCGGAACGAGAGCAAAATTCATCTTTAAAAAAAAAAATAATAATAATAAATTAATCTTCTCCAGCTCTGATGGTTTAAATACGCAAGACCGAACAGGCACCGGCCCAGCCGTATTAAACGATGCCGTCAACAGAAACCACGGCTGTATCGGTGCAGCCGGGCAACCCACTCGCCAAACGGCAACATCTTGAATGTATCTGGACAATCACTGGTCCAGAAACATTCAAAAATTCTGGCGTTTATCCAGCGGCCTAGCTCAGTTGGTAAGGCACACAAGTGGCTTTCAGGAGGTCTTGGGTTCAATCCCCATTGACCACCTCATGTACCTTCCTGGGCATGCTTGGCACCCACCACCTAGAGAAAGCCCGTTCGCCCCCCCCAAAGGGGTCTCTGCTGATGTTCATAGGCGGAGGAGGGGTAATCAGGGAGGCACAGCGACTGGCCACAACTCAGATGATGCTCGGTCCCTCTGCTACCGGCTGTCCCCTGGCCGGTGTCCCCCATGGGGGTTCCCTGAAGGCAATAAGGCCACCTTGGAAAGTGGTCCCACTACCGTCTTCCCCCGATCATAACGCACCCTAAAACTGAATGCATACAAGCTTTATTTCCGGTCAGATACAGCCAAAATGAGGGTGCGTTGTGTTCGGGAGAAGACGGTAGCAAAGAGGATCGGATCGAATGCCTGAATGTGGACGTGTTTGTAGAGAGGTGCAGGAAATCGAGATTGAACTGCTTTTCTGCATCGGTGCATAAAACACATCCAGATTCAGGCATTCGATCCGAGTCTCTTTGCTAGGCGTTTGGGGAGTGGTGAGACGAGACTCAACCTAAACAACCACACCTGGGGCCAAATCCCACAAGCAGCGTTGAGTTTCCTGAACTTCTGAATCTGGACGTGTTCAAGGCGATGTGCGGTTGAGGAAACTCAACGCGATTTCTGCACATCTCCACAACCACATTCAGATTCAGGCGTTGCGAAACTCAACGCTGCTACCGTGGTGGGACTTGGCCCCTGCGATTTCCCAAAAGACGTACATAATGACGTCAAAACAGAAATGAGCGGAAAATTTGCGCGTGCCCGTAGCGTAGGTGTGTCTACACGTGCGGGGCGCAAATGAGGGGGGGGGGGGGGAGGGGGGGGGGGGGAGGAGAGGGGGGAGGGGCGGCGACAAAAAGAAAGCCAATTTCCCTGAGCGGAAATTCAGAATAAAAAAAGAGACACAATTCCCTCCTTCCTCTTCCCCCACTCGCCCCTCCTCGCACCACCCCCCTTCCTTCCTTTCCCCCACTTCCCCCTCTTTCTTTTTCATTTTCCCTCAAGTCGCTTCTCTCTCTTTTTGTTTCCGCTCCGCTCAAGACGAATTCTCTAAATATATTAAAAAAAAAAAAAAAAAAAAAACGAATTCTCTTTCTTTCTGTTTCAGACCCCTCCTCTCCCCTTCACCCCCGGCTGCTCACACAGAAGATGGGGGGGAAAGGAGGGCAGGGGGGAAGAGAGCGGGGGAACATGGGACAGACTAGAGCAGGAAAAAAGAAGATGGGGGGAAAGGAGGGCAGGGGGGAGGAGAGCGGGGGGACATGGGACAGACTAGAGCAGGAACAAAGAACGCGAGGACGTATTCCGCACTCCCCACGCCCAATCACTCCCATACCGAACCTACGGAACCTCATCCCGACCCTCATAAGAGGTCGAGCGTTCGAATCCCTTTCTCCGCTCATCAGCATCGCAGCTATAAGCCTGTCTACCAATTCCATCATATCCGGATGCTGATAGCGACCCTCATACCGACCTCCGTACAGGTCGAGGGTTCAAATCCCTTATTTCGTTCGTCAGCTTCGGTATGAGGGTCGCTATGAGGGTCGTTATGAGCTTCGGTATGAGGGTCGGTATGAGGGTCGGTATGAGGGTCGCTATGAAGGTCGCTATAAGGGTTGTTATGAGGGTCGGTATGAGGGTCGATATCAGCCTTTTGATATGATGGAATTGGTAGACATGCTTATACCCGCGAAGCTGAGGAGCGGAGAAAGGGATTCCAATAAGCAGGTCTACGAATTCCATCATCATATCCAAATGCTCATACCATACCAATCGTCATACCTACCTTCATACCGATCCCCATCAGGCCCAGCCGAGGGGTGTCCCGACAGTGGTTACTCAATCCGCGCAACCCATCAGCCCGCGGTAAGATAGACTGCCTCAAATGTTACGTCCGAAGTCGGTGCAAGCAGCCAGCCTCTCTCTCTCTCTCTCTCTCTCTCTCTCTCTCTCTCTCTCTCTCTCTCTCTCTCTCTCTCTCTCTCTCTCTCTC
>BFEA01000051.1:2153879-2167070 GCA_003427395.1 Chara braunii
AAAAAAAAAAAAAAAAAAAACAAGATTGAGCTCTGCCTTGTTGGCAGGGTTCTAACAGAAAGGGGGGGGGGAGAAGGAAAAAAAACAATGATTTGGTTGTGAAAGTGGTCAAATACATTGTGGACAACCCTAGTGGGGGGATGCCCTCGATCAGGTCTTCCCCGACATCTCTTTGGAGTAGTTAGTTGGAGGGGCTAGTCTTCTCTGTACAGATCCATTTTCTCATGGAAGATTCATTTCGAATTTGCATGTTGTTGGATGCTTTTTTTTTTTCCTTCTTTTTCTTTGTTCTGGTGCACAACCTCTGATTCACAAACGAAAAACTGTAGCTTTAACATACAACGATTTATATGTGTCACTGTAGTGCAGAGCCATGCTAATCATTTCTGTATCATTCCTATTTTAGTACGAAGATTCATGATGCATTTGTACATACAGAGAGTACAACACTTGCTTCAAAATTTAAGCCACTATCCACGCCGTGCACATAAGCGTTTTATTTGACTGAACCGCAATTTTCTCTTTTCTTTTTTTGCTCCTGTACTCTCTGGTCGCTCGTTCTCATTTTCAAAACGAGCTACCACCTGCACCTGTGTTGAGGCTCCACCGAGTCCCAACCAAGCCTTCGAAGGTCTTCCATTAATTCAGGAAGACAATTTTTTTTGTCTCGACAAGGTACTGGTGGTTTGAAATTCAGAGTATGACGACTCAATGTGCTACATTCTAGCATTGTCACCAACACTCCTCTCGGAGTATCTCACTCATGACCATACCATGACCTTGGAACTATAGAATTAAGGGTTGGGGGAAAGGGGTCCAAAAAAATTGTCATATCCCTCAGAGGCACCTCTGGCTCCATCGTTGTCTATTCCCCAAACAACAGATAGTAATCTTTGCATACTTCTCGAGTCTTCCTCATTATCCCTTCTCTCAATCCCTTCTCACTTGATTGATTTCATTTTCCCTTCCCGAGGGTTTTCAAGCTAGTATCGAGAAAATTTCTTAATGTGTTTTAAACTTTTAGAATTTTTATTTGTGAGCTTAGATGTTGAATTTTTTCTTTTGTATTTTTTTATGTAGTTTTTATTACAGTTTAAATTTTGTGTTTGATTGTGTTTGTAAATTATAGCTCATCTAGTCGTATCTCTTTCATTCCAAAGGTACACCTCCTCATCCATATGGCTCAAAGTACTGCTCTTCTTCCTTCAATGAATAAGTTATGAGTAAAATCGTCATATATTTTTGGGGTCCATGTTTCCAGCAAAATTGTTTTCTAATCCCATGACCATTGGCATTTGGTACCTAAATGTCGCCATATTCGATCCCCTCATCTCTAAAGCCAAATAACCCTTGGACACTCCAAAAAAATATGTTCAATAGGTTTCGGGATCGTTCTTGCGGGAAAGGTTCTTTCACATAATTTGCACCAAGGGAGTGTCGTTCCCCTTTGTTCTAAGGTAGTCTGATCTATCAACTAGTTATTCGTTGGAAGACATTGATGTTCAATTTGCCAATGTAGCGAGGCCACTTTGGCTAGTTTGTCCTTGATTAACCTAAACCATTTAATCAACTTAAGTATTTTTTTGCTCAAGTTCAGTTGATTCATCTATCTGATAATTACTCTATCATTTCAATTAGTATTAGGTCTCAACATTTTGTATGTGGACTTAACAAATAAAGTATAACGTGCTCTCTTGTATTTCCATCCATTACCTACTTGTGATGTCCCGACCCAATTGATCGGGTCTAGGACCAGGTAAGAAATGGGGGTGTTAGGTCTGAAAGTCAACCATGAGGACGTTTGTTTAAGTATTATAACCCTGAAGATAAACTAACTATCCACCCGTTGAACTTTCTTTGTTGGAATAAATGTGTTATCGTGGGTCAAAGTGAATAGTGATTTGTAAATTATTACGAATCAGGTGGAGTTGATTAGTGATGACTACCCAATCTCCGTCTACAAAATTAGGGTATTTTCTCATGATACGAATCCAGTCCAAAGGGATTAATTCAGTAATTTTCTCTAAGCCTTCCCCAAAATGGTGGCAATACCTCCTATGTAAGTCATCAAGCGAAATTCAATCCTTAAGCTCCTTATTTCATATATCCTTAATACTAAAACCCCCTTTTTCGATTCATCCCGTCCATAGAGAGTCCATGCAATGCAGCACATACCCTTGCGAGTCTCTGATCCAACAATTATTGAAAAGGGATGGTTAGCACACTTTCTCCCATCTTGCTGGATCCACCTTGTTCGACAAGGGTAACTCCTTCCATGTCCTCATCAACGTAGGCCAGAAGGGGTCTTTACCAAGGTCAATCCTAGCTGCACGGCGTTCTGATTACATTGGTTGCATTGGATTTTCTATACCTCTTGAGCTATTCCTAGGGATGATCCATGACCTGTTATTCAAACATGACATCAAGTGAATATCTTTTTGTTCCATTGGATGGATAAAGTCATCCCTTGTGTAGTTGGGTCAATCACTTCTAACCCCCTTTCCTCTTTTGGTTGAATCACTAACTGCCATGTCACTCTACTGACGACGTTCTTACTTCTCCATAAGAAGGCGACTAATTGTCTTTGAAGAGCCTTGAGAGTAATTTTGTTCATCCCCAAATAGTTCATTTAAATCGAATAAAAGTAAGGACTACGTTATTAATTATCAAAACACGAACCATAATCGAAGTATGTTTGTCCTTCCATAAGTCAAGTTTCAGAAGGGCCTGTTGGGAAATTCATTCGTTGTTTGTGTTCGATTTTCCGTTAAGCTGTTAATGTCACTCCCAACACCATCACACATGTATCAAATGGTCGGGGAACCATTTAACCTTTGGCTGCTCTGGAGGACGGACTCCTTGATACTGAATCCACCAGCCCAAATAGTTGATTTAAACCAAATAAAAGTTAGGACTATGTTATTTTAACTTATTTATGACCAAAACACGACCCATAATCGAAATATGTTTGTCCTTCTATAACTTAAGTTTCGTAAGGGTCTGTTGGGAAATTCATTCGTTGTTTGTGTTCGGTTTTTCTTACATTGTTAATGCCATTCCCAACACCCTTACAAGTGTATCAAATGGAACCATTTAACCTTTGGCTGCTCTGGAGGACGGGTCCCTTGATAATGAATCCTCCAAGCCAAGGTTTTATTACCCCAGTCGACTTTCATGTTAGATAGGCAACAAAACGTTTCCATCATTGTTTAAACTGTTGCTAAATTCTCATGTGATACTTCAATCATGAATGAGGGACCATTTTCAAATAATGAAGAGATATGGATTACTTCCTCTGGGATGGATGTTATCCGTATATATTTGATATCCCTATTCTGTCGTAGGTTAGTTGCTAGCGCCTCCATTATGATTAAAAACAGGAAGGGAGCTAAGGGGTCGCCCTATCTAACTGACCGATGTAGAGGGATTGGTGAAGCAACATTACCACTTACCATCAGTCTTGTTGTGACATTGTGGTGCAAGATCGTAATCCATCTTCGGAAGTCAGAACCAAAGTTTAATTTTTGCAGACATTTATGTGAAAAGTACGAGTTTATATGGTCATATGTTTTTTCGAAGTCTATAAAGATAAAGGTTGCATTATGTTTAGATTGACGTGTTAACTTTATCAACTCATTAACTAGTAAGGCATTGTCCTGAATATTCATGGCAGTTATAAACCCCGATTGTGCTGGATGTATTATATCGACCATAACTTTAGATAATCGATTGGTTAGGGTTTTCGCTAACATCTTATAGACCACTATGAGTAGGTTATTAGTCAATAGTTACGTATATTAGTTTTGCCCCCTTTCTTATATAGCAGAGTTAGCACCCCTTGGGCAACAATTTCCCCCATATCCCCTAAGTTTCATACTCCATTAAAAAAGTCCATTAGGTCCTCTGAGAGAAAAATTCACCCAACTTCCCATAGGTCCTTTGGGAAACCATCAATTTATGGGGTTTTATCCTCCTCCACTAACATCAAGGCAGTCAATATTTTTTACTTATTTACAAACATTTCAAGCATTTATTGTTGTTCAATCATTAATCTTGAATTAATGGGGTTAAAAATCATTTATTTCTCTATCTCGTTGAGTTTGAGGTGTATCTTCAATTTATGAAGAAAACAATTTATTGAAAAAGTCTCTGGTTATTTTAGTACATTCTTCTGTTGATGTGATGATGAATTCATCCATACTCTGTGGGTCTATCAGTGCCTCAATCACAGTTTTTCATGTACGTGCTCTATAGCCTTTTGAGCGTTTCTCTGATTCTAACCACTTGCCAACGATACTCCATTAGAGTTAGTACTTGAGCCTCTAAGTCTTGGATTTTATTTGCTACATTTTTTAGGGATTCCTTATCCTCTGATTCGATTTCTTGGTGTTGAAGTTGTTGAATCCGTTGTAGAATCTTTGTTTCCTTTGAGTGTCTTTCAGTTGCAAGCATCTTAGAATGTTCATTGCATTTATGACCTAGAAATATGAAACTGTTATTGAACTATTGGATGTCATCTTGTATGCATACCTTTTGCTAGTTTTAAAAAGTTCATTCATCCTTTAGATATGATATAAAGTTTTAAATTTAAGGTGAGCAGTACTAAGCTTATAGTAACCTCTTCCTTGATCCGTTTTTTTTCCCGGAAGGAAGGAAAAAATAACTTTACACATTGCATGATTCTGACCAAGAAAGAGACTATGAGGAAAGATTTCAGTCACTTGCAGTGCTCCATGTAACTCGTCTGACACTAATATGAGATCAATCCTTTTTTTTGCTTGACCTTTTCTAAAACACGAAAATGACATACGTTTAGGATTTAATCCGTCTATATAAATAAAAAAAATTAAGTGTTTGACATATGTTAGTTATGATTAACTCATTTGTCTCAACGTATACCGGACAGGGGGGAAGATGTTAACGATCTAATTGACTATCAGGTGTTGCGTTGAAACTTCTCACCGCAATGACTGGTATACCAATAGGAAGGTTGGGCAGGGAAGAGTCAATTTTTTTTTTGCCTGCTCCAACATCATTTGGCGCATATACACTTAGTATGCTAACGACTTCCAATTCGAGCATCGCTCAGATATAAACCCACCTTCCATCTACTTGAAAATGAATACTCTTGAGGCCGAGGTCCTCACAGTCTACCTGGAATAAAACAAAAACAAAGGGAGCATACCCGATTTTGCTTCCACAATACACAACATCTTACCTCTATTGCATCTAGAATCTTTTGTTTCATTTTTTTTCCCTTGATTTTGATAAATTGTTTTGGGCCCATCATCCTTTTCACTCCGAACCTAAGCCTTGCCTAATCACTATCGATATTGCTGCGGGAATCTGTCTGAGAAAAATCTACAATGTCAGAGCACCTGGGTGGTGGTTTAAACCGCAACTATACGTCCCCAGCCTTCCAGAAAGTTTTTGTCACCACCAACACAACTCAGAGGGGTCGCGCAGTGTAGGGCGCTGTTGAAAAAAAAAATCAACGGCGTCCGAAGTGGTGCGGGTTTCATGCTGACACCCGCGGGCCGATGTGGTGTGTATTGGCGCTTTAAAGTGATAGACAGACAAAGTAGAGTTGGGCGTCAAAGGAGCATTCCAATATCCCTAGAGGAGACCAAACCCTCTCAGCTCAATAGTTGTGAGATAGGAAGAGGGAACTAGATGGGTATGGAAAGATGGTCCCGCAAGAGTTCAGGATAAAAAAAAAACTTCTTGTCGCCCGAACAACCCGTCCATTTAAACCACCAGTACCTACTGCGTTTTTAGGCGTTAACGCAGTGTATGAATACGCCTACCGCGCGAGTGTATATTCATTTGCGTTAGAGGGGACCTAAAAACGCGGTAGGTACTAACGTGTTTTCAGGCGTTCATGCGCTGGATGAATTGGCCACAGTACCTACTGCGGTTTTGGGCATTAACGTGGTGGATGAATCAGCCAACCGCGCGCGTCTATATTCATTTGCGTCAGAAAGGGCCTAGGATCCCAGTAGTACCTGCCGTGTTTTTTAGCCTTAATGCGGCGGATGAATTGGCCTACCACGCAGGTCTGCGTCGGAGGGGGCCTGAGGACCCGGTAGATACTGGTGGTTTAAAAACACAAGACTATTTCTTTTGGAAGGTTTCCTTGGCTGCGTCCAGTGATGTTGATGTGCCCTTGAGCTTCATCCAGTCTGCAGTAATGTGGAGTCTAATGGCATGTTTGAATTGAGCCAACAGGGCAAGGGGAGTGGGTTTTGAGTTCAGGAAACACATGTCCCTTCTAGCCAACCAGAGAGACGAGAAGGTCCTAGTCCTGAAAATGTGGGTTGTGACGTCTGTCCCTTCTAGCCAACCACAGAGACCAGAGACCAGAACGCCTGATAACAAAATCTTGATTCCAGAATCCACTGAGAGTGTAAGTACTAGCCCACATAGAGTTTAGCTTGTCCAAGAAACCCCTGCGATGACGCATTCCCACCATAAGTGTAACCAATCTTCTAAACACGGCCCAGGACGCGCGTCACAAAACAACAAGATATCCATTCCTTTCTCAGAACATCAGAGCGCAATGGGGACACATGAGTGAAGATGTAACCACTGAAGACTTGCTTTGGTTTCCAGAGAAGAGGTGATGATGTGGATAGAAACGACATCCATGTGGATGGCATGGGCTGGAGTTTAAGGGTTCATTCAGAACTTTGGCGGACGGCGAGTAGTGCAACTAGGCCCATCGTGAGGCATGCACCATACAACGTGGTGGCCTTGCAAGCGCAATGTCCGTCGCTGCACCTACTTTTCTGCATGAATGCGTAAAGGACATCCAGATTCAGACCCGTAGGACCTCATTCCACACCCGGCCACTTGAAACTGTTAGAAGTGATTGCTAGTTAAAACAGTTGGATTTGGGTGTTGACATGGAGGGCGGTGACTGAGGGTTATGCAAGTAGATTGCAGAGAGAGTATGAGTTGAATGGTGGGTGCAAGTTAGTTGGGCTGTTAGACTACCACACGGAGGGAGTTCCCTGTGGCAAACCGGGTAGGTGTCTGGGTACTGTTGGGATGGCTCCCGACCAACCCGTGTGTGTTGTGCGCCCTGTGCTATCAGGAGCGGGGAGCGTGTCAGAGTCCCCTGCCGTCGGGTGTCTCGGGCCTGGCAGGTAGGTCTTTCCTCCTATTCTGTGCATCGATGATCTCAACTGTAAACTTTCTGCTCGCCAGTAATAAGTAACCGGACTGACGCCCCCTAAAAAAAAACGGGTCAGTGTGTTTTTGTGGAAAAAAAAAAAAAAAAAAAAAAAAAACCCACGCGGGAGTTACAAAAATGAGTTTTCATTGCACTATGGGCCAAGATACAGTTTCGAATTGCAGTTCAGGCAATGTATATAACCCAACTTGCTGCCCAGGTAGGGTGCCCGAAGTGCAATTGCAAACTGCATCTTGCCCCCATACTAGTGCAATTATAACTCGTTTTTGTGACTCTATTGAAGTTCCCCCCCCCAAAAAAAATTGGAAACCCTAAACTGGAAATGAGCTTCGTTCCACCACATCCTAATGATGGCCTCCGAGCGTTTCCACATTCTCTTTAACACAATTGCTCACCCTTAAAACTCAAGGGCAGCCACAGGTAAAATCGCCCTCAAACTCAAGGGAGCCCCGAGAGGTGACTTGAGTCAAAGGGCGGCAAGCTCACCAGACTGCTCACCAAACAAACAGGGACTCCCCACAGTACTCATGGCATTGCGTTTCAACGGTCGTAAGGAGCATGTTGGAACAAAAAAATGAGTTAGGATAACTTAATCACGTTTTTAGGATTACGGCACGCCCTTGAAACTCAGGGGGTTTCAAGTATTTTCAAGTGCAGCGGTGTGGAACGAGGCCCTTAATCCACTCCTCTTTGCAAGTGGGACTTCATGCCCAGACGACTACGGGCCTCGCCACAATACTCACAAAATGCGATTGGATACCATATATAATAACGGATGTACTTGGCTACCTTGTTTTTGTTTTTGCTTTTTAAATAAAAAGGCGACAGCCTTGGGATATCTTCGTTACCAGGCAGCCTAGTTCAGTTGTTAAGGCATCCAAGTGACATTCACGAGGTCTTGGGTTCAATCCCCATTGGCCTCATGCTCTTTCCTGGGTAAGCTTGCTGCACACCACCTTGATATAGGCCCCCGAGCAGCATTGACCAGAACTGCTGATGTTTCAAAGGGAGAGGGCCCCGGAGGGGAGGCACAGCGATTGGCCCATCCAAGAAGCTTGGTCCTGACCCACCTGCTGTAGCAGGTATCACACCTGCTAGTGACTGCAAGGTTCCCTTGTTTGAGGCTTGAGCGCGGATGTGGCTGCTACAGGGTTCCCCGTAATACTATAATGACAATAAAAAAGGTCTGAATGGTTGTGTTGTCAATATTCGACAGGTAATTGAATCGATACCTCCACCACTGTTGGGAAAATACTCCAACAAAATTAGGGGCAAAGCCCGACTATGGCTGCGGTGATAAATCTTTTTTATTTTGAAATCCCCCTTTTTATAAAGCCCAGGTTGTTGTAGAGGTGGGATACTAGAAAGATGGCAGTCACCGACAGTACAGATGAACCCTCTGAAGACTCCAACCACCCTTCCTTCCATTTTTTCCCCCTGGCGCACCCCCACTCCCCGCGTCCTACCCTAGTGTTAACCACCCAGGATCATCACCCATCACAGGGTGACCGGACCAGACAGCAGTTGCAGGCACCCTGGCTAAGCAGAGACCCCTGCTTAACCTCGGTTGAAGTAGACACCACTCCCATCTAGCAAAGTTGTGTGATGATGAGAGACAGTTGGGAATCCTCTATTCCCTCGTGTGTTCCTGGAGCCTGTTCCGGTCCCGAGGTAAGGTGCAGTATCTCCTGACACCCCCAACATCCCGTACTAAGGAACAGCTAGGCCAGCCTTAACCCTATGCTACGTACAAGGAGGATAGCCAGCCCTGAGTCATGAGTTATGGATTGAATCTCTTATCCTGATGTTATATTACTACAGTGTTCTATTGTGTGGATGGTAGAGAGAGGTGCGGATCCTCCGTTCTCTCATATATATCCCTGGAGCCCGTTCCGGCCCCGTGGTAAGGTGCTGTCTCTCCTGACACCCCCGACATCCCATACTACGGAACTGCTATGCCAGCCTATTTTCTTAATTTTAACTTTAATTTTAAATTTGGTAACGAATTTCGATGTGACCCTGAGGCAAAAGTTGTTCAGCTAATTTTTCTGCATAACATAGTTTTTTTTCGGTTTTTTTTTTTTTTTTTTTTTTTTTTTTTGCTGGGACCTTCCCTGGTCCTTGCACGGGCTGGCCACCCGGGACCCGGGCGGCCCGGCTGGTAGCCTAGGTGATGGAAGTATTTATTTTCCCTCTTCCTTTTTTAGGAAGGACAGCAGTGACAAAGTTTTTTTTCCCCTTCGTTTCCTTAATGATAAACCAAGGGGCACAGCGGCCAAGGCCAGGGCCTTCACCTGAATAGAACGGCCGGTGACTATTGTCGTATCTGGACTCAAAGTTGTCCCACATACAGATACGACCTTACGGGTGAAGACAGCAGCATTGAAATGATGTATGAAGAGCAGAGGGACGACGGCACAGCCCGAGGTGCATGTGTTTAAACACCTGCATCTTCGTGGCTCGGGCTGTCCCTCTGGCCCGAGCCACGGGTGACAGAAGAAGGATGTTTTCAACTGCCCACAGATTTGATAGGCTCCAAACGGAGGCCGGCACCTGTTCATTTTTTTTTTGGCGTGCACCGTGCAGGGCGTTTCCAGCCCCAGAGAAAAGTGCTTTGGTAATAGGCATGGTTTAATGACTGTAAAGAATGGAGACGAAAGTCCTTCCGGACATCAATTAAAACAGGAACGATACAGACAGAGAAGATTAGCATGCCCCCTGTGCAAGGATGACATACATAAATCGAGAAATCGTCAAAAAAAAAAAAAAAAAAAAAACAGGAAATGAAGAAGAAAAAACGACCTGGAAGCAGGTGCTGCTTGCCACTGACAGGCAGAACCTCAAAACGAGAATTACAGATCTACATACTCAGGAAATCCCCCTCTGCAGGATGCACGCTGTATAAAGTACAGTTTCATCTCTTTGAATAAAATAAGATCTTTTTTTGGCGGACGAAGATGAAGACGAAGACGAAGACGAAGACGAAGACAAAGACAAAGACGTAGACGAAGAAGAGGAATAAGGGGGAGGAGGAGGAGGAGGAGGAGGAGGAGGAGGAGGAGGAGGAAGAGGAAGAGGAAGAAGAAGAGGAAGAGGAAGAGGAAGAGGAAGAAGAAGAGGAAGAAGAAGAAGAAGAAGAAGAAGAAGAAGAAGAAGAAGAAGAAGAAGAAGAAGAAAGGTTTTCAGAAGAAGAAGAAGAAGAAAGGTTTTCAGACCACCTGTTCTTACTTTTCAAGGATAAAATTTCATGTCTTTTCAGAATAAGTCAATATCTCAATGTCACTTCTTTCAAATTACTCCTCAGGCCCCTCTTCCCACCTCCTCAATCTTTCACCTTTCTACTTCTGTTCCATTTTCCTTTCGGGAAAATCTAGTACACTCCCCAAAATATTGTTGAGCTGAAACATAAAACAAGCGAGAAAGTTAACACTGCTTTTCCATCCCTCCCCGCCGGACACTACTTTTCTGCCTCTCCCTGCTCCAGTCGCACTGTTAACCAGTGTGAAAAGACCCATCCCCCCNTCTCTCTCTCTCTCTCTCTCTCTCTCTCTCTCTCTCTCTCTCTCTCTCTCTCTCGCTCGCTCGCTCGCTCGCTCGCTTGTTCCCGTGCGCGCGCGCCTGGCCCTACTTTGTAGTTACTCCACGCATATATGATCATTGGGATCCCGCCACGTCTGATCCTCGTCATTATCAGCAGCTTTCTCTTTTTTTTTTTTTTTCCTTTTTTCCGTGCCCGTGTTGTCATCAACTTCGTATCCCATAGCACAAGATCTTCGGAAAAGGGGAAAAAAAAAAAAAAAAAGCAATCAAGAAAAAAGAAGCGTGCGACGAACGCAGCGAAGATGAACCAAGCTGTAGTTCATCCACGTACACCTCATCATCGTCGAGATCCGTCCACGTCATCGTCGGGATCCGTCCTGATCCATTCTTCGTTATCATCCACGTCCTCTGCCGTTCTTCACAGAGCGAGATCGAAAAAGCGAGGCGGGGGCAAGGGAATTTGTGGCCAACTCGGGTGGAAAGCTTTTGGCACGATTCAGGGAGACTCCACCGCCAACTGGTGGGGGTGTTTTGGAAACGGGCCGGCTTGCCGATTTAGGAAAACCGCGGAAGGTCCCCTCCCAAAAAGGAAAGTAGGAATTCCACGGACGAACCTGCGGACACGGCAGGGTCTCGGGTGGGGAATTGGTGTGTGGCATCGCACACCGTTTGCGGCACTGCGGGACCGACCTCCGTCCGCGGCGCCCATGCACTGGACCGAACCTTGCCACTCCCCGCCGCCAACAGTTGGCGCTTTGCCCCACCCCGCCAGAAAAGCCGACTTTGGAGGAGCGTGCGTGAGTCTTTTTATGTATTCCATATTGACTTGCCGGGGGAATAGGAACCGGACTGTCGCTCCCCAGAATGGCAGAAGCCGGAACCCTGAGGTTCTGAATTAAAAAAAAAAAAAAAAAAAAAAAAAAAGCAGGAGGTGCTGGCTGCCCCGGTAGCTTCCCTTCAGCAGCAGTGGCCAGTCCATTGCGCACAAGAAGAAGAAGGGGAGAAGCAGGCCAGAAGATTAGCTGCTGTGGCAGCGGCAGCCATAGCTCTACTGGTTGGAAGAAAGGTGATGCTGGTACTGGGGTGACCATGGAAGAGGGACGACACTGGCAACAGGTAACTTACCTGGCAATGGCCAAAGTGCACTCTTGCTGGTCAGACTCTGCGGCATTGTTAGGTGAGAGGAGAGTGGGTAGAGAGATTGGAGAGTGCTAGGGAGAGCAGTTGGCTGTGTATAGAGAGTGAGTAGGGTAGTAGTATAGGAGGTCACATCATAGGGGAGATACTACATTGTGGTTGTATCGATAAGTGGAGGCGTGAAGTGTCTAATGGGCTTTCTTTATCAAGAGACTTCGGTGTGTTAAAAAAAAAAAAAAAAAAAAAGGACGGCAGTGGGGTCTACAAAACACGTTCGCATCTTTCCAAACCACCTCCCGGCGGCCTGGTGGGGTCCGAAATCGACTTTCCATGCCAAAAGTTTGCCAGCCGCCGGCCAGTGGGGTCCAGGCCTAATTCTTTTAAGCCCAACCAATTCAATTACCTGTCAAATGACAGCCTTTGAGGCCTTTTTTATTGTCATTATAGTATTACGGGGAACCCCGTAGCAGCCACATCCGTGCTCAAGCCTCCACCGAGGGAACATGCGGGAGCTGCACCCACCAGCAGGTGCGATACCCCTGCTACAGCAGGTGGGCGATACCGGCCAGGGGTCAGCCGGTAGCATCAGTACCGAGCTCCTTCGATGGGCCAGGTCTAGTCACTGTGCCTCCCCTCCGGTCCCCTCCCCCTATGAACATCAGCAGTCTCTGCTCAATGCCACTCGGGGGGACTAACGGCGTATCTCTAGGTGGCGGGCGCCAAGCTTGCCCAGTAAGGTGCATGAGGCCAATGGGGATTGAACCCAAGACCTCCTGAATGCCACTTGCGTGCCTTACCAACTGAGCTAGGCCGCTGGATATAGGTCCAAGTTCCACTACTGGCCATCTGTTAGCCAAAAAAAAAAAAAAAAAAAAAAAAAAAACACAATGATTAGTTGTTGAGATCATTCAGAATTCCTTCTATTTTTTTTTTTTTTCTTAGCAGACAAAGCTTCAATCTTTTTTTGTGGGGAGCTGCACATGTTGGGAAAGGGGCCCAATGCCCCAAAATGAATACTCTTGTGTGAGTGCAGGTGTGAGTGGGTTGCATGTGGTGTGTGGGAGAGTGTTGGCTTTAGGGTCAGATCCCACTACCCTGGATTATTCATTTTTCACCCTCGATTAAACCACCCGTACCTCCCTCAGCTATCAAGTCCGAAGCTCGGACTACCAGTAGCCCGATAATTCCCGAGCCTCGGACTTTAAGGCCGAGCGTAGGACAACTGGTAGCACATCACAGAAACAAAACAAAACAAAACAAAAAAAAAAAAAAAAAAAAAAAAAAAAAAAAAAAAAAAAAAAAAAAAAAAAAAAAAAAAA
>BFEA01000051.1:2242682-2258284 GCA_003427395.1 Chara braunii
GGCCAAGCCACTCCAAGCACCTACCCACCGAGCTACTCCAAGCACCTACCCACCGAGCCACTCCAAGCACCTACCCACTGAGCCACTCCACTCCAAGCACCTCCTCACTGAGCCATTCCAAACACCTACCCACCAAGCCACTCCAAGCACCTACCCACCAAGCCACTCCAAGCACCTACCCACTGAGCCACTCCAAGCACCTTCCCATTAAGCCACTCCAAGCACCTATTTATTGAGCCACTCAAAGCACCTACCCACCCCGCTAGTCCAAGCACCCACTGACCCAACAATTCCAAGGACCTACCGACCGAGCGACTCAAGCACCTACTGACCGAGCCACTCCAAGCAACTACCGACCGAGCCATTCCAAGCACCTACCGACCCGGCCACTCCAAACACCTACACCCCGAGCAACTCCAAGCACCTACACACCGAGCCACTCCAAGCAACTACCGATGGAGCCACTCCAGGCACCTTCTGACAATGAAACACCCGCGGACGCGTCCGCGGGTCCGATCTCGGATGGCGGACGTAGATGTATTCGCGTCCGCGGCCGACGTGGTCCGTGCCGCGGACCCGATTTTACCAGAATTTTCCTGAATTAAAAAATAGGTTAAAAACAAAACAAAATATATGGGGTTGTAGGGAATTTTAAGCCCTACAACCCCATATTTTGTTTTTTTGAATCCGACTTAAGAAGAAGAAGATGGGTGGAAGAGGAGGAGGAGGAGAGAAGAGGAAGGAGAAGAAGATGAGGGGGAGGCGGAGGAGGAGAGAAGAAGAAGAAGAAGAAGAAGAAGAAGAAGAAGAAGAAGAAGAAGAAGAAGAAGAAGAAGAAGAAGAAGAAGATGGCGGCGGCGGGGCGGTAGGGTATGGTGGTGGCAGGGCGGTAGGGTATGGCGGCGGTGGTGGCAGGGAGGGAGGTGTGGCGGTCCAAGAAGAAGAAGAAAAAGAAGATGTGTGGAAGAGGAGGAGGAGGAGAGAAGATGAAGGAGAAAAAGATGAGGGGGAGGCGGAGGAGGAGAGAAGAAGAAGAAGAAGAAGAAGAAAAAAAAGAAGATGGTGGCGGCGGCAGGGCGGTAGGGTATGGTGGCGGGGTATGGCGGCGGGCTGTGGCGGCGGTCGTACAAGAAGAAAAAGAAGAAGATGGCGGCAACGACAGGGCGGTAGGGTATGGTGGCGGGGTATGGCAGCGGGCTGTGGTGGCGGTCGTACAAGAAGAAGAAGAAGAAGAAGATGAAGAAGAAGAAGAAGAAGAAGAAGAAGAAGAAGAAGAAGAAGAAGAAGAAGAAGAAGAAGAAAAAGAAGAAGAAGAAGAAGAAGATAGGCGGAAGAGGAGGAGGAGGAGGAGGAGAAAAGATAAAGGAGAAGAAGATGAGGGGGAGGCGGAGAAGGTGAGAAGAAGAAGAAGAAGAAGAAGAAGAAGAAGAAGAAGAAGAAGAAGAAGAAGTGGAGCAGAGCAGTTCTTTTTTTTTCCCCTTAAATGTCGTTTATCTTGCGACCTATCGCTGACGAATGAAACCAAAAAAAAAGAAGAAAAAGAAGATCGTCGGAAGAGGAGGACGACGAGAGAAGAAGAAGAGGAGGAAGAAGAAGAAGAAGAAGAAGAAGAAGAAGAAGAAGAAGAAGAACAAGAAGAAGAACAAGAAGAAGATGAAAAAGAAGATGATAAGAGGGGGACGAGAGACGGGCGACTCCACGACGCTGGCGATGGGCAACAGACGACTCCACGACGGCGGGCGAGTGCAGTTCCCAGGCTATGGCAACAACGGGCAGCACGAGGAGCGAGGGCGGCTCAATGACGAACGCAGGCGGTTGGAGAAGGGGCCCCATTTGGACAGCCGATGCAGGCCACCCCAGCCAGTTGATTGTTTTAACGGGGTCTTGGTTTTCCCTCCAAAAAACAAACGGCCCTCTGACCGTCGATCATGGCAGGAGGGCCGTCAAAAAAAAAAAAAAAAAACCTGGCCTCACGGGCCCGACGCGCCGTTTTTTGGGCGTGGTCGGACCCGGTAGGCCCTGATGAGGCCAAATCTTGGCGATTCGGGGTCGGAACCCCCCTGCCAACAAGGTGTGCTGGGGGTGCCCGGCCCCCAACCGGGCCGCCCGCCCGGCCAGGCCGCCCGGAACCTCCCCCGGACAGGTGCTGGTCGGCCGGGCGGCCCGGATCCGTACTTAGTTTAAATCTCCTTTTTTTTCCCCCCAAAAATTTGAATTATCTTATTCCCCACCTTATTTTCTCATTTTCTGATTTATTTTATTTTCATGGACCACCTCCTCGATGATCCCTACTAACACCTTCCAACCGTCCGACCCGTCAAAATATGCTTCTGGTATAGTCGGGGCGAGTCGCTTTCCTCGTCGAAAGGTTTGGCACCCTAGTGTGTAAAAATACCTAATCCTGTAAGTCCCTAAAAGTTCCCTTTCTAGCCGAGCATGGCCAACCGCCTCTTCCCAGCTATCCAGGAAGTTTTCCCCTCGATCCGCCCCTTCTTCTATATAGAGTGCTATGTCAAAATCTCCGGTCCACAAATAAAAGTTGTAACACCACACGTCTACATCCCCACAACTACCCATGCTAATGCCAGCTGGCTCAACCTCCAAAACTCTTAGGCTTATAGGCTCCCTTCTCCCCCACGATCTCCTCTATGATCGCGACCAGTAGTCTCCACCCGTTCGACCCGTCAAGGTAGGCGTCCGGAATCACCGGCGCAGGTCGACCACCCTTAGGGTAGGTTCGGTATCCCAAAGTGTAGAAGTATCTAAACCCGTATCCCCTTAACTCTTTCCTTTCCATGCGAGAGTGGCCTACCGCCTCTTCCCAACCGCGGAGGAAATTTTCTCCCTGATCCTGCCCTTCCTCCACGTAAACGGCAACGTCAAAATCCCCCGTCCATAGGCGAAAAGTGTAACTATACGTCGATTCCTCCGTAGCTACTCACACTAATCCCCTCCGGCTCCGCCTCTAGGCTCATATGCACATTCTAATCAAAGAAGGCCCTTTTTGTCAACCTCACTTTAAGTCACTCGGGAGACTACCCCTACCCTGCAAGGAAAAGGCGTCTGTGAGCTCCGCAGGATCAAATGGACCAGAGAAGGAGCGCCGTCTCACTCGGCTACCTTCCTGTCCTCCCCCGCTAAGAGGCCCTCCCACTTCCAAGTATAGAGACTAGCTGCGAATACAGGTTATCCCCGAAGAGGGGTGGCAACCCCCTCTACGGAGTCGGACCGTAGTCACACACCCGTGCCTTATGTCCCCCACCGAACCGACCCCTAGTCCTAAGTTAGCCTATCCGGCACCACGCCCCTACTCGGCCCACCTCGAGCGTGGAACTACCCGGGTGCCGGGACTTTATCCGCCTATTTGTAATCAGTGATCACTAGCCTGTCTACTCCCTCCCATTCTCCTCCTTGTATCGTGAAATCTTCTCACTTCTTTCCCTTCTTCCTATTCGCCACCGTCTGACTCTTTTCTCTCTCGGAATCGGAGAATTTAATCGGGGTCTTCAAAAAAAAGGGGTGGGGAAGTAGAATTTTAGCAAGAGAGTCTCACATGTTTGACCACTTTAAATACGTACCTTGTAGTCCTCCACCTTTTCAGAATTCGTTCTCGTAGTACCAGTAGTCCCCGAGATCCGAGTCCGAGAAATCGGTTAGACACCAGTCCACCCAGGACTCGGCCTTGGATTCCTCGTCCACGGTGCCCCACGTATCTCCCCTCTCTTCTTCCCGAATTAGCCCCCTACCCGTTTCGTTCTCAACGACGGTTGAAGTTCCCTCGACCCTTTGTCCCGAAACTCGAAGCACTACCATTCTTACCCCCAAGTCCCGAACAGTTCCCGCTTGGGAACTCCGTTCCCTTGCGGGAGTCGCGTCTCGCGCGGGCCCCATCCACAATCCGTGCGGGTCGAGAACAGAAAACCCAGCCCCCTCTCGTGAAGCCCGTTCCCTCGCGGGAGTTTCGTCCCGTGCGGGTGACGTCCACAACCTGTGTGGGTCGAGGATATTCAGCAAACCCCTCTCCCTACGGACCAACCCTCTTGGATCCCAAACCAATGGCGTCCCCGGACCCTCTTGAACCCCGCTTTCCTCTCTCCCCTTAGCGTCCACTCTCTCTTTCCCACGTGCGGACCTACTCGCACAATTTTCCCGTATGGCTCTTCTTCCCCCTCTTTGATTGTTTTTCACCCTCATTCAAACCCCACAAGCAAACTGTTTCACCCTCTTAATTTGCGGATTTTAAAAATAAACACACAAAAAATATCACACCTCCCAGCAAGAGCCTGACCTGGATTCTTGGGAGACACAAGTGGGGCCGGCGTGGACCTGCAAAACCAAGAGATTCCGATCACCCCAAGTCCCTCTCGCCCAAACAGCCCCGCACCCCCTGTCTCAAGCACTCCAAGTCCCAAAGCACCCCGAACAGCCCAACACTGCACCCCCAATGAGAATTTTCCCTTAGCCAGGAGCGAGGCCGACGCAGCCCTGTCGTAGGAGGCTTCACACCGAAGGTAATGATGAAAAGTCGATGTCGAAGGCCGATGCTGAAAAAAGTCGACGAAGTACCGTTGCCGAAGTCCAAAGGGCGCCCCAAAATCCAGCGCCGTGTCGAGTTCACCGCCGCCTGTCACACTCGTCCTCCCAAGCACCCGGATCCTTGAGCCAACTGAGGCCGCGGGAGAAAGCCCTTCCCCGGCAACGGCGCCACTTTGTCGGCCGTCCCTCTCGTCCCGCCACGCTTTCGTCCGCCTGACCGCCTTGCCTCCGGGCGAGAGCGACTTTCTTGGCTTTTCACGCTACCTTCCTGACAGTTTGTTACCCTTTCTGCACAACCCTCTCTTCAGCGAACTGCTTCGAACCCGATCCCATTTGGTAGGGGAGGCCTCCGGGGGTTGTTTACTACGGAGCCCACCGGGCCACCGAATCCCGACGACCGAGATGCCACCAATCAAACTGCTCCAAAAAGAGCGTTGCACACGGAAAGACTAGATGAGCTCAGGCATGAAGGGCAGAGATACCTTTGCTCCGTAACCAGCGTTGCGCCCCAAGGTTCGAGAGACTCTGATGTGAGAAGGCGGGGAAGCCCTTCCTCCAGCGCTGCGCGCTAAAGACTGGAGGACTCGGATGGGAGGTGTCCTTAGTTGGATTGTTACTTAACCGAGGTTGCGCCTCACAAAAAAAAAAAAAAAAAAAAAAAAAAACTGAGGGACTCAGACGTGAGAAACAATAGGTGCCTTTTTCTTCGATCCATTCGAACCCAGCGTTGCTCGTAGAAGGACTCAAGGGTTTAGTTGTGAAAGGACAGAGACATGATGCTTATTTCGGTTGCTCCCTAACCAAAGTTGCACACGAAGGAACTAGACTGCTCAGAGGCAAGGGGCAGGGACACGCTCGTTTCGATAGCTCAGAAATCAGAGTTGCACGAGAAAAAGACTGTAGGGCTCAGAGGACAAGGGACAGAGACATGGTCATTTCGATGCCCCGACACCAGAGTTGCCCGCGAAAGAACTGAAGTGCCCAGATGTTACGAGAAGACTGAAGGCTCCGCTGTAAATTGGCCAAGACGCGATCGTTCCGATTTCCCTGAAACCAGAACCTTGCGGGCTGCTGGGTCCGATCGCCTGCCGGCCAAGAACCCGTCGCTTCCTCTCACAGAGGAGTCCGATCAAGCGGGGGTGAACCCCAGTCCTCCTTTCTCCCTCCCTCTCTCTCTCTCTCTCTCTCTCTCTCTCNCTCTCTCTCTCTCTCTCTCTCTCTCTCTCTCTCTCTCTCTCTCTCTCTCTCTCTCTCTCTCTCTCTCTCTCTCTCTCTCTCTCTCTCACGCGTGTACACACATTGGAACCTTCAAAAAAAAGAAAAAGCCGGGACCAGGCACGTTACACTTAGAACTCTTCTAACCTCACCTCGCTAGCTTTCGCTTCCGGATGCACCTCGAGCTAGGGGCCGACCAGGTTCCTCGCTCGGAGACAAGGTCCAGCGCCGGGCTAGCCGCTCCAGCCCCTGAAACCCGACCGGGGGCCGCACGCCAGATCGCTCGGAGCCGCAGGTACTCGTTCGGCCGCCAAGGATTCCCCAGCTCGATTACACAATCCTCTGGCGCCAATTCTCCAAAATTTCTCCGAATTTTTCGATTTCCTGCCCTGTCGTTCACCCCATCTTCCTCGATCCGCTCGAGTCTACTCCTCCGAGTCCACCCCAATCATATTGCTTTTCCGTGACTTATCTCAGGATCTGCGAAAAGTGCATTTCCCGCCTCACCACTTTTCCCTTCTCCCACCTCCAAAGTTCATCTCCTAACTGTCGATCTGTCTTCTGACCCTCCCCGTTCAAACAGTTGCCTTTTGGCACCTAGTCGGTTATCAAGAACCCACCAAGCGTCCGTTCGTATGCAATCACAGATTTTTCGTTAATTCTCCGTGTTTGGAGCTCGGTCCTGTACTAAGATCCGCATCACAGTCACCGAGCGTTGAGCATACACACCCTCATTCCGTCTTCTCGTCTCTTGATCTCCACCGACCCTGTTCCTTGCATCGTTCGTGGCAGACTGAACCCACCTCTCAGGCTTCCTCCCCTTTTACTAAGCAATCGTCTTATTTGGTCGGCTCTGGTGCTTTGGTCGAGCTTGCTCATTTAAACCACCAGTACCTGGCCCAGCTATCGGCCGTTGCGCTTTCCGTATACGCGCCGTGCCATTTGGGCTTCGGCCTGCCGGACCGCATTGGCTGGAGGCCGCAGGCAAAACGAAAAAGAAAATTGTGACGGCGGTTCGACAGGACTTGGCGCGCAGCGTGCTGGGAGGCTCGGATTCAATAGCTGAGCGAGGTACTGGTGGTTTAAACGCCCCCTCCCCCTTCTATGTGGAGTGCTACTACGCCGACTGATCTCCCTTCCTGTCACAGTCGTTCAGAGAATCTAGGTGCACGGAGCTGATCAGATACCCGAACTTCTCCTTTTGGATTCCTCCCACATCTCTGTCCTCCCCGTCTGCTCTTGTTACTCCCTCCCTTCTTATCCCCTGGTCCAATCTTCCTTCTTCGACATCCACCAACCGCATTGCCCCCCGGTCTTTGGTTGGTTCGCTCTCCCAGGCACGTTACCCAGGCTGCCAGGCAGCTCTCCTCCGGCCGGTTGCAGGCCTCCCGTTCCTGGCTCCTTGTGTTTTCCCTTTCCTCTAGATTTCGCCGAACGGCCTGGTCCAACCGCAACCGCCAGACCCAAGCCTGCCATCGGTCCTCCCCGAAGTTACCCTCATACAGGCGACGCCCCAGCAGCCGGTTTTAGCCATAGCCCCATGCCCTTCTTGGGTCAACCTTGTAGCTGCGGTCAATGTAAGCACACGCTTCCCCGATACCCTGTTCCTTGACGACCCCCGCCTTCAGTCCCAAAGCCAGCCACTCTCTTGCTGCTCTTCATGTGTGGCGTCGAAATCTCAGATTTTCGGTCCGCTCTCGGCCCGCTCATGTCCTCGAGTCGACCGCCTTTGTCCCTGCTTGTTCAAACGTTAGTACAGATCAAGAAACTCCGAACTTCCTAGCAGTCCTGCAGACCTCACACATTCAGGCGTCCAGACATGAAAAAAAAAAGGAAACGTGCCAGAGAAAAAAACAGGTTTGGTGATTCACGCGGCCGCGGCTGGTAGGCAGCTGCCAGACAACGGCACGCAGCAGCAGGCCACTTCGATATAGGGAAGGGCCTGCCCACGCATTGGACATTCGGGCACTGGCTGCATGCTGCGCAAGCGCTGCTGCACTAACGCCGGCCAGCGCTCACGCGCTCGCGGGCGAGCTGGAAGGAGCAGGCAACCATAGCTGAGCTGCGCTGCTGTATGCTTATGGCTAACATGACTCGAGAAACTGGGGTTCCTCGTCTTTATCAGACAGTCATGTCAGCCTTGTCAGAAGATTTTTTTTTTCTTTTTTTTTTTTTGAAACTTCAGTGCGGGGGCCCGCTTCTCCAATTTCTTCCTCGATGTTGGAGTGATATCTCATATGGCTTCGGAGAAATCCTGTAGCACCAAAAGAGCTTGCCCATCTAATCTTTCTCTGGGTGCAAAAAAGTATACAGTAGCCATCGTTGTCTTGATTAAAATCATATGTATAGTTTAGTCATGCGAGAAGTGCAAGTGAAGCAAAATAGTTAATAACTCAATTTAAATGAAAACGGTCAAAAACGTTGTACCGAGAGTGCCGATGACCTATTTCTTCTCTTAAATCTTTCAGCGTCTTTCAAATTGTTTCGATTCACGTTCACTACCTACCTACCTACCAGTACTCTTTAGGGGACCCCTGCGAACATAGCTTTGTTGTCTCTCTCTCCATCCATCAGATGGGATACATGACCCTTTTTTTTTTTTTTTTTTTTTTTTTTTTTTAAAGCTCGTGTCTWTTCGTGGGAGCAGCACGTGCTGGGAACCGGGCCCAGCGTCCCATATGAACATACATCGGTTTGTAACACGGGGGCTATTACCCGGCTTCGGCTGAGAAAAACCTGAGAATAGAGTGCTTCAAGCACTTACGAAATCAGAAACCTTCGAAAATTCTAATGCTGATGATACTAATGATACCAGTGATGATGACAAAAGAATATAGTTACTCGTGCTGAGTCAGCCCCAGATCTCTCTACAAGGCCTCCCACTCCTGCCAATTGCAGGTTACACCTGTTTACAATATAGAGCAATCCGTTTTCTGTCTTCCTTGTGAATTTATGTTTTCCTTGTGAAAAGTCGTACCTGCATAGTATGCTAATGGCAATTATTCCAGTCTTCCCCCAAATAGAGCCCACGATCATTATTGCTGTATCTAGACTGAAAGGTACCCCAAATACAGTCATCATGATAGCCACCGTACGTTCTATTCGGGGGACGAAATGGTCAACCCTTGGGCCTTGGTCCAATGGATCGGGATAGGGATCCACATACCTCCCTTGTCCATTAAACAAGGCCCTCAGGTAAGGGGGGCCCTGAGTTGCCTGCAATGCTTGTTTTCCTTTTTCCCTCTTTTATTACGTTGAATATTTTCTCCAATCTGTAGGTGAGGAGCAGCATCTGCTATCCGGGCCAGGTCCAGCAGTCCAACACATTTTTTTTTTTTTTTTTTTTTTTTTTCCAATCCTAGTCTGTCCAGATATAAAAAGCGGGGACATAACATAAACAGCTGAAGGGACTGTCATATGCCTGGCGCTAGCCTCTACAACAACCTGGACTTTTTATAATTTTGCAAGGAAAATTAGCGATAGCAAACTTTGGAAATCAAACAGCGTCATAAACATTAGACCAAATAGTCGTGACCTCGAACCAATAGCAGAATTGCACCACGAGTTCCACCAAATACGAGTACAGCAAAAACTCATAATTGACAATGCTGGAATAGTCTCATCATCATCAACGAACAACCAATGTCGATATCCTATCTGGCGCTCGGCGCCCAGACTACAAATGACAGATCCTATCTAGCCTATCTATAATGCTGTTGATGACGTCAACAGCTCCCCGAATTACGAGCAGATCTCCGCCAATGCCGTACGCTTCAAGCACCAGGTACCGAACACGCAAACATATTCTCCTGTTCGTGAATACGTTCGCTTGAACATGGCTTCCCATACATAGGCGAATATATTATTTTTTATTGTTTGTTTTAATTTTTTTCCCTATATTTTTATTTTGAACTCGTGTTTGGCTAAGAATTTCAAGGTGTCTCCGAGGTAAAAGTTGTTTGTATTCTTATTTTAAATGACATATATTTTTTGATAAGGGTTTTATTGTTAAGTTCAAAAGTGATTTATAGTCCTACAAATTATTTTGTGCAAAGCTTGGCTTTCACCTAACTGCGGAAACTGACTTATAGTCCTATAAATGAGTATTCACCAAAACACGTTTTTTTTACATCTTTCAAATCTGCCTTGTCATCCTTAAAAATTATGCTGTTTGAACTCTGTTTTTTTGCCAATCTACTGAGAATGACTTATAGTCATATAAAAGCATTTTGCAAGGAAGGGTTTTCTTGCACATTTTGAGGAACGCTACTTTTCACCTGATTTTTTGCCTCCTTTATCGCAAAACGATTAAAAACGCTCTCTTTTTGTGTAAAAAATAACAGTTTGACTTTTACTTTTTCATTCTATAAGAAATGTTAGGTTTTGTCCGATTGTGAGGTTTTCACAAATCCCCTGTTCCTCTTCATTTACTTCTACAGACGGGCACAGACCAGCTCAAAAACATTTCTGTTGGCGAGTATCTGACCGCACAAGACGTTGCAGACTGGTTATCAAGGGCAGAAGCCCATGAAATAATAGGGGCAGAAAAGTTCTCCCACCAATTATGTCTCAAAGATCAGGTAAAAGAAGTCTTGTCGCTCCCAATCTCGAGCACTCCAGCCCGCATCCAAGAACCTAGCGGCAGTGACCAACTTGATGGTCCTGCCGAATAGGATCAGGATAACCATTTGGAATGTGAGGGGCTTGGGAGACACAGCCCATACAGAAAAGAAACCCAGACTGAAAGCCTGGGCTCACTCCCAGAATGTTCAGATCCTGTGTTTACAGGAAACTAAATTAGATGAGGGAAAAATCCAACAGTTTAATAACTGGTGGCCAGACCCTCAGTTTTGGGCACTGGCTGACGACTCGAAAGAGGGCGTGGCGGTGCTCATCAATGCAGACCTGGAAATTGAGGTTTTGGACTCGCTCTGCGACCCTGGGGGCAGATGGGTCTGGGTCAAAATAGCAATAGGGGAGGAGGATTGGGCGGTGGGGTCAGTGTATGCACCAGTAGAATACAAGGATCACATCAATTTCCTCTCCTTCTTACCTACAGTGCTCCCGGACGTTGAGAATCTTATTCTAGCTGGAGACTGGAATGCTGTTTTTAACCCTGGGCTGGATACACCTAATCCTGCACCTATACGGGCAGACACAATTATGCTCTCATCCTTCGCAGAGTCCCTGGGACTGGAGGATGTTTTTAGAACTCTTAACCCAGATTTGCCGGGCTACACGTGGTTTGGGCCTAGACCAGACAATCTGACAAGGGGACCCAGGAAAAAATTAAACTTCCTATTAGCCCGGGGAGTCGCCTGGGATAGATGCATGGCCTGTGACTTAATGTGGTCCTCCATGTCCGACCACTATCCGGTTTACATGGACGTCCTAAGTAAAAAACAATTCGTCAAGGCTCGCCCACTGTTTCGCCTAAATGTGAACATCTTAAAAGATAAAGGCATCCCTGAGTGGGTCAAGACCCAAATGTCTCAGTGGATGCAAGCAAGAGACCTGTTTGCTTAGGAAGAGGACTGGGCGGAAACAGGCTTGGCTATAATCACCGCGGCGTTAAAAAACTTTTCCCGGATGAAAGCGGCAAACAGAAATTGGAAGGAGATATGTGCCCAACGAGCGGTTCAAGAGGATGAAAGTAGGATGGAGGGGACATTTTCTCAGATTTTTATTGGGCAGAGAAAAGAAAAGAAGGCCTAGCTTTACTTGAGACACTAGAAGTCCAGAGACAACAAGAATGGACAGACTGGTTGAAGCTAAGAGGCTTGGTGGGTTGTGACAGAATGACGAAGATTACATTTCGTAGCCTTATCCTCAAACAAGTGAAGCCTTTATTGAGAGAGTTGGACCACCCCTTTCACGTACAGGCCCCGGTAGCCACAGACACAGAGGAAATGTGTAGATACGCCACAGACTATTTCAGGGATATAGTCTCTACGAGGAGACCATATGACTCAACCTACAGAGATTTGTCCTTGGTGTCCAATTTCTGGAATGGCCTGCAGTCATAAATCCCACAGGCGGCTAGGGCACTGCTAGATGCCCCTTTCTCGAGAGAGGAACTGCACAGGGCGGCCACACAAATGGCTAAAGGTAAGTGCCCTGGCCTGGATGGGTTACCAATAGATCTGTATTTGTCAGCATGGGAGGCCTTCGCCCCCTTTCTATGCCAAGTTTTTAACAGCACGCTGTCCTCAGGCAGCCTCCCCAAAGGTTGGTTGAAAGGAGTAATTTCCTTACTCTACAAAAAAGGGGATAAAAAAGATGTGCGTAACTATAGACCGATCTTTGTTCTTAACGTAGCATATAAAATCTTGGCAAAGACCCTTACCATCAGATTGGCAGATATATTGCCGGACCTGGTGGGTAAGGAGCAGGGAGCCTTCGTTAAGGGGAGGTCGATCTTCGATAACATCCTCGCCACTATCCACGCCCTGGAAATTTTGGGGATAGAAAGGAGAGACGTGGCAGTGCTTTTAATAGATATGGAAAAGGCATACGATAAGGTGGGCTGGGCCTTTGTGTTCACAACCTTGTCCAAAATGGGGTTCGGCCCGGGTTTCTGTACTTGGGTTAGGGCTATGTACTAAGATGCTTCTTCGGTTGTAATGGTTAATGGATGTTTATCTGAGGAATTTCCGCTTACAAGATCCTTGAGACAGGGATGCCCCTTGGCACCCCTCTTGTTTGTTTTACAATTAGAAGTATTACTACATAATATTAGAATGAATGATAGGATAGAGGGCCTATGCATATCCCCCCAGAATGACTGGAAGGGGGGGGCCCTAGCCGACGACCTTACTATTGCATGTAAAAATACGGTAGATTCCTTTTCAGAACTTAGGAGTGTGTTGGATATTTATTGCGATCTTTCAGAGGCGTCTATCAATTGGAACAAATCGGTCTTCTTTTTACCGGCTCCGTTCGTCATATGTGTAGACTGGGGTTTACGACAGATACCATCAAACTCCTCGGACCACTTCTTGGGGGTTCAGGTATCTTTATCAGACTGCTCCAACATACAAGACTCATTGCTTATGGAAAAGGTCACGTCCCGGATTTTGGGCTGGGCGAGGAACTTCAAACTGTCCATCTTCGGGAGGGCCCTAGTCCTGACTTCAGCTGCCTTCTCGGTGTCTTGGTTCCCGCTGTCGGTACACTACCTGGGAGATGAAGCCTACGTACATATCAAGGAGACGGCAGGTAGGTACCTGTGGAAACCAGCAGCAACGGAACAACAAGGACACATATCAAAGGTAGCAAGGGAAACTATAGCGTTTCCAAGAGATCAAGGGGGATTGGGTATTCTCGACCCGAGACAGCAGAACCTGACCCTCTTAATCAAATGGCCTGTTCAGGCGTTGATGGGAACAGAGGAAAAATGTTGGATTCAGATGGCTGAACATTTGCTGGCACAAGAATGGTCGCTTTCTGAGCCTCACCATGTTTGGCTTTGTCTGTTGATAGAATCTTTCTGCCACAGACAGATAAAGTCAAAAGTTTGGAAGAATATATTGCGTGCCTGGGTTAGATTGAAACCACAGCTACTTGAAGAACCAAGAACGAGAATCCAGATTCTAAACCAGGTGTTGTTCGAGAACCCCTTTATCAAGAGATCGCATGGAGAACGGCTAATGGCAGATGGGAGTCCTGGCTCCTTCGGGCGAGCGTGGGTGGAGAAGGGAGTAATCCAGCTTAGAGACATTTGGGATTCAAAGGAAAACAACTGGGAATCATACGACAGGTTACGTGGTCTACTTCCAAGGTTACATAACATCTTACTGCACTTTCAAGTAATGAAGGAGGCTATCCCTCCTGACTGGATCCGGATCCTGCAGTCTGAGGAACAACTTGTAGAAGGAGCTTGGCTGCAAGACCCAGAAGACTGCACTTCAGTTTGGAAGATTTTGGGCCCAGAACTACCTATCTCAGATGAGTGGCAGGAGGTAAGAGTTTGGGAAAAACAGTCAAAAGGTCTTCCAACCTGTGTGCTGCTCCCAAACAAGGCCGATGAGATTCAAATTGAGCCATTACTGCTGGGATGCAAGGATTCTTCCTCGCAAACGAGCTACACTCCTCTGATTGAATACAAGCCAAAGGTTGGTGTACAGATCCTGAGAGCCCGCAAGAAGAAGAAGCCGATCTTTACAGCTAGAAAGAGACTGAACCAGCAACAGACTGGAACAGTAGGAGACGCAGACTTGTATAAGTTATGGAAAGCGTTAAAAAAGCAACCTTCACAGAAAAACGCAGGTCTAATGTGGCTCCAATCGTTGCAAGTCACTCCGACAGCAACATGGCTAACTTCAAGAAATATGGATATCTCAGATAATTGCGTGAGATGCGAATGCGCGTGGGAAACCGCACCCCATTTGTGGTTGCACTGCCCTACCTCAGCCTGCATCTGGGAATGGTGGAAGGAAAGATGGAGAGAACAGGGTCTCCCCCCATCTACTTGGTCGGACGAATTCATATTATACGGGAAATCTTCAGTTTCAGGCTCTACTTCATCTGGCCCATACTACCAGGCTCTGGTTTGCAGAGGCATTATAATGGAAACCTTATGGTATGGACGTAACCAGCTGCTGTTTAAAATGGAAAGGCATGATATAAAACACCTGATCAATCGCATTTTTCTGTTCGGGCTGACTGGAGGACAAAAACTTCATCTGGTTTATAAAAACTTGGGTCGAGAGTAAGGCATTTGCTTCTCTGTCCCAGACCGGCGAACTGGAGCTGGCTTCGTGGCTACATGACCAGCCAGCTGTAATGGAAGCCGAACCAAGGTTGGCTCGTCGCGAGTCGTCGGTTAGAGCCGCCAATACGAGTTGATGTGCTGGTTACTTTGTTTTCTGGTCGAATTGACAGAACTCCGATGTGTAGGAGTTCGAAAGGACGGATTAGTGGCCCTGATAGCCAAAGCTGGTTTGTGCATAGAGGATGATAGGATTGTCAGGAGTCCACAGTGAAAGTTTTGAAGTTTGTTCTTGGTTCGATGATTGGTGGCTTGACGATCGAATTAAGAGGCTGGACCGTTGGTCTGGTACTCTTCCTTTACTAAGGTCGAAGGTTATTTTGGAAAGTTATTGCCTAGGACGGGACGCTGGACCCGATTTCCAGTTTTTTGAGTAGAAATGAGCTGAATGTTGAGGCAGCGAGCTTGGCTCGTAAGCTAAACTGGCTGAGGCTGCCAGGATAACTCCGGGTTGAGTTGTGAGGTCCCCGGCCTCGTCCAATTGGTTTCTTTGGAATAAAGGTAAGTCTCGTAGCAAAATTACCGGCCTTCCCCTGTATTGGGACCAATAGGCCAAAAAAAAAAAAAAAAAAGTGACAAATATGCCGACAAAGTTGCCGAAATATGCCGACAAATTCGCGGATATGCCGACAAAGTTTAGAGTCTTTGGACAAGTATCAAATTTGCGGATATGCCGACAAATTTGCGGACAAAACCGGTCCGCGCCTTAATGGCCACAAATAAAAAAGATTTCTGGAAAAATGGCTAAAAAATCATACCGAAAGTTTGAGATATAAGGATTAATAGCAACAATATTGGTCCTTGCAAGTTTGGCAGCAAAAATGTCGTCCGTTCGAAGTTTCCTTTGCAAAAATAGAGGTCTCGTTGCAGCTTTATCGGGTTCCCATAGTTTGCCAGCAAAAATACCGCGTTTTGCCCAGTTTCACAGCAAAGGACCCCTAGGCCTCTGGCTTCAGGGACTCAGGGACTCAGGGACTCAGCGTTCTGGCCTCACGCACTCAAGCATTCTTTTTTTTTTTTTTTTTACCCACGGCCAAGATGCCTCGGCCACGACCGCGAAAAAAAAAAGACGAGAAAAAAA
>BFEA01000051.1:2258300-2268772 GCA_003427395.1 Chara braunii
GGGGAAAAAAAAAAAAAAAAAAAAAAAAAAAAAACAATGCTCGAGTGCCTGAGGCCAGAACGCTGAGTCCCCGAGTCCCCGAGGCCAGGGGCCTAGGGGTCCTTTACTGTGAAACTTGGCAAAACGCGGTATTTTTGGTGGCAAACTACGGGAACCCGATAAAGCTGCAACGAAACCTCTATTTTTGCAAAGTAAACTTCGAACCGACGACAGATTTTGCTGCCAAACTTCGAAACAGCAATGTTTTTGAAATTAACCCCAGATATAAAGACCAAAAACGCCGGATCACGTTCTCTCAGCTTGTCCGATGAATCGAAGCTCAAATGGGTCTACAAAGGGCAGAGGATTATTATTGTTCCTGTTGGCCCAAATATGCTCGATTTTTCAGCCAGTGGATTATTATGGCTTTGAAAACGATGATTACCCTTCACCACTTAATAAAGGTGACGAACTTGACGTTGAATTTCGCCTTGATCTATAACGATTATTATGGCTACATTGGCGGTCTGGACAAAACATGCATCATGGTCTGTGGGATTTCAAACAGGTTTCCACTTTCAACACGGTTCAATAGGATTCAATAGGATTCAATTTACATACTAACAAAGAACAGATAATGTATCAACAGACAGGCTTTCAAATTTCAAAACCGCTCCAGCAGCGGTGTGGACAAAATGCATGGTCAGAATACGATGGAATGCACGTACTGAAAGTGGCTCGGATTCCAACTTAGGTAATCAACAGGTTTCAAGACAATGTACGTATTATTCCATAGGAAGATCACCGTAGCTGGAGTTGTAAAACGTGCAATTATTCCCAAATTGCGTCTTGATACAGACTGCTTAATTATGATGGCAATGACTTTCATGCTCGTCCCACCACTGCACGACCGCAAGATCCCTAAATTTAGCTCCAACACGCTATATTACAAGAGAGTACTGTCTCAGACACGCTCAACATCTTCCCAAACGTTTCCAATTTCTGACAAGCACGCTGAAAGTCTAGCATTTTATTCGCCCAGAGACTTTCGCATTCAACCTCTCATGCACGCATCAGATATGTACGCATCATCCACAGAAAGTTTCACCTCTCTATCTCTCCCCCCCCCCTCCCCACCCCCTATGCTTTGTACTGACAACAGTGACGAGGTGTTCTCTCTCTCTCTCCCCCTCTATCTTCCCTTTGCTTTGAACGGATGTGTTCTCTCTCTCTCTCTCTCTCTCTCTCTCTCTGTGTGTGTGTGTGTGTGTCTCCCCTTTCGCTTTGTACTCGGCGTCATGAATTGGTTCCATTCAACTATTATTATCTCCGTCGGAGTCAACTTCTTAGTTCATTATACGTATACAGCCCCTGTCGTTAGCGACAAACTTTCTCACAAAGCTTGGAAGTACGCGCATGCAATACTCCGCAACTTCCATAAAACGCCGCTATTCCACAGGGACCACAGACCTGATAATTCCGTTTTGGTTCGCATTTTAAAAACGTGTTCACCATCAATGAAATGTCCCTGATCTGGTCCCGCAATAACATCCTCCAGGCTCCAGCCAAGCGGCGCGCACCCTTATCAGTAAACGTCCCTGACCTTGTCCCGCAGACCTGAATGGGCATGGGTTATAGGGCATCTTCAGAYATTGCCGAGAACGGCACCAGCGCAGCAAAAATTTACAGCAGGAAAACGGCGCATTGGGCCTCTCTCCACTACCCTGGAAATGTGCAAAACGAGTGAATCTTTCATTAGAACATAGAAAGATACACCGCCGTGATGTCTTTTGTGCATGTCGAGAGTAGTGAAGCGAGACACATTGCTGGGACTGGGGCGTATTTCCACGATATAAATTGAAAGTACCGTTGCAATAAAAAAACGCGTTTCTACCAGCATAACACATCAGCAAAAAATCTAACTCTACCATCAGAGCACATCAGCAAAAGACAATAGATACCCCGGCCCTCTGATTCAACCCGAACCCACACTTTTTTTTTTTGGTTTATCCCTTCACAACACAGAAAATACCAGTTCTCAGCACGATAGCCTCTATCGGAACGTACATCGACAAAACCACCATCAAATTTGATGCCATCAAAATACGTCTCGCAGATGCCATTCGGCAATATCGTGACAGGACGCGTAGTAACATACACATGTCGCCTTGGTCACGGAATATAAAAGAGAAAAGAAAAAGAGACTTCCATCGTGTTGTTTTCGATGCCGTCAACATACATCTCGCAGATGCCATTCGGCAATATCGTKACAGGACGTGTAATAACATACACATGTCGCCTTGGTCACAGAATATAAAAGAGAAAAGAAAAAAAGACTTCCATCGTGTTGTTTTCGATGCCGTCAACATACATCTCGCAGATGCCATTCGGCAATATCGTGACAGGACGTGTAATAACATACACATGTCGCCTTGGTCACAGAATATAAAAGAGAAAAGAAAAAAAGACTTCGATTGTTTTGTTTTTTTCGATTCTTTTTTTTCTACTTGTCGCCAAGGTACGGAATAGAAAAGAGAAAGGAGAAGAGACTTCAWTTTTTTTTTTTGCTTTTTTAATGAGATATCGATTCTTAGGAATTTCTTACGATTAATGTATACAGAAACTTAGCATGCGAGAAGCAACCTCGTTCCACACGGCCCAAAGCAACCGGAACCAGAAAATGGTTAAATTCACACAACTTCAGACAAAACGATGATACGATGACTTTTTGCGCAAGAATCGAAACACACAAGAGTGAAAAACGGATTGTTTGCAAGTACCAGAAAATCCACGACCACGCTGAATGAATTATTTCGACGCAGTCTCGAATCCCGCGAACAGGGCTTTGGAGACAAAAACGGACAACATCGGACGGACAACATCGGATCAAATTGGGCCGACCTCGTTAAAGAATTGAATAGAAAAAACCTCTACACCGTAAAATATATCTCAGGTTTGCAGATACACAACTCAAAACCATTACAAAACGAAAATGCAAGAACGAAACCTCGGCCAGGCATGGACATCATTGGCGGGTCGTCTCAATTATTACGCTCGCAATGGCATTTGCTGCTGTGCATGCGTGCGTGCGCAAGATGCTGCTTATTCCACTCAATCACCAGAAAATAATATTTGTTCGTTTCTCCTCGATATTCAGCAAAATGGTCCTAGTTGCCGAGCATGCGTGCGTGCACAAGATGCTGGTTATTCCACGCTTTCACCCAAAAAGAATGTTCATTTGTCCTCAGACCCCTCACTATTCAGCCAACAAGTACGCACTAGGTGGTACTCCTCCGGTGGTTGTCCGGCAACACTTCTCCCTCCGCTCACTTTTTCTCTCTGCATGTATCTCTACAGATCCCATCACGGACTAATCTGCTGCTTTGACCGAGCAGCTCATTACAAACAAACAAACAACCATTTAACTTCTGAGCATATACGATACAAAATCCTTCCGCCCGCCCGATGATGTTCCAGCAGCAGCAGGTCCTTCGCTCCCTCCCTCACAGCTGAGGGCCGGCCGCAAGAATCTCCTCCGTGAGCTTCTTGTCCCCTCCGACGGTGTAGTCCTCAAACTTCTTGAAATTGGCCTTGAACAGCCCGCCGACCTTCTTCAGCGTCGTGTCGAAGAGCTCCTTGTCCGGCCACATGTTTTGCGGCATCAGCACCTCATCGGGCACACCCTCGACATGATCAGGGACGGCAAGACTGAACACGTCCGTCGACGCGTACTTGGCCTGGAGCAGCGAGCCGTCGTGAATGGCGTCGATGATTTTGCGCGTGTGCGGCAGCTTCATCCTGTAGCCCGTGCCGTAGCTCCCCGCCACCCAGCCGGTGTTGACCAGCCACGCAGTGGCGCCGTGCTTCTGCATCTTCTCCGCCAGCATGGACGCGTACTTGGCCGGATGCCAGACGATGAAGGCGGCTCCGAAGCAGGCGGAGAAGGTCGCCTTGGGCTCCTTGACGCCCACCTCCGTGCCGGCCACGAGCGCCGTGTAGCCGCTCATGAAGTGGTACATGGTCTGCGCCAGCGTGAGCTTGCTCACCGGCGGGAGCACGCCGAAGGCGTCGCATGTTAAGAGGATGACGTTGCTCGCGTGCGGGCCCACGCAGGGAATCCTGGCATTGTCGATGTGCTCGATGGGATAGGACGCCCGGGTGTTCTCGGTCACCGACTTGTCCGTGAAGTCCACCACCCGCGTGTGCTCGTCGAAGACGACGTTCTCCAGCACGGTGCCGAAGCGAATCGCGTTCCAGATCTCCGGCTCCTTCTCCTTGGACAGGTCGATGCACTTGGCGTAGCACCCCCCCTCGATGTTGGACACCCCGTTATCGCTCCAGCAGTGCTCGTCGTCGCCGATGAGATACCGGTTCGGATCCGCCGACAAAGTCGTCTTGCCCGTCCCCGACAGCCCGAAGAAGAGCGACACCTGCCCGTCCTTGGACATGTTGCAGCCCGAGTGCAGCGAGAGGATGCCCCTCTTCGGCATCAGGTAGTTCATCAGGCCGAAGAGGCCCTTCTTCATCTCGCCGGCGTACTGCGAGCCCAGGATGACCATCTCCCGCCTCTTCAGGTGGATGTCGATGGTGGTGGACGACGTCATGTAGTGCGTGAAGCGGTTGCACGGGAAGCGCCCGGCGTTGTAGATCGTGAACTCCGGCTCGAAATCCTCCAGCTCCTCGGGGCTCGGCCGGATGCACATGTTGTGCATGAAGAGCGAGTGGTACGGGCGCGCCGTGATGATGCGCACCTTGATCCTGTTCTGCGGGTCCCAGTTCAGGAACTGGTCGTTCACGTACACCTTGTCCAACGAGTTGAGATAGTCAACGGCCCTCTCCCGGTTGACCAGGAACGTCGCCTCGTCCATCTCGATGTTCGGCGACCCCTCCCCCCACCAGATATCGGCCTGCGTCTCGTCCTCCTTCACCACGCGCTTGTCCTTTGGAGAACGACCCGTCTTCGCTCCGGAGAGCGTGGCCAACGCGCCGGTGGACGTGATGTGCGACCCCTGCTCGTACTTGATCGCCTCCTCGTACAGCTCCCCGGGAGAGAGGTTGTACAGCACGTGAGCGACCTTCAGGTCGGTGTCGCTCAGCAACGAGCGCGGCCGTTGACCGACGGCTTTGCCGTCGGAGATGGACGCCATCGACTTGCTGATCGACTGCGCTGGAGGAACGACCTTCTCCGACGTTGCCGCCTTCTGCAGCGCGTGGAGCTCCTCCACATTCTTGGCCTTCACCGGCGGATGGATGTCCCCGTACGTCTCATGATGGGGAACAACCTCAACGCCATCGGAGGCACCATTCGCTGCGTCCGCCATGATCACGAACTTGAAAATCGACCGGAAGAGAAGATGCCCAAGGATCCGCAGCGGACTGCCGCGATAGCTCCCGACGCCAAAGAAGCTGCAGAAGTGCACAGCGGAGGCGAAGAAAATCCCGCAACGACAACTCCGCTGTCAACCACAGGACAGAACTYGCTGATCCTACGGTGCTGAYGGGGAAAATAGCGTCTAGCATCTATATATATATATATGTGTGTGTGTATATATGTTGCCGCCTTGTTGAAACGTAGGGCTCGCGCAGTGCAGTCTCCATCTTCTGAWACGCACACCTCTCCTCGGAGCTTGATTGCGAAATTGGCGGGTGAAAGGGCGGGCACTCCGCCGGACCGCCGTGGCGGCTGAGGGCGTACTTGCAACAGGCCCCTTCCGCCGAATCCGGGCTACATTCATCCTCCCTCAGGTGTGCGTTCCTTTTTTTCTTTTTTTAAAGAAAAGAGGTGTGCGTTCAGAGACCCGAACCCGGATGTGCATGGCGGCTGATGTGTCAGGGCATACGGCCTCGCTCCACCACTCTCGAAATTTGCAAAATAAGATTGAATCTTTCGCTAGAACATGGAAAGATCCACCGCCATGATTTTTGTCTTTTGTGCATGTCGAAGAGTAGTGGAGCGAAGCCCATAGCCACACCACTGTGGATACGAAACGATTTTCATTTGCTTTTCAAACGAAACGATCAGGTGCATGCTCCCGCAGAGAGTCCTTCGGTTCCAGAGTCTGGAGAGTGGAGGGCCAGGAGGAAGGAACAGCAGATTACGAAGTTCAGGTCTGGATCGAAAGCATTCACACGAGGGGTCAAGGTCCACTGAGATTTGAAGGTGAAAAGGTGGTGCCAATTCTGGAAGAGCTCACTGAGCTACGAGTTCTTGAGCAGAAAGGCACCAAGAAGGTACCGTCGGTCACACTTTTGGGTGATGCAGGTATCTTTAAAGTGGAACCCCTAATGTACGGTTGGGACAAGTGCAGGTCCCACCTAGCGGATGACACTGCACTTGTTAACTATAAGCCAAGGGTGGGAGTGGCAGTACAGAGGGCACAGGGAGTGGCAGTACAGAGGGCACAGATTCCGGATCCTCCAATAGCAAAGGCAGCAAGGAGATTCTGTAAGGGGCAAGTGGAGTCAGGTTTAATGCCACAATGGGAAAAGCTGTGGAAGGCACTCAAGAAGCTCGCGTCGCAGAAACAGGCCAGCCTGATTTGGCAGCAAGCCCTACAAGTGGTTCCAGTGGCGACCTGGTTGTCAGGGAAAGGGATGGATATTTCCGAGACCTGCAGCAGATGTGGCCAGGAACTTGAAACCTCCCAGCATCTTTGGTTGCAATGCCCGCAGGCCTCTCAGATATGGGAATGGTGGAGGACTCTTTGGAAGGATATGGAACAGAACACAGTAGAATGGTCTGATGAATGGATCTTACACAGTGTAACTGGCCCTATGACAGGCCTCACGGTGGGGTGGGGCTAAGTAGCCCTGGTATGCAGGGGCATGATAATGGAAGCCATCTGGTCAGCGAGAAATGCTAAGGCCTTCCGCAACGAGGACATAGTGGGTAACAAGCTGAAACATCAAATACGGCAAAATATTCGCCTGGCCATTCGATCAGACTGGGAAAGATGCCCATTGTCCATTGGCAAGGGCAGCAGTTGGTTTCGCAGAACATGGGCGTTAAGTAACAAGGTGGCCACGATCACACAGGAGGATAAATTGGACTTAGCGCCATGGTTGCTCGGGGGAGAGGTGAGGAGGAGGAATGGTTCCGGTTGTACTTAGCGTAGGGGGGCCCGATAGTACTATAGGAGCCGGTCCCGAGTGGCTTTGTATTAGGTTCTGCAGGACATTAGTGCCAGGTTTATTGCTCAGAGTAGTGTTGCTGAGGGAGCCTTTGTGCTCGAATATTGTTTAGTCGAGGTTCCCTGAGCCACACCCTTTTACTTGTGCTTTAACGACTTTTTGGAGAGCCTTGAGCTGGGACTGGCTGAGACTGCCAGGATAACTCCGGGTTGAATTGTGAGGTCCCCGGCCTCGTCCCAAAATTTGTGCAATAAAAGGTTCGGAAGCTTTCCAAAATAAATAAATAAATAAAAAAAATTGGAACGATACAGAGAAGATTAGCATGGCCCCTGCGCAAGGATGACATGCATAAATCGAGAAATGGTTCCCGCAGAGAAGGGGCCTCGCTCCACTACTTTCCAAATGTGCAAAATGAGACTGAGGGGCTCGTTAGACACTCCTTGGGCCGTCCTCGGGGGCCGAGGAGTTTTCCTTCAGGGCGTCCAAGAGATTTCCCGCCATCGTTCCACTTATCCTCGGGAAGGTCTTCCAGGAAGTTCCGAGGAGTATTCCTACGGAGGGCCTGGCGCCAGTCGCCCTCCATGGGTTGGGGTGGGGGCGGTGGTCCATGGGCGGTTGTCTGCTAGGACGGCCGTGGTCCAGCTTTGAGTGGCGGCAAAATTCAAATCTTCGCAGCGACCCATTAAAAAAATAAAAAAATCGGCACGCCGTCCCGGTTCGAAATTCAAAATTCGAATGACGTCGCTGGGGTGAGGGCGGTTCGTCGTGTGGCTGCTGCGGCTGGTGGAGGACGTCGGAAAGGATTTTGCTTCGACTGCGAGTCGGCGGGGTCGGCATGAGTATTGCGTGCGGCCAGGCAAGGAAGACGTCGGGGGAGAAGACGCCATAGCGGCAGTCGACTGGCCCCTTGTGTGCGGTGAGTGGCGGACAGCGTCGTGCAGGCTGCTCCAGCGTCCTTCATTGCGCGATTGGCGTCCATCTCCAGTCGTCTGGTTTGGTGGTCCTCTCTAAGTTCGGCGGAGTCTGTCGCCATCCTTGACGGTGATGTCTTCAGCTCGTTTGGGAGCGATGGAGTGCGGCGGCATTGACGTCGATGGGAAGCTGACGACGACGGAGAGGATGGCTGGCAGAAGATGTTACCACGATCCTCTTTCGTTGTAAGATGGAAAGGACGGCGGGGAGAATGAAAGCGCAGATCCGCGAGCAGAGGAGGAAGGCCACGCAGTGCGTGGCGATGGAAGGGTTAGACGCCACGACCATCTGCGATGTCGTCATTCACGTGTGCTGCACCTTGGGTTGTGGAGCTCTTCCCAGAGCAACGCCCAAGTGGCGGATGAAAAGATGGACGGGCGGGGTGTAGGAGGATCTGCGGCAATGCGATGACGCCACGAAAGACTATTTTTGGGACAAGCTGCCCATGTCGCCATGTGTCTTCCAGGAAATTGTGGAAGCTCTTTCGTCGTTCTTGTAGTGGTGTGTGACATTCTAGAGGGAGCCGCTGCAGCCTGATCAGATCGTCGCGTACGCGTTGTATCGGTGGGCGTCAGGGGAGACGTATGAGAGCAGCACGTGTAACTTCGGCACTGGTCGAGCATCAGGTTTTGTAGCGGCGCGGGATGTCATTGCGGCGTTGTTGACGATCTACCGTGAAAAGATATCATAGCCGACAGGGGTGTGCAAGTCTGCTTTTGCTGGCAAGGGTTCCCCAACTGCCATGGCTGCATCGACTGCACGCATGTCTACATCGATAAGCCGGCAAACGCCCCCGGCGAGGACTACTACGATCGAAAACGACGTTTGTTGATCATCGCGCAGGTTGTCGTCGATCTGAACTTTTGTGTGCTGGACGTCTTCGTCGACTATCGTGGAAGCTTCCACGACGTCACGATCATGCACTGGCCGAGTCTATGGCTGTGTGCAGAGGCTGGGGAATTTTTCACAGGACCGCCTGTGATGCTGCCATTTGGCGTTCAGACGAATGACTACCTCTTGGACGACAATGGTTACCCACCGTCCGAATGGATAGTTGTTCCCTACGGATGGACTACTCATCACCCATCGGAGACGCGGTTTGACAACAAGCAGAAGACCGCGAGGGGGCCATTTGAAATGGCTTTCGACAGACTGAAGAGGATGTGGAGGTTGTTCCTGCGGTCGCACAAGACGGATATGCCAATATGGAGAAGTTGCCGCAACAGTTTGTGACTGTGTGCATTCTTCACAACCTGCTCATCGACGCCGATACCCCGTTTGATGACAATCTGTTGTGGGAGGTGGATGTGAGCGGAGTGCGCCGTCATGTGGATTTTGAAATCCAGCATCCCTTGAGGCCGGTGTGCATTGTGAGCTCGACGGGAGATGCGCTGATTCTGAGGGATGCACTGGACGAGTGGATGGGTAACTTCTGACGACACTAGAGAGATAGATAGATAGATAGATAGATAGATAGATAGATAGATAGATAGATAGATAGAGAGAGAGAGAGAGAGAGAGAGAGAGAGAGAGAGAGAGGGAGAGAGAGAGAGAGAGAGAGAGAGAGGTTCTCGATCACACGTTGACGCCTGTGTTGTTTTTCACACCAGCGTGTAGGTAGTGTGTTGCTTCTTCGTCGCGGACATGCAGTCTTGTGTGGGCGTTGTGGGACGCCAAGACCCACACGGTGACATGCGTGTCAGGGGCTGTCATTTTTTGGTAGATGATCGTTGCAGCCATGTGTCGTTGGTTGGTTACCTTTCTTTGGTGCGTTTGGAGATCTTTGCATTTTGAATTCCGCATATGGCATCCGACCCCTGTGTGGACAATTGTGTCCTTTCAAACCACTAGTACCTTTTCCGCGTGCGAAAATAGGGAAAACTGGCTGTTTTTCCAAACTCCTGAATTTTCGGAGGCCGGGCCTGACGATGGCTGCCATTGATAAATCTGATCGGCGGCCGTCGTTTCGTTTTAGCCTTTGAAAAGGTCGTACGCCTACCCGAGGCCCGCTATTTTCCCAAGTGGCAAAGGTACTAGTGGTTTAAGACATCCGATTAACGTACTTCTCTTGCACAGGACAGTCAGTTGGTTCTTTGGACGCTCTTTCATGTTGTGCTTTGTTCTTTCGATTCTTTTCGAAACTTGTGAGTGTGGATGGTGTGTGATGTTGTTGAATGTTGAAAATTTTGCTTTTTTTTTGCTTTTGTGGTGGAACACGTGGTGACATTGTGTTAGGGGGTCCTTGTGCTTCCCAATCATGCATGCGCGCCTTCTTCTTTGCGTCTATGTTGCACGTCGGCCGCGGCCTGGTTCGGCCACGGCCGAGGCTGGGCCCCCCCCGGCCGCGGCCGAACGTGGCCGATAATTAAAAAAAAAAAAAAAAAAAAAAA
>BFEA01000051.1:2299175-2323718 GCA_003427395.1 Chara braunii
TTGAACGAAATAAGTGGGATAGGGGGAAATGAATATTGCAGAAAAGGCAAGGAAAAAGGGGGGGGAAAATAGCATGCAGGGAAGGCTGGCAGAACAGGATCTCGCGAGGAAAATAACTCAGCCTCTGAGCAAGCTAGTGCCTGTGTTGTGGGTGCAGGTTCGCCTATGCGATGGGCACGGCTGCTGGCGGACGAAATCCCGAAGCCGCTCTGCGTGAGACAACCTAGCCTGCAGGGACCGGTCCTGTGCCACTTACATATACACTCACTGCTCCTGGATTCAGTGGCGGCAGATCCTCCGAGGGACTCCTTCCCGCAGGGTAAGTTCGTTTATTCTCCTTCGCCGATCTTAGTTCCTAAGCCCACCACCGTAGATCTTGAGAACTATTGAAAATCTAGTTTTGAGAAAGTAAGTCTGCTGACAAAACTGAAGATCCACGTAGTAGCATTCTCTGCAAAACAGTTGGATTGAAGTGACTTAAGAGTCCCGGTGTCTTGTCAACTGCTTAGGTGATTGTTGAATCGGAAACCACCGAATAGGTACCAACTGCAAGAGCCGGAGTACGACAGTTGCGAGATGGTACGCCGCTCCAATTCTAGCGGACGTCCTGATACGCCGCCCCAATTTTAACGGACGTCCTGAAGGACGCCTTATACTTTTTGGCCGGCTTGGAGATCGAGATGATCTCGAATCGTGAACACCGGGGCGGTAGCAGATCCGAACCGTAGACTCTCCCCACGCCATGAGAGCTGCCGAGAGAGTGGGCGTTGGACTAACTTTTTTTTTTTTTTTTTTTTTTTTTTTTTTTTAAAAAAAAAGGAGAACTAATCATGTCATATTACAAAACAAGGAAAGCGCTTGGACGCAGGAGCGCACGCCGGTCCGTCCTCAGGAAAGCGCATTGGCTTGCGCCGTCGTGCGGCGCACGAGTTACCATTGTAATTCTTACGCCATAGCCATCCTCCCCATCCGTTTGGATGACGGAAGGGGAAACGGAGCAGTCCATCTCAAACCCGACGAGGATTCATGCCGCTGGGTAGGATTGACCGTGTGGTGGCCGGTCCGTGCCCAACAATCTGGAGTTCGCTCTCGGCAACTAGAACGACACACTAATAACCTAGTGTATCAGCGCAGCGGCGAAGGGCGCTCCGCTACAGCAGCACTGTGGAGTTTGGAATCGATTTACTGTGGTGACTCTCATTGGGAATGCTACACTGTTCCCCCATTGGTCAGGCCTTCGACAGGTCAGGTATCATTTCATTCCGCGCTTCACTTATAACCCAGAGGCTACCCTAAACCCTTCCCTTATATGGAAACCTTAGGGTGTTTGATTTGCTCGTCTCCAGGCGGTAAAAATAATTTCTTTTCCTTTCCTTAATTAGTAAACGTAACCTTCAGCTACACCACGTCTCAACAAAGGCGCGTAGTTACAAAATTCCCTCGTTACCCCCAAGCCGGCTTTTCTTTCTCTTCGATTTTCCGATTCGTCTAGTATCTCTGTATTTCCCTTCTTACCCCTATTTTCGTAAGAGGGACTGTTGTCGCTGTTTTGCCGTCCCCAGGCTACAAGTCCCGTCTCTTTCTCTTTGCCTTAATTAGTAATACCCAATCTTCGAATATCTCCGCCTCCAACACTGGTAGTTTAGGTATAAGACTTGTCACGTCATTGCCCCTGATTCCCCCTTTTTAGGTTGTTATTTTATTTTAGAAGTTTACCAATAATTCTCGCGATACCCCTACTCGATACTTCCAGTCTCAACTCTCAATTCTATCTCGATAATAAAACGACCTCCTTTGCTCCTTTCTTTTCCAGCACTACTGTTCATTGTCCCGCTGTCTCGAGATTCCGCGGCACGATCTACAAGTGCGCCATCTCACCGACCTATTTTCGAACAATTTCTTTCATTTTCCCGTCCAATCCCCCCCGTCAGGTATCTATTTCGACAACACATTCTTTCTTGTGTGTCATCTCTCCGGCCTATTTTCGCGGAACTTCTTTCCTTTTCCTGCCCATTCCCCCCCCGTCAAATATCTATTTCGACAAAACATTCTTTCTTGTTTCCTTGCTCCTCCCATTACTCTTACTCATCGATATATCGGGACCTGGCGACACAATATACTAGTACGTCATCTCCTAGTCCCTGCTCCAAACGTGGAATTCGTATACTTCACATCCAATGATATTCGATCTCTCGCGTATTGTTGGAACTTTTTATCTCGACACAGGTAATCCACCCAGATATACCCATTGCCCGCCCTCCGGCGTACTCACCCGCTTGTCTTGCTCACCGCCCTAAGTGCGCATATCAATCCGCCTTCTCTATTACTGTAACACTCTCCTGCGTGAAAACACACGCCAGAGTACACCCGTCCTATCCAACCACAGCCACTACTGGAGCACGTGCATAATCAGATGAGCTACGAAACCAGGCCTCGGGACAATCATTAGCAGTACAATACGTGGCTTAGATAATTGACCATTCAAACAAATAGTGGAATTGAACTCAAAGCTTCTTACCGTTTGGAGTCTGGCTAGATGGGGGATGCAGGCATGGATACCACCTGCGCTCTGGAAGAGCAGGCACGGGTGGGACTCCCTGCAGCAGATCCTCCTCTGCCCTCCGAAGAGGAAACAAGTTGCCTGGCAGACATGGTTGGGGGATGGTATCTGGACCACATCAATCAGGATGTGTCAGAATACATAGAGGCTACCGTAGACGAGGAGGACAGTTGCATGGTAATTCGCCCCAATGAGACCATCAAAGCAGTCGAGGAAGAATTCCTCAAGACCATGGGCGTGGCGGTTCTCTTCCAGGGGGAGGCGAAGAATATGACGAACGATAAGAAAATAGATTTGATTCGTTCGTTAGAAAACGCCCTCCTCCCAGAGGAGAAGCTAGCAATGCACAGAGGTCTCACACACATTGAGAGTAAGACTCAGCTTACATACATTGGCAAAGTACCGGAAATTGTTGAATGGATGATTGACAATGGAATGCAGCGATTTGTGAACAAAGGGAAAACTTATAAGATATTATTCAGATCGTGGATGCCGAAAGTGGAGTGGGTTCAACAAAGGGAAGAAGAGAAAAGGAACACCTATTGGGTTATGGCCCTTAGGTTTCCCATCAATGCTTCCTTCTACATCAAGTCAGGGATCGAGAAGGTGATGAGTAAAGTTATTAAGGAATTTGACCCAGTCAAGGATCCTGTGGATCCAAGGCTGGGCAACCTTAAATACCAGCTTCATCCGGAGGCAGAGACGAAATACGTCCGCTCTCTTAAAGTCTTCAACGACAATGAACTGCTGACGGGAGATTTGGTGAACAGCAGAACCCCCTGGTGCAGTGGATGCAGACGCTTCCTTCGTCTACCAGACAAATGTATCTACGCAGGGGGCAATGACTCATCAGACGGACCAAAGTTAGTCTTGCCAGATCCTAGACAGAACAGCTCCCTCAAAGGGGGTCTGGGATAGGGCACAATTCCTGGACTGAGATCACCTGCACACACAAAAATGGTACCCACCACTACAAGAAATCCACCTGCCCAGCAAGACACAAGACAGAATGCAATTCCCTACCAGCGACAGGACCCCCGGACTCAGTCCAGGGGCAAAGGGCTCCGACCCTTAAACAATGGGACAGGGTCGCAGGGCAAGGGGGGAAAAGGGCAAGCGGGATGGGGACAATACACCCCATCTCGGTTGGGCACCACCCCGACGTTTATACTCTCCACAGATATACGCACCACTAAAGGAAATGCCAAAGTAGCCTGGCATCAAAAGTTGCAAGAGTGGAAGGGTTCCGTTGCTACAAACAGTGGCGGGTCAGCCCAAGGGGCCTCAACAGAGAAAGGAAACTCATCCCAGGCGGGGACAGGTTCCAACAGGACAGGGACTGTCCCTACGTCGATGGCAGTGGACAAACACCTCAGAACAGCCTCCCCAAAGAGAACCAAGGACCAAGCTTTTGGGGAAGATGGTTCTGGTGGTCCCACAGTCGGGAAACCCCAAGCAGCAGGCAACACAGCCACAGCGGCAGGCATAGCAATTCCGCTACTATGTAAGAATACTAACCAGGGTCCCTTTATTTTACTGCAGGTAAACGAGCTGGGAGGCTATAACATCCCATACGGCTCACTGGACAGCCCCCCGGACCCCATGACTATGTACAGAATAGGACAGCAGCTGGTGGAAGGCAAATTTGCGGTCAGACCCATCCCTGATCACCCGATGATTAACTTTAACAAAATCGGGGCATCTGGAAAAATCTATCCCATCACCGCCCTATGTCTAGACGCGACCCTCCTCTCGGGGGTAGACCCCAAGAAAGCAGGGGAAGGGTTCTACTGGGCCCCCGCTACTTGGTTCAAAGCCAATAGCGAGGAGCACGAAATCCCTGTGCTAGGGGACGGTATTCATGGAGAAATCGTGACCGAGATCAACGATATTCTGAAAGGAGAAAGGAAACTCTTCTCCTGCTCCTTTGCAGAAGCCCTCAGGGTCCCATGGGATCCAACTATGCTCCATCCAGCAGCCTCGTCAAAGGCGGCCATCCAAAACAAGGCGCCATCCGGGGTAACGGATGACCTCTATAATTTGGGTGACCTCCTGGAATATAAGAGGCCTCGTAGACTGCAACAGGAAGCACAGAAGGGCAAGACTCAAAGCATGGATACATCAGAGTAAAGCCCAGATGGTTCTCCTACAGGAAACCAAACTTAACGCGGAAAGGATAAGCGAGATTGGGGAATGGTGGTCGGGACCGCAGATTTGGTCGCCCGTGGATGGCACCAAAGGCGGAACCGCCATCCTGATCCATAATTCACTTAGTCAGTCTGTCTCAGATGTACAGACAGATGTTGAAGGCCACTGGGCCAAAACTTCCATAACAGTGGGAAGCCAAACATGGTGCATAATCTCAGTGTATGCACCAGCAGATCATGCCACCAAAACCAGCTTTTTCCAAACCTTGAGCAGCAGCATCCCCAACACTGAATACCTAGTGGTAGGTGGTGATTAGAACACAATTATCAACGAAGGATTAGACTCTACCACTCCACTGTCCCATCCCTCAGAATCGCTGAGGTTGAATGAGTTAATAATGAAAAATGGTTTGTATGATCCCTTTCGTACACAACATCCCACTGAACAAATATTCAGTTGGGTCTCCTCGAACTCCCAGACTAACCGGGAAGTTAGAAGACGGCTAGACATGATATTTGTCAGTGAGAAAGTGGCCGAACTGGTTTCCAAGTCGGAAATCACTCCGGATCCACTATCAGATCATAAACTTGTCTCCCTAATATTAAACATGGAAACAAGCATTGAGAAGGGGAAGGGTACCTTCAAGCTTAATATGCAGATTATGGATGACCCGGATATGGTCGAGTGGGTCTACTCCTTTTGGGAAGAATGGAGATCCTCAACCCGCCTTTACCCCGATCCGGGGGACTGGTTGGACAAGGGACTTCATTTGATGTTCGCCTTCTTACAAACGATATCCAGAGTCAAAGCGGTAAACAGGAAATATAAAGAAATAAAATTGAAACGCAATGTTGAATTTGCAGAAAAACAAATGGGCATATACTCGTTTTCGGACGAGTATTGGTCCATGAGAAGATCTCAATGGCTTCAGGAATGGAGAGATCTGCAAATCTCCAGGCATGAATCATGGTCCCGCTTCAGACTAGTTGAGGATATTATATCTAAAGACCGGACGAACAGCAAGACCTTTGCAGTCAAAAGAGAGAGCAATTCCTCCTTGACTATAAAGGAATTAACACACCCCTTCACACCTTCAGCCCCCAAGGCACAGGACTCAGCCACTATTAGCAACTATGGGAGGCTATTCTATGAGAAGTTGCTTACGACAGAAAAATATCATTTAGAACCTCTGGTCCCCCCCGAGTTGGAACACCTCCTATGGGACTCTACTAACCAATTAATTTCAACTGAAGAACATGAAGAATTGGACCAGCCCATTACACTACCGGAATTAACAGCAGCTATGAAAAGTACGGCCAGGGGGAAATGCCCTGGCCCGGACGGTTTTCCCGTTGAATTTTTTGATAACTTTTGGCCCCTATTGGGCCCAGATCTACTCCGAATATTTAATAACATCTTAATAAATAAGAATTTGGGGGAAAGAACGACGAAAGGTGTCATGGCCCTTCTATGTAAGAAAGGAGACCGGGCACATGTTAGAAATTACCGCCCAATCTCCCTTCTTAATGTAGCAGGTAAAATATTAGCCAAGACACTCTCTAGAAGACTGACACCCTTCATGAACAGACTAGTAGCCCCGGACCAGTCTCGCTTTGTCCCGGGCAGGCTCGTCTTAGATAATGTTATTACAGTCTCACAAGCGATCGATATTATTAATTATAAGGACTCTAATACAACGATTATCCTAATTGACTTTGAAAAAACATACGATAGGGTAAATTGGAGATTTGTCAAAACAGTCCTGCAAAGAATTGGCCTGGGACGTAACTTCAATTCTTGGGTTAAAGCACTTTACCACGGTTCTCATGGGAGGATAGTGGTGAATGGTTTCATATCCAGCTCCTTCACTGTTACCAGATCCCTAAGGCAAGGATGCCCCCTAGCCCCATCCTTGTTCGTCATTCAAATAGAAGTCCTCTTGAATATGATCCGGTCGCATAAAGATTACCGAGGGTTGAGGGTCTCCCCTCAGTACGAATTAAAGATCTCAGCATTGGCTGACGATTTTTCTGCAATCACAGAAAACTCTAGGGCCTCTCTTTCTGCCCTCAAGCAGTGTCTCTCAACCTATGAGACCGCATCGGAAATGAAGATTGGTTGGAACAAATCCACGACCCTCACAGCTAATAACGCGAGTTTGGCAATAGACCTTGGCATTAAATCCACAGCGAACACGGACTCAGAACGTTACCTTGGGGTCTTAGTCTCCTTCGGGGACTGCAAAGACGCACAGGCTAGCATCCTAGAGAGCTGGATCAGGGACGAATGCACTAGGAGGTCCAAACGTTCAGGCTCATCCCTCTTCGAAAGGGCCCTGATCGCCAACTGTGCCATACTGTCAACAATGTGGTACACCTTATCCATCATAGCAATTAGCCCGAGTTCAGCAAGGCTGATTAGACAGCTACTCACTCGCTATATTTGGAAGGGGGACTCTAATGTCCCCGCATGCATAAGCAAAGTGGCATGGTGGAAACTAATTGAAAAAAAATCTCATGGGGGTCTGGGTCTCCTGGACCCTGAGTTCCAGAATGACGCACTGTTGGCAAAATGGCCGGTTAAACTTCTCACCTCGGAGGCAAATCAGTCGTGAATGATTCTTGCGCAGACTATACTATGCAAGGATTGGGATCTGACTGATCCAGAGTCTGTCTGGCAGGCTCTACTCCTCCACCCCCTTGTTTCATCAGTAAAATCCCCTACTTGGTCCCCCATCCTGAAAGCATGGAGTAGAATCCTACCGTACACAGTATCCCACCCAAAGACTAAAGGAGAAATCCTTGGCACCTGCCTATTCGACAACCCTGCCATCAGAAATGACCATGGGTCCCCCTTTTCCGTTGCAAACAGAACTGGGAATTTTGCCAAGAAATTGATGCAGCGGGGGGTATGGCAGATCCGCCACCTGGTTGAGGAGCACAATGGCCAATGGAAAACAGTGGAGCAGCTCAATCACAAGTTGACTGGATTGAGGAACATTGATAAGAACCTGGAAAGTTTGCAGCAGGCAATACCACAGGAGTGGATCAACAGTCTGAGAGCACAGAGGACCAAATGGCAGAAGGACACTTGGTGGCGAGAGTCGGGCAAAAAGGAGCGAGTATTCAAGATTGAAACTGCGGAGGACCAGCAGCCCGTGATAGCATCAGTATGGTCCCAGGGTAAGGAATGCCTTACCAAGCAGCAGAACACGATTACCCCACCCGCAAAAGGTGAGTGGGAAGAGATAAAGATCGTTGAGCAGAGGTACAAGGGCAGCAAGACATTCCTACCAGTTCTGGGAGGTACCCCCTACAAGCACTGAAAAGTAGATGCGCTAAGGGTAGGATGGGTAATCTCAGCAGAATCGGCAGCCAACTCCACAGTGCTGATCAAAGATTACTCATCCAAATTGGGTTACTCGCTGAGATCGAAAGCATCCACACTACAGGCCAATACCTGGAACACCTGGAAGTCGAAAAATCCAGTCTCTGAATGGCCATCCCTCAGCAGAAAGTGGGCGGAGTTGTTCATGTCTATGGTTCTCAGTATTATGGAAGTTAAAGTCGCTGGGCTCCAGTGGCTACACATGCATTCTAGCGTACCGACAGCGGATTGGTGCACCAAGAGAGGGATGGACATCTCCCCACTGTGCCATGTCTGCCCTCATGAATGTTTGGAGGACTCAAGGCACTTGCGATGGGAGTGTGTTGTGGCCAGAGGATTTTGGGATTGGGTGGACTCCCTATGGTTTTTCGCATACGGCCCAAGGAAGATATGGACTAAAGAGTTTATTATGATAGGGAGTAACCAATTGGATAACCAATCCAGAATTGCTATCAAGTTAAGAGCGCTGGGTTTTTGGATCCTGTGGCTAGCCAGGAGGGACAGAAGATTTAAGGCAAAATTCTGGTCCCCTTCGGCAATCCGCAACAAATTTAAATTCGCAGTGCGCAACCTCATGTGTGCAGAATGGAGGAAGCTGCGTGGGTCTTCAGATCAGAGGAAGACAGCGCAGCTCAGTTTTATTTCAAGATGGAATGAGGATTTTAAATGGGTCTCATTTTCTCAGCAGGGCAACCTGGTTATTTCCCGACATTTGTGGGAGGAAACTACCAACTATTTATCCACAGTAGCTATTGAAGATTTTGAGTAAAGGTAATTAGAATAGAGCTAGTCTTCTCCCACCTAGAGTACCTGACCAACATAGGGGACCAGAACTCATCAGACTACCAGACGGCCTCTGAGAGGTTCTCTATGTTTAGAAGAATTGGAAAGGACACTGGACCTGATTTCCAGTCCGTTACTTCTTTCCCAGACTTCGAGGACGCTGGACCTGGTTTCCAGCAATCCGGGTTGAATTGTGGGGTCCCCGGACCCAGTCCATATTATTTAATATCATAAAGACAACATCCAAAAAAAAAAAAAAAAAAAAAAAAAAMAAGGAAAGAGGAGGCCGGGGACCTCACAATTCAACCCGGAATCTGGTCATATCTGAAGTCAAATGCATACAGGAATCTGGTCATATCTGAAGGAAAGGTGGGCTAACTCTCCCGCTCACTGCCCCCCTCAACAGGGTACAGCTCATCGGGACTTTCCCAACGGAATCTGGTCATATCTGAAGTCAAATGCATACAGGAAACTGCCGGTGAAGGGTTTCAGCTCAAGACGACCTGCGTAGTACCCGAGATCAGGAGGCAGTGGCGGGCACCACAGACCTCCGCGGATGCATCGGATCATAAGGACGGCACGACCTGCGTAGTACCCGAGATCAGGAGGCAGTGGCGGGCACCACAGACCTCCGCGGATGCATCGGATCATAAGGACGGCATCGCCACATCACTGTCGAAGCCAAGAAGAGGACGAGTGCATCTTCCTCAGAACGCCGCACGATGCATCCGTTACTATGGGCGACTTTCTACGGGCCAGATCCCACAGCCCCTATTGTTCATTTCTGACCGTTGATCTTCGTAATCGAGGGTGGAAACGGAATAATCCAGGGTAGTGGGATCTGACCCTAAGTGTGCAAAATGAGACTGAATCTTCAGCTAAAAAACGGGACGATACGCCGCCGTATTTTTTGTCTTTCGTGCATGTGGCGAGTAGTGGAGCGACCACATCACTCTCGAAATGTGAAAAGGACAAAAATGTGGCGAGTGCATCTGCCCATGTTCTGGACGGAAGTTCATTCTCAGTTTGCACATTTCGACAGTGGTGTCGCTCCACTACTCTCCACATGCGCAAAAGACAAATAAAAAGGCAATGCATCTTTCCATGTTCTAACGGAGGATTCAGTCTTATTTTGCACATCTGTGAGTAGTGGAGCGAGGCCCCTTCTTTCAAACGAAAACAATTCAATGCACCTGAATTGTTTTCGTTTGAAAAACAAATGAAAATCGTTTCGTATCCATAGTGGTGTGGCTACGGACCTCGCTCCACTACTCTCGACATGCACAAAAGACAAAAATCATGGCGGTGGATCTTTCCATGTTCTAGCGAAAGATTCAATCTTATTTTGCAAATTTCGAGAGTGGTGGAGCGAGGCCGTATGCCCTGACACATCAGCCGCCATGCACATCCGGGTTCGGGTCTCTGAACGCACACCTCTTTTCTTTAAAAAAAGAAAAAAAGGAACGCACACCTGAGGGATGTATCGGAGGATGAATGTAGCCCGGATTCGGCGGAAGGGGCCTGTTGCAAGTACGCCCTCAGCCGCCACGGCGGTCCGGCGGAGTGCCCGCCCTTTCACCCGCCAATTTCGCAATCAAGCTCCGAGGAGAGGTGTGCGTWTCAGAAGATGGAGACTGCACTGCGCGAGCCCTACGTTTCAACAAGGCGGCAACATATATACACACACACATATATATATATATAGATGCTAGACGCTATTTTCCCCRTCAGCACCGTAGGATCAGCRAGTTCTGTCCTGTGGTTGACAGCGGAGTTGTCGTTGCGGGATTTTCTTCGCCTCCGCTGTGCACTTCTGCAGCTTCTTTGGCGTCGGGAGCTATCGCGGCAGTCCGCTGCGGATCCTTGGGCATCTTCTCTTCCGGTCGATTTTCAAGTTCGTGATCATGGCGGACGCAGCGAATGGTGCCTCCGATGGCGTTGAGGTTGTTCCCCATCATGAGACGTACGGGGACATCCATCCGCCGGTGAAGGCCAAGAATGTGGAGGAGCTCCACGCGCTGCAGAAGGCGGCAACGTCGGAGAAGGTCGTTCCTCCAGCGCAGTCGATCAGCAAGTCGATGGCGTCCATCTCCGACGGCAAAGCCGTCGGTCAACGGCCGCGCTCGTTGCTGAGCGACACCGACCTGAAGGTCGCTCACGTGCTGTACAACCTCTCTCCCGGGGAGCTGTACGAGGAGGCGATCAAGTACGAGCAGGGGTCGCACATCACGTCCACCGGCGCGTTGGCCACGCTCTCCGGAGCGAAGACGGGTCGTTCTCCAAAGGACAAGCGCGTGGTGAAGGAGGACGAGACGCAGGCCGATATCTGGTGGGGGGAGGGGTCGCCGAACATCGAGATGGACGAGGCGACGTTCCTGGTCAACCGGGAGAGGGCCGTTGACTATCTCAACTCGTTGGACAAGGTGTACGTGAACGACCAGTTCCTGAACTGGGACCCGCAGAACAGGATCAAGGTGCGCATCATCACGGCGCGCCCGTACCACTCGCTCTTCATGCACAACATGTGCATCCGGCCGAGCCCCGAGGAGCTGGAGGATTTCGAGCCGGAGTTCACGATCTACAACGCCGGGCGCTTCCCGTGCAACCGCTTCACGCACTACATGACGTCGTCCACCACCATCGACATCCACCTGAAGAGGCGGGAGATGGTCATCCTGGGCTCGCAGTACGCCGGCGAGATGAAGAAGGGCCTCTTCGGCCTGATGAACTACCTGATGCCGAAGAGGGGCATCCTCTCGCTGCACTCGGGCTGCAACATGTCCAAGGACGGGCAGGTGTCGCTCTTCTTCGGGCTGTCGGGGACGGGCAAGACGACTTTGTCGGCGGATCCGAACCGGTATCTCATCGGCGACGACGAGCACTGCTGGAGCGATAACGGGGTGTCCAACATCGAGGGGGGGTGCTACGCCAAGTGCATCGACCTGTCCAAGGAGAAGGAGCCGGAGATCTGGAACGCGATTCGCTTCGGCACCGTGCTGGAGAACGTCGTCTTCGACGAGCACACGCGGGTGGTGGACTTCACGGACAAGTCGGTGACCGAGAACACCCGGGCGTCCTATCCCATCGAGCACATCGACAATGCCAGGATTCCCTGSGTGGGCCCGCACGCGAGCAACGTCATCCTCTTAACATGCGACGCCTTCGGCGTGCTCCCGCCGGTGAGCAAGCTCACGCTGGCGCAGACCATGTACCACTTCATGAGCGGCTACACGGCGCTCGTGGCCGGCACGGAGGTGGGCGTCAAGGAGCCCAAGGCGACCTTCTCCGCCTGCTTCGGAGCCGCCTTCATCGTCTGGCATCCGGCCAAGTACGCGTCCATGCTGGCGGAGAAGATGCAGAAGCACGGCGCCACTGCGTGGCTGGTCAACACCGGCTGGGTGGCGGGGAGCTACGGCACGGGCTACAGGATGAAGCTGCCGCACACGCGCAAAATCATCGACGCCATTCACGACGGCTCGCTGCTCCAGGCCAAGTACGCGTCGACGGACGTGTTCAGTCTTGCCGTCCCTGATCATGTCGAGGGTGTGCCCGATGAGGTGCTGATGCCGCAAAACATGTGGCCGGACAAGGAGCTCTTCGACACGACGCTGAAGAAGGTCGGCGGGCTGTTCAAGGCCAATTTCAAGAAGTTTGAGGACTACACCGTCGGAGGGGACAAGAAGCTCACGGAGGAGATTCTTGCGGCCGGCCCTCAGCTGTGAGGGAGGGAGCGAAGGACCTGCTGCTGCTGGAACATCATCGGGCGGGCGGAAGGATTTTGTCTCGTATATGCTCAGAAGTTAGATGGTTGTTTGTTTGTTTGTTCAACGAGCTGCTCGGTCAAGGCAGCAGATTAGTCCGTGATGGGATCTGTGGAGATACATGCAGAGAGAAAAAGTGAGGGGAGGGAGTGTTGCGGGAGTACCACCGGAGGAGTACCACCTAGTGCGTACTTGTTGGCTGAGTAGTGAGGAGTCTGAGGACAAATGAACAAACATTCTTTTTAGGTGTGTGGAATAACCAGCATCTCGCTTACGCACGCAATGAACGGCATCAAGGACCATTTTGCTGAATAGCGAGGAGAAATGAACAAAAATTATTTTCGGGTTATTGAGTGGAATAAGCAGCATCGCACGCACGCACGCATGCACAGCAGCAAATGCCATTGCGATCGTCATATTTGAGACGACCCGCCAATGATGTCCATGACCGGCCGAGGTTTCGTTCTTGCATTTCCGTTTTGTACTGGTCATCCAGTTGTCTATCTGCAAACCTGAGATAGATTTTACGGTGTAGGCGTTTTCTATTCAATTCTTTAAGGAGGTTGGCCCAATTTGATCTGATGTTGTCCGTTTTTGTCTCCAAAGCCCTGTTCGCGGCATTCGAGACTGCGTCGAAATACTTCATTCAGCGTGGGCGTGTATTTTATGGTACTTTGCAAGCAATCCGTTTTTCACTTGTTGTGTGTTTCGATTCTTGCGCAAAAAATCATCGTATCATCGTTTTGTGCCGGAAGTTCTGTGAATTTAACCACTTTCTGGTTCCGGTTGCTTGGTGCCGTGTGGAATGAGGTTGCTTCTCGCATGCTAAGTTTCTGTATACATTAATCGGAAGAAATTCCTAAGAATCGATATCTCGTTAAAAAAGCAAAAAAAAGAATTGAAGTCTCTTTTCCTTTCTCTTTTCTATTCCGTGACCTTGGCGACAAGTAGGAAAAAACGAATGGAAAAAACAAAACAATCGAAGTCTCTTATCACAGGTGAGACTCTCTCCACTACTCTCGAATGGAAAAAGAATGGAAAAAACAAAACACTCGAAGTGTCTTATCACAGGTGAGACTCTCTCCATTATTCGGGCTGAATCGAGGGCGGGGCGGGATATCTATTATCACCTAGTAGCCGATATGGTATGCTGCTAGAAACGCCTTTTTTTATTGCAACCGTACTTTCCCTTTATATTGCGGAAATACCCTTTCTCAGTTCCAACAATGAGACTCTCTCCACTACTCTCGACATGCACAAAAGACAAATATCACGGCGGCGTATCTTTCCATGTTCTAGGGAAAGATTCACTCGTTTTGCACATTCATTTCTCGAGAGTTACGTGTAGTGGAGCGAGGCCCAATACGCTCTTTTCCCTGCTCTAAATCTTTGTTGCCGTGGTGCCGTTCTCGGTAAGATCTGAAGATGTCCTATACATCATGCCCATCCTGCTCCTTTACTGGTATAAGGGTGCGCCGTTTGGCTGGAGCTGGAGCCTGGAGGATATTATTGCGGGACCAGATCAGGGGCATGTCATTGATGTTGAACACGTTTTTAAAATGCAAACCGAAAAACTAATTGAAAGGTGGTCTGTGGAATAGCGGCATTTTATGGGAATTGCGGAGCATTGCATGCGTACACTTCAAATCTGTGCACGAATATTCCTTTTGTTTGCACCCGCATCAAGAAATTGCCGTCAGTTTTATTGATGGGTTAGGTACTCGCACTCTTCTTGGATGATCGTATGGCTAGTCTTCCCCCGAATACAACGCACGGTCATTATAGCTGAATTTGGTCTATTTTGCAGTCTAAATTCAGCTATAATGTCCGTGCGTTGTATTCGGGGGAAGACTGTAGCATTCGAGAATCTCCTTCTTGTCAGACAATCATGTCAGCTTTGTCAGGTTTTCTTTTTTTTTACGTAAATTCAGTGCAGCGGCCCGCTTGTCCAATTTCTTCCTCGATGTTGGACTGATATCTCAAATGGCTTCGGAGAAGTCCTGTAGCACCAAGAGAACTTGCCCATCTAATCTTTCTCTGGGTGCAAAAAAAGTATACAGTAGCCATCGGCCCATCGTCGCCTTGATTAAAATCATATTATGTAGTACTCGAGTCGTGTCAGAAGTGCAACTGAAAGTAATTTAAATAAAAACGGTCAAAAACGTTGTACCGGGAGTGCTGATGACCCTTTTTTTATTTGTTTGCTATATTGTTTATTTATTTGCTATATTGTTCTATAACTATGCTATATTCTTCTCTCAAATCTTTCCTGTAGCACCAAGAGAGCTTGCCCATCCAATCTTCCCCTGGGTGTAAAATTCATCTGACAGTGTAGTTGAGTTGTGCGAGAAAAGGTTGTACCGAGAGTGCCGATGACCCTTCGTTTTTGTTTATTTATGCCATGTTTTTCTCTCAAATCTTTTATCATCTTTCAAATTCTTTCAATTTCAATTCACCTTCACTGCCTACCTACCTACCACTACTCCAAGGCTTATACAGGGTCCCCCTACGAACATAACTTTGTTTTCTCCCCCTCCAGCCCCCCATTAGAGCCTCAGAGGGGATGCATGACCAATGACCATGATGAGTCATTGATGACCCTGTTTACAATATGGAGAAATTCTTTCTTTTTGTTTTCCTCGTAAAAAGTCGTACGTGCATATTAATTAACTTACTAAGCTAATGACAATTATTACGCTCGTCCCCCGAATAGAGCCCACGGTCATTATTTCGCTGTATCTAGCCTGAAAGGTACCCATAATACAGCCATCATGATGGCCAGTATTAGCCACCGTAGGTTCTATTCGGGGGACGAAATGGTCAACCTTTGGACCAATGGATCGGGACCGGGATTGGGATCTGCAAAGCCACCGTTCGCGTTCTATTCGGGGGACAAATTGGTCAACCCTTGGGCAAATGGATCGGGATTGGGATGCACATACCGATGATACCGCCCATGTTCCTTAAACAAGGCCCTCACTGCCCCTCAGTAAGGAGGGGCCTCCATTGCCTGCAAAAAAGGGTGCAATGGTTGTGTTCATTTTCCCCTCTTAGGCAGCAGCTTAGGCTCCTTTTTACTCCATTGAATATTTTCTTCAATCTGTAGGTGAGGAGCCTCCATTGCCATCTGATCGGAAGGCCAGGTGAGCTCAGGTGGCCCAGCTCCAGCATTCCGTCGTAATCCTAGTCTGTCCAGCTATAGAGACTTCACAACAACAACAACAAAAAAAAAAAAAAAAAAAAAGCACGCGGACATAACATAGAGTGCTGAAGGGACTGTCATATGCCTGTCGCTAGCCTCTACAACAACCTGAGCATCTTATTAAAAAAAAAAAAAAAAAAACGCAGGCGGACATACTGACTCCCACTGTCCCACTGCAGTCGTTGACTGTGTCTGTCTTTTTTTTTTTTTTTTTTAAACATCTCTTGCAAGTGCTAGTCCGCATTGGTAAGAGGCTAAGAGCAATCACCGCGAGCACCCCAAGCACCGCAAGAGTGACTCCATCTATTGGTGGTGCGTCTCGCCTGCGGGAAAGCGGGTCCAGCGTCCCATTTTGGCATTTACAGCACTTTGAAAACTTGAAGTTTCTTCGGAGATTTGGCTGAGACTCTGAGGTGTACTATGAGAATGGGCCTGCCAGCATTGATTAGTATGATTACCCCCAGTCCTTGGGGACATCCGTTAAAATTGGAGTGATAGAGAGAAGGAAGATTAGCATGGCCCCGAAAAAAAAAAAAAAAAAAAAAAAAGTATGATGACCACCTGAGTTCCAGGCGATTGACTAACCAGACTTCTTTTCTGCAATTTGCGAAATTATTATTGAAATTAATAATTTAATATGATGCCAATTGTGATGAGACTCGTGAGAGTAGATGATCTTGAAAATTTGAAGTTTTGGTCAAACAAAACAAAAACTTGATCTTCTCAGCTTAGTTCGTCCTGAATCCTGATCGCCGTGTTGCCCTGTTGAATGGATGTGTGTGGACTTTTTCGCGTTGACAAGGGGTGATGTTGGAGTCATTGTCTGGGGGGACTCTGGGGTCGTCCAGGCGGTCCCCCCTGGATGTATCTGGTCTCAAGCTTTGTCCTGATACATCGGGGGGGTCCAGCGTTTTAAAAAGGCCGGACCCTCGGGAGCAGGAAAGAGTTTTCGGCCAAAAAAGTTGAAAAAACTCTGTTTCAATTTCGTTCAAAAAATAAAAAATGTCCATTTTGACGAAATGGTAGTTTAAGGGCATCCGGGCTTCAATGACATCTGGAATCACTGCCACAAGCTCAACGTCCATGTCACATTTTCACAAAAATACATTTCACTTTTTGACTTTTTAAAAAGTATTTTTAAAAGGGGAGACGGCCTTCAGATATCATAATGGGGCTGACTGGCCACACGTAATTCAGAATGATTTTATTCGGTTCATCTGAGGGCAGCTGGATTCGAACTTTGGTCTTTTTTTTTTTTTTTTTTTGATGGTAAACACCCTGAGCAAGACTGCGTGGGCAGCGTGGCTGTGATGGAAACGGCGGTTCAACTTGGCGTTTTCATTTTGACTTCTGCACTGAATCTGCAGTTCATGGTTTTCATTCGGAGTGGTAGAGTTGAAAATTGTTTTGAAGCTCAGGGGCCAAGTCCCACTAGCAGCGTCGAGTTTCCTCGACGCCTGAATCTGGAAGTGTTTGTGGAGATGTGCAGAAATGGCGTTCAGTTTCCTCAACCGCATATCCCCACAAACACGTCCAGATTCAGGTGTTGAGGAAACTCAACGCTGCTAGCGGGACTCGGCCCCAGCTGTCCATCACATGCGATGTGGTTGTGCATGATTCTATATATGCTCTATGATTGATTACAAGTACATATATGATTATGATTCTTTATATACGCTGATTTCTCCTCCATCCCCTCGGAGTCCTCGTCTTTCCACTTCCCTGCTCTCTCTCTCTCTCTCTCTCTCTCTCTCTCTCTCTCTCTCTCTCTCTCTCTCTCTCTCTCTCTCTCTCTCTCTCTCTTTGTACCAGCAGCTGGCAGCAGGGGATGTCTGAAAAAGGTATAAGATTGTATGTTCTTTACACTTATAGATATATAGTTGTTTCCTTGCACTTACCTGGACCGTACCTGGGTAACCTGGGTTAGGCAGGTGCAGCCTATGTCCGAGTCCTTATGCCTAGTTTCCTTGCATGTATCTGGACCGTACTTGGGTAAGGTAACCTGGGTTCCCCAGGTAGAGTCTATACTATTAGATAGTTTGGAGACCTTGGACCACTCCTTACATTTCCAATTTTCCTTACTATGCAGGTACACTGGTACAGTCCTATCGTTTGGAGTCTTTGGACCGATGCATTCCTCACATGTCCTTATAGATAGGTTGGACCACTCCTTACATGTCCTTATAGATAGGTTGGACCATTGGTTACATCTCCTTATGCAGGTGCTTGGGTAACATGGGTAGTACCCAGGTACGGTCCAGATGCATGCCAGGAACCTACATATAAGAATGGTCCAAGTACAGTCTTGTATGTCCTTATGCATATTAGTTTCTTGCATGCACTTGGACCCTTCCCGGACGAAAATGCATACCTGGGTAATATGTGTTGTGTCATGAGTAGGACTCACACACTAGCCTAAGGCTTCAGGACGTCATTTTCCCCCCACCATACAGCAGCTGCCCCGTAGATAGAACCACGGACCTGAATTACCGTTCGCGGTCTTCACTCGAGGCCTGGCCTTGGAAGCCGTAACTCTTGCCCTGGCATCGCGCAGCGGGAAAATGTCGTCCTACCTTTTTTTTTTTTTTTTTGAAAAGGCCGATTCAAAAAAAAAACTACTAGGCAAGGTGATAAGAGCAGCCTTGCCTACTAGTAGTAGATCTTCACGCAGCCACCCCATCTATTGGTGGGGAGCATCATTGGTGGGGAGCATCACCTGCTGGAAAACGGGCCCAGCGTCCCTTGTACAGAAGAATTCAGGAAAATGTCTGAAAAGTAACTGAGAAACAATTCTGCCAGCATTTATTCCTCTGGTTCCCAGAGGATTGACTGCGCAGATTGTTGAGAAAGAAGGGGAAAAACCTCTTCGCCCTGTATTAGGCGCCAGATATCTCTACTGCTGAGGGATTAGTTCCTTCCTAACCCAACTTCTTCTGCTGAGAACTGGGTTCATCCCCCGGGGGCTCCAGGTTGGACCTCCTTAATATATGAGTGTGTGAGAAATGTTCAATGTGGCCCATTATGTGGGTACCATTAGGTCGTAAGGTTGGGTATTTTCAAGACAGGATTTCTGCCAGGGAAAGAGCATGGGGTGGGAAGGGGTCCGGGAAATCAGAGGGAGGCCTTAGTGGGAACGAAGACTCTACGCTTGTCCAATCTTTGAAGATTAGGCGGCGTAATAGGCGGTAGAGTCTCTTAACTCTTCCAAATCCCGCTGTCCGTTTCCTTTATCTCCACTCCACTCCACTCCACTCCACCTGTTTTTCTCAAAGTTTCTGTGTATTGGACCTGTTTTTCTCAAATTTTCTGTGTATTGGAATTTATACCTACATTTAAATCTGACAGTACCATACCATAATCAAAAGGTATTACTGCCCAAGCAACTAAACTTAACATAAATGTAATGACTGGAGCCATTATAAAGATGAATAAATTAGCACTACTTGGTAGAATAGGCTCTTTTATCATTAATTTCAAACCATCTGCTAAAGGTTGTAATAACCCAAACAATCATATACCACATTCGGACCTTTTCTACGCTGCATAGAAGCCATTACTTTACGTTCAGCTAGTACTAAAAAAGCAACTCCTAGTAAAAGTGGTATTATTATTCCAAGTATTTTGGCTAAAATGCCAATTATATACAATTTCATTTTGTTTGTTGTTTTTTTAGATGTTAGAGTTACCACCACAGTGACTATGTATTACAATTTACCAGCACATATTCGTTGTTGTTGTTGTTGTTGTTGTTGTTTAAGCCTTTTAAGGGGACAATTTGCTCCAATCTATCGTTGTGTATTGGAATTTGCAATTTTGCAAGACTGCCCCATCTACTGTTTGTCTTCTTTCCACAAGCATAACCCACTCAGCTGAGTGCCTTAGATAGTGGATTGGTGCTTGCTTCTCGGCATTGCTCCACGCTCTCCACCCCCCTTCATCCAAGTCCTTCATAACCCGCTCAGCTTCGTGCTTCAGATTAAGGAGCTGCTTCGTTTCCACATTAATTTATCGTGTGGATCGGTTCTTCTCGTCATTTTTTCGCCCCGGGGCCCAGGCCCCTTCATCCAATAACATTCCTTCTATTCTATACCGTCGTCCTCTAGAGCCGCGCACCCTTTCTTGTTGTCTTCCCGTTTCAAGTTCTCTTTTCTTTTTTTGAAATTTGTTTGTTTTCATCCATGCACTTCCATTCTCTCTTCTCTTGCTCTCATGTTTGTGATACTGCAATCAGTCACTGCGTCTCTGACTCGCTGGCCCGACTCTGGGAACGACTTCTCAGTTCTAACCGAGGTCTCGCATCTGATGTTGTGCGGAAACTGTTACAGTAGTACATTAAGACTTAGTGCACTTTTTAATTATCTAAGTTTATTCAAAAATAGAAGCTTGGACCATCATTTTCAAACCTCGATTATTTTTGCGCGTACTTTCCAACACTTTTTTGTTGGCACGGTTTGAACGTGAAAGCATCTCCCCAGAAAAACACACACACATACTACATTCTCGTTCACATTTTTCGGTTGTTTGTCTTTTTGTTTTCCGCCCCTGTATTCTCTTCAACATTCACGTACTGGCAGGTACTGCATGGTTTGGCCTTGCGTTGTGCCTCTCGAAGACTTAGTGCCCAAGTCCACTACCCTCAAGATGTGCCAAAAAGTCAATGCTTGGTCAATGACATATGGAATGCCTGAGACTGTGGTGTTTGGGATGCTAGTGTCGCCTATGTTTTTCAGTGATGACACAAATCCAGTACCCTCAAGATGTGCCAAACAGTCAATTCTTGCAGTCCCTGCACTCAGATGGTCATGGCTGCAACCTGCACGGCCCAACCCGGTCCGGAATAGTAATATAAATAAATTGAATGAATATAATTTTTTTTTTTTTTTTAATTATTAACTTTCAAGAGGTAGTACGGTTTTTTTCGGTCCGGAATTTGAAGAGTAGGACCGACTGTACCACCCGAATCAAACTGAACAGAACAGAAACTAGTCTTCATCTTAGACAAAAGGTCAAGTGAGAAAAGTATACCACCACAGTTTGTATTCCTTTTTCCCTTCTGTTTTTTTTGTTTTTTTTTGATTCACAAGGGCTCTGGAACTTCTGGCCCTTCTGGGAACAAAGACGACCAGATGCAAAGCTTGTTGTCATTGATTGTTTTGCATTTTGGTGGAAACTCTCCTGAATGGACTTGTGTCTTCTCACCCGAATTGAAGGCCTGGCGATCACTATAGCAGTATTTGGGACAGCTTTCAGTCCAGATACCGCAACGATGACGGGGCGTTCTATTCGGGTGAAGACGGGAGTTGGATGGGGTGATGCTGGGAAGATCATTGATCATCGATCATCGCCTGAATAGAACGCCCAATCTTTATAGCAGAATTTGGTGGCAAATTGGTGCAGCTTTCAATCCAGAGAATTTGGTGGCAAATTGGTGGCAAATTGGTGGCAAATTGGCAAATTTGGTGGCAAATTGGTACAGCAATGATAATGACGGGGCATTCTGTTCTGCTGTCAGTCCAGATACAGCGATGAAGATGCTAGGCTGGAGGAGGGGTGATGCAGCACTGATGCTGGGATGATCATTGGATTCATTGCACATCCCAGTGCTGTAAACATTGCACATTATGGGCCTCGTTCCGCTACTCGCAAAATGTGTGAAAATGAGACTGAACCTTCTGCTGGAACATGGAACGGTACTGCGCCATATTTTTTGTCTTTCCTGCATGTCGAGAGTAGTGGAGCGAGGTCCTACGTCTCTCACAATATTAAAGCCTTCCAGTTGCTGAACGAGCTGATTTTCTTTAGGAAACTGTGTTTCCTGTTTTCGCGACTACTTTCCTTTACAGGAATTCGATGTCCGAGGCCGAGAACCTCGACACTCTCTGCAACATCCCCCCTCACAATGCTTTTTGAGTCATAGCGTCCTCTTGACCTTGTCGGCGCTGTCGCAAATATGGGTACTAAACGCACAGCAAAGCATGCAGCACAGCCTATACAGGGGGCAACTTTCAACAATTTGAAAGTGGTGTGGGGCAGGCAATTGCGCGAGTATGCAAGTGCGTGATTGGGTGGGAGGTGGGCGGGCACACAACAAACGGACACACTAAGCCTCAGCACGGTTACTCGACACCATATGCACTGGCCAACACAACTTGAACGTAGTGGTGCACGTGGACGGGGCGCACAAGCATATACAATGACACGTGGAAGAGGGCCAAGGGATGAAGGGGAGCAGAAGAAGTCCAACCCAAAAGAGGTTGTGAGTCTTGCGAGTCGCGACCATCGAATATCATTCTCCAGAGATTAGCTGTATGTTCCATAATTCCATATCCTACTCTGCTTTTGCTCCACGGTGCAATTCAATGAATTCATATACAAAAAAATCAAATTTGTCATTTGCAGGAATGTTGAGCAATACTGCCTTTTGCTCTTCAGAGCTTCTTTTTAGACAATGCATGATATAGCTAAGTTGATCTTTTTTTTTTTTTTTTTTTTTTTGAACAAGTGCTCCAGTCTATTCGTGGGGAGCAGCACGTGCTGGGCCCAGCGTCCCATATTGATCTAAATTCATTTGTGTACTCAATCCTCTTTCTTTTTTTCATTTTTGTTCCCCTCATTTTTCAAGCTTGGTTTGCAAAGTTCAGGTGGCACTGCATGGTCCCACTACCGGTAGCAAGGGGATAGGATAGAAAAGAGTTTGTGTGGCAGTTGAGTGTGACCCAAATCCTGCCCGTGATCAGTACTCGTGAGTGATCCCACGGTCAGTATTTTTTACATGTATTGCCCGAAAAAAGGAAGGAGATCTTTGTTCCCCACCTCCCACCTCCTCTCCTTAACACTCACTGGGCATGCCCGTGCAAAGAAAGCTTCCTGCCAAAATCTTTTCAATCCGTTGGGGTATATATATATATATACCCCAACGGATTGAAAAGATTTTGGCGGGAAGCTTTCTATATAACCCAACGGATTGAAAAGATTTTGGCGGGAAGCTTTCTTTGCACGGGCATGCCCATCGTCAATATATATATATATTATAATAATATATATGGAGGGGGTCATGATCCCTGCTGACAGAAGTCTCTTTTTTCAATTCCAGAAAAAAAAATGTGGCAGTTACTTTGTTCACTGTTGTTGGGACCACCACCATCAGATCATTTGTGATCTGCTGGCTGGGAAGCACTCTGCCGTGATTTCTGGTGGAAGGTCTCTGTTTATTTTTATTTTTTTTGCCTTTCTCTTGTTTTCTCAGCCCAGAAATTCGTAATGAACCTGTCAGCCCGCTGCCACTCAGCGTCACACTGGATCGGCCACACTCCTATCCGACTGCTAATGGGACCATGCTTCAGGTATCTGCAATTGAAAGAAAACAAAAAAAAACAAAAAAAAAAAAACCTCAATGACTTCGTTTGATGGAAGGCAACGGGGAAAAAAAACAAAAACTATAACAATGATAACATTGAAAACAATCCAAGGTGGACAGTAAAAAAAAAAAAAAAAAGAAAGCCAATGGTGAATAGTGACGAGTCACGAAGCACTATTGAAGGTAATAGGGAACACAGGATATCGCAGGGAAGGGTTAATATAGAATGGCACAGAATGCTATACTCGGGCTTCGAACGTAAGGAGGCAATTATGGTGCAATCGTTTACACGAGATAGGGATGATATGCCCAAAAAAGGAGACTTGCTGAGTTAAGAGAGATTGACAACAAGCTGAGTTTGGGGTTAAGGTGGTGAGCAGCAGGCCCCCCTTGATTAGGCGGATAGTGACACAAGGGGTAGGGCGACCCTCTTTTTCTTGTCTATTCTCTCCCCTTTTATCTTCTGTATAAACATGGTTGCCAGTGATAAGCAACAGGACTGATGCCGCCCAGAATAGAAGGGGGCTTTGTTTGTTCAAAAAAGTAAAAAAAAAGGGTGAGGATAAGAGAATGCAAAAAAAAAAAAAAAAATTGCAAGGTAAGGATCAGGGACAAAAAAAAAAAAACAAAAAAAAAACAGACGTGTTGCGCTGCTTGCACATTCATAGAACCTGTCCAGTGTCCAATATCTTTCGCCCATCCATCCAAAATGTCCAACAAAGTAGCACACGCCATTGATTTTTTTTTATTTTTTTTCTTAACTGCCGACGAAGTAGCAAAGGCCATCGATTTTTTTTATTTTTATCTTCACAAAAAACAATCATAATCATCCGCCATCATTTCATTCCAATTTTGGATTTTGGAACAAATGCAATCAGCGTTGAGAACATCTACATTTCCTTGTGTGCTTGTTTCCCACTTCTTCCCATCATTATAGGGGTTTTTTTTTTTTTTTTTTCCACACTTCGATTTCCCTTGTGCTTCACTTTTTTTTTTTTTTTTTTTTTTTTTCAAACTGACCCCCCCGATGTCAATTCAGCATTGTTTACTCGTTTGAGTTGATTGGGATTCGAACTGGGGTCTGTATTTTAACAGTTCGATGGGTGTGTACCGATTGAGCTAGGCCCATTGGGGGTACTACTACTACGTCATGCTTCTCTAATCCAACCACTTCTGGAGACGACACAAATCTCCAGTTTCCATTGAAAAATTAAAAAATTGAAAATTCCCTAAAGAGCAACTCTAAGAAAGAAATTAGGAAAACAAAATTGGGCGAGCGAATTTTCAAATTTTTATTGTTTTTTCAAAGAAAGAAGACTCAAAATCAATCCCCCCCCCCCCCCCC
>BFEA01000051.1:2343604-2369051 GCA_003427395.1 Chara braunii
GGGGGAGGTTTTCAGAGCCTAGCCAGAGGAGTCCAAATCCGGGCTACTTTATTTTTTTGAGCTTCGGTTGTCAAGGGGTGCCGAGGGTGGGGAGGGGGGGGGGAAATAAATTAGTTTTTAAGGGGCTGAAGGGATTTTATAAGGGGGGTGCCTTAGTCTGATTCTGTTTTTTTTTTTTTTTATCTTTGTTTCCGTGACGAATTCTGATGTGTGTAGAGCAGGACACCCTGGCCGTCCCTAATTTTTGTGACTATTGATGTATTTGCCCTTGGGCACTGGGCCCTGTTAATAGAGGTGCAATTTCGGGCTAAAGAAAAAAAAAAAAAGATAAGATCCCAAAAAAGAAAAAGTCCTTTGTTTTGCAATTCCACACAACATTTTTTTTCTGGAATTTTCTGAATCTGTTTCTTTTTTTTTTTTTTTGGACGCTAGAGCTGCCCGGGACCCTGCCCAGGGTTCATGCCCAGCCGGGCACCCCGGGCGTGTATCCGGGCACGAGTTGAGTGTCAGGGCGCCCGGACGAACAGCCTAGTCAAACTGGATAAACTTGGATTTGACGTGACCAAAGAGAGGATAAGCATATATATCACGTGGCCAAAAAGTGGATAAGCATGGATGTCACGTGGCGTCAGAAGTGGATAAGCATGGATGTGGCGTGGTCAAAAAGTGGATAAGAAGCGGATAAACATGGATGTGACGTGGCCAAAAAGTGGGTTAAACATGGATGTGACGTGGCCAAAAAGTGCATGAGCATGGATATGACGTGGCCAAAAAGTGGATAAGCATGGATGTCACGTGGCCAAAAAGTGGATAAAAGCGTGGATAAGGCCTTTAAAAAAAAAAAAAAACGAGAATCTCGGGAAGTGTGATTCCACCCCTTTAAGTTCTCAACCCTAAAGATATAGGCATGAATGAATGTGGCCGCAAAAAGTGGACAAAAGCATGAATGAAGGAAAAACACTGGATAAGCTTGAGCGAAGAGTGGTTTTCAAATGTGGCGGTGGTAGGCTATGTGCATTGTGGTGGGACGCTTTAGTGCCCTTGCACAATGACAGGTCGTGGTAGTACGATAGATGGCAGGATTTTACAGAATTGAAAAAAAAAAAACAAAAAAAAAACTGGATAAGCACGGATGTGACTAAGAAGTGGATAAGCATGAATGTAGCCCAAAAGTGAATAAAAGTGGATGTAGCCCAAAAGGCAAAGGCACACAAAAAAAATAGTAACGCCGGAAAATGTGTGTGCGAGAGAGAGGGAGAGAGAGAGAGAGAGAGGATAAGCAGCACTAGAGGGAGATGGAGAGACAGAGGAAGAAGCTGAAAGACAGGAGCAGCAGATAAAGGAGAAAGAGAGTAGGGGAGGTGAAGAGAGAGAGACAGACAGAAGGTGGTCAGAGGAAGCACGTGAAAACAAATGAGGAACAGTACGGGGAAGGAGAAGAGGAGAGAGTAGGAGCAGGCGATGGCAGAGGAGGAGGTAAGAGGAGGAGAGGGGGGAAGAGACGGAGGAGGGAGGAGGAAGGGGGGCAAAGTAAAGAGGGAGGAGGGTGGAGGGAAGAGGGAGGAGGGAAGAGGGAAGAGAGAAGAGGGAAGAGGGAAGAGGGAGGAGGGAGGAGGGARGAGGGAAGAGGGAAGAGGGAGGAGGGAGGAGGGAAGAAGGAGGAGGGAGGAGGGAAGAGGGAAAAGGGAAGAGGGAGGAGGGAGGAGGGAGGAGAGAGGAGCAAGAGAGGGGAGAGGAGGACAAAGGAGGAGAGGAGGGAATAAAAGACGGAGGAGGGAGGGAGGAGGGAGGAGGGTAGAGAGGCAAGAGAGGGAGGAGGGGGGACGGAAGAGGGACGAGGGAGAAGGGAGCAGGGAAAAGGGAGGAGGGAAGAGGGACGAGGGAGAAGGGAGCAGGGAAAAGGGAGGAGGGAGGAGGGAGGAGGGAAGAGGGAAGAGGAAGGAGGGAGGAGAAAGGAGGGAGGAGAACGTCGACGACGAAATTCACTGCGTGCTGAATAAATTCTAGGTTCACAGTTTTCGGGGTTCTGAAAGAAAGAGAGAGGGAGAGGGGGGGGGGGGGGGAGACAGAGAGAGAGAAACAAGCTAGCTTTTTTTTTTTTTCAAGGAACACGATGGCTTTATTTCATTCGAATACAGACAAAAGTAGACAACATTTTTAACGAAAAAAATGAAAATCCACTTGTTTGCCCAATTAATTTTCTTATACGCGCCCTTAAGGAATTCTTTTTTCTTCTTTTTTTTTAGGAGGGGGGTGCGGGAGAGCGGGAGGGCAGAAAAAAGGACTTTAAGGAAGACTTATCTTGGCCTTTTGTAATCATAGCCCCCGGAAGGCTTTTTTCATTTATTTAATAACAGAATTCTTTTTCAGTTTCCCGTTTCTGTTCTGCTACCTTTTTTTTTTTTTTTTTTTTTTTTTTTTTGCCGCTCAACCGTTCTCTTCGTATCAGAGGGTTTTTTTTTTTGATACGTCAATGCGCAGGAGGGAAGGGAGAAAGCAGTAAAAGACTAGGCTACCAGCCGGGCCGCCCGGGTCACCCTATTTTCCCGGGCGGCCCGGCCGTGCAAGGACTAGGGAAGGTCCCAGCCAAGAAAAAAAAAAAAACCCAAAAAATCCGGAAAAAAACTATGTTATGCAGAAAACCACACTAAACAACTTTTGCCTCAGGGTCACATCGAAATTCCTTGCCGAATTTCAATTAAAAATTTAATTTACTCTTTTTTTTTTGGCCCGGCCGGGCAAGTGGACCCGGGCCACTCTGGTAACCTAGTTAAAAGATTCAAAAAAAAAAACAGTGAAAGACAAGCCATGGCGAACTCTTACTTTCCGTAACAGGAAATCGTTTTTTTTTCTTTTTTCGGCTTTTTTCTTTTAACAGGAAATCATTTTCGATGGAAAAGCTGTACACGAAATCCCACGGGTCCAATCTCTACTCAGCCCGCTGCGCGCCATTCTTCCTCAGCGGGGGATACCACGTGTCACGCCAACCGTCTTCCCCCGAACATAACGCACCCTCATCTTTTGACTGTATCGGAGCGGAAAGATGACTTGTATACATTCATTATCAGGTTGCGTTATGTTCGGAGAAAGACGGTAGGTAGCGGGCATCACGTGTCCCTATTGACACGTGGCTGAATATTGCTATTTCCTTTTTTTTTTTTCTTCCTACACTGATTCGTGTACGGAAGCAAGTGTACGGCCACTGCTTTTCCTCTCTTCTTATTTCCTTAAAAAAAAGGAAAAATCCTTGGTACTGTGCGCGGCTTTTTATTTTTCCCCCAAAAAATATTAATATTATATTACACAAGCTGGAGATCGGGTCCGGCGTCCCTCACAAGACAGAGGCACCCTTTTCGGTATGATCCCGAAACTCCGACCAGGTTCATACCGAGGTTGCGCAGTTCACACGAACATGCGTGTTTTTTTTTTTTTTTTTTCCGTGAGTTCAATGCATGAGGACTTGTAAATACTTGTTCGCCCTCAGGGCAGCGGTCCGGATTTGGCCATTTCCCGACGCCTGAAATTGTTTGCTTGCTGGGGTATAACGCCTCTAGGCTTCCCTTCCTCCGGGTTGTTTGTTGAGGATTCCCGGCCTCAGGTTAAATGTTTCTGAAGTAATATGAAGCCCTCAGGGCGCTTTTTTTGTAAAAAAAAAAAAAAAAAAAAACTTGGGCGAATGTTTCTGAAGTAATATGAAGCCCTCAGGGCCCTAATTTTGTAAAAAAAAAAAACAAAAAAAAAAAAAACAACTTGTTCGCCCAACGCCTAAACCTAAACTGGGTAATGGCCCCAGATGGTTCAGGGTTCGACACTCCGGGTAGTGTTCGTTGAGGATCCCCGGCCTCTTACTCTTTGTAATGGAATGATCTCGTCCTTTTGTTAAAAATAAAAGTGAAAATAAAAAAACTTGTTCGTTGGAAGCCTGTATGCAGAGCAATTTCGGGGCTCTGTTCAATCACTTTCATATCACTTGCCCTCTTTCTTCGGTCGGTATGGCACCACGGGTTGCCCCGACACGGGTTGGTAAATGGAATATAAATGTTGGGAGTTTCTATGAGAGAAGCGCAGAGGGGAGAGAGAGAGAGAGAGAGAGAGAGAGAGAGAGAGAGAGAGAGAGAGAGAGAGAGAGAGTAGTGATTATCGACCGCGTTCCGTTTCCGCGGTTCTCCTGGGTCATACCTACACATCTCGCATAAATTTGTGTTTTTATTTTTGTTTTTTTTTTTAACATGGACTTCAATCTCGATCGCATGTGTGTCTCATCTCATGTGTGTCTCACCTTCGATTCTTGATTGTTTGTGTGTTCACTCACCTCTTAAGAGAGTAGGGAGGTAGGTTTTTTTTTTTAAACAGGAAATCATTTTGCATGGAAAAGGCGAAAGCATTTGAGAAAAGAAGACAGTGTAGTTTCGCAGAAAATAAGAAAGAAAAAACAGATGAAGACGGACATCACACCTTCTTCTCCGTCTGATGTGGCGATTAGGCAGAAGTGGCCACGTGGCACACCCAGAACACGCCGCGCTGCTGAGCGTGTCAGACCCTTTCACAGCTTCCAAGCACCGTTCAGACGGCGAAGCCGAAGAAGCCGGGCATACTGCGCGCCAAGCTACGCCCTTGCATCGCGAGTCCGCCGCCGAAAGCGCCGATGACGTGGCAGCAACTGCAGCGGGCAGCGGCCTGGCGGCCGCCGCGTGGACGGCGGCGGCGGCGGCGGCGGCGGCGCTGCTGGTCATCTTCACCGTCCACTCCTCCCTCCTCCTCCTCCTCCTACTGCTTTAGCCCAAGATCACACTTGCGCAAATTAGGAGATTGCAGTCGTTGATCTTTGCTATCTACGGTCAGTATCTCTTAATTCGTGCAAGTGGGACCTAGCCCTCAGTAGTTCTTAACCCAGAAAACGACGACGACGACTCAGTAATTGCACCTCTTCTCTCCTCCTCTCCTTCACTTCCTCATCCTCCCTTCTCCTCCCTTCGCCTCTCCTCCTTCCCACAGAGTTGCCTTCTCTCTCTCTCTCTCTCTCTCTCTCTCTCTCTCTCTCTCTCTCTCACACACACACGCCGAGGCTATAATCAAGATGGGCCCAAGACCGACCCGGTGTGTCGTTTGCGCCGTCGTTTGACACGTGTACTACCACCTCAGAAACAACGTTGCCACGTCAGCTCCTCTTCCAGTGCGCCTGGCTGGTCGGCCGAGAGGCAATACCGTCTGTTGCCTGCCGTAATTACACGGCGGCTGGCTCGCGCGCAGACCTGGCGGGGGCGGGAGACACTTGGCCGAGTCACATCCATGCGGGCGCACATTTTTTGGCTCCAGCCCCCCGCCAAAACACGCAGCCCGCGGAGGCGAGTTCCGCCTGCATCGATGGAACCAACGAAAAACAGCCGTCCGATCTGATCGTGCGCCCGATCTTCAGCCGAAGCTCAGCCTCGCCGTCCCACCTGCAAGGGAAGGAATTTTTTTTTTTTTCGTAAAGATTTTCTCCTTTCTCTTTCTATTTTATCGAAGGACTGTTGAAATACCCCTGAAACTTTGGATATTTCCTTAGATACCCTAAAACACAGAGGTACGCTGAAATGCCCCAAACTTTGCATCTGCCCGTGTCCCGCTCATAGGCAACGTCGCCGTATGCGCTGGCGCTGGGCTGCAGGGGCCTGTGCACTTCTTTTGCAATCTGCAGGGTGCAACGGCCTAAAATACTGGGGCAGTCCAGCTCTTGTTTTCTGAGTCAAACATCGCACTAATTGGCCACTTAGCCAGTAGGGCGTAGTTTTGTTGGATAGGATCTACTATGCCCAGACCCCCTTCGTCCCTGTGAAAGCATACAGCTTCCCATGCCATTTTACTAATAAAGCCCTGCAGTTCAGACGGCGGTGGCTTCCACAAGAATCGTGCAGCTATATACTTAATTCTTCGGTACGCATCCTTGCTTGTTAGAGGGAACCAGAGGATGGAGAAGGCAGCCGACGAAATGACCATGGCTCTACCAAAAAGTGACAGTTTGAAGTTTCTAACCCAGCCCAGGATCCTTGCTGTGACCTTTTCCACAAGGACGGAGTCCTGGGTGTTTGAGCAATCCCGTAGTGCAATCTGGACCCCTAGGAATCTCTCGGAGCTGTTGGCTGGGATTTCTTTTTTTTTTTTTTTTTTTTTTTTGGGAAAACAGCCCGTTCATATGCTAGAGGTGCTGATAAGAGCAGACACCGCTAGCATAGTCGGGAAGGCTCCATCTATTGGTGGGGAGCAACACCTGCTGGAAATCGGGTCCAGCGTCCCTGTAAACAGCCATTCGTCATAAACCGTGCCACGTGTCACAGCGCAAAGCTCCTAGACCGTTAGTATGTGAACACGCAAGCACGCAGAATTCATAGCGAAGAGCAGCATTAATCGCCCTCTGCCCATCGCAATCATTGAGGCCCCAGTCAATACATAATTCAAAGGAGGAAGGGAGGATGTATGATGACTTCTCCCAATTGATCGAGGCTTCTGAGAGGATGCAGTACTTTTCTATGACTTCCTTCAGGGCACCCATAGAGGGTCTTGTGTTGGCGCATGCTATGGCGAGGTCGTCCGCGAGAGCCCCCTCTTTCCATTGAATAGAGTGGGGGATACTCCGACCCACTATCGCATCATTGATCCTAATGTTGGCCATCAGCACATCCAGTTGGACAACGAACATCAGCGGGGCTAGTGGGCAGCCTTGCCTTAAGGATCTTGTGAGTGGAAATTCTCTGGAGAGTTTGCCATTCACTAATACCATCGAAGAGGCCTCCCCGTACATTGCTTTCACCCATGTTATGAACCCCTCTCCCAAACCCATCCTTCTCAGTGTGGTAATGACGAATGCCCATCCTACCTTGTCGTATGCCTTCTCCATGTCCAAGAGAAGGATGACAATGTTCATTTGTTTTGACTCCAGAATTTCCAGGGCCTGCATTGTGGATATTATATTTTCGAATATTGACCGGCCTTTTACGAAGGCGCCTTGTTCGCTACCCACCAAGCCAGGAAGGAGGTCCGTCAGTCTAATGGCGAGTGCTTTGGCTAGGATCTTATACGCCACATTCAGCACCGAGATTGGTCTGTAATTTTGGACCTCTCTCTTGTCTCCTTTTTTTTAGAGTAAGGGTATGATCCCCTTCAACCACTCCTTGGGGAGGGCTTTCGAGGATAGGGCGTTGTTGTAAATTTGGCACAGAAACGGCGCAAAGGAATCCCATGTACATAGGAAGAGCTCAACCGGCAAACCATCAAGACCGGGACATTTCCCGCTAGCCATCTTCTTTGCTGCTTGATGGAGTTCCTGGTGAGTGAACGGAGCATCTAAGCCATGGCTGGCATTTGGGGGGATACCAACTCTAATTCCGTCCCAAAAGGGCGATGTGGCTGAGAGATCAGTATCCATCATGGTCTGAGGTCTCCTTGTGGAAACAATATCACTGAAGTACTCTAGCGCGTAATCACACATTGTTTCCAAGTCTAAGGAGACTGGGCACGACGCAAAAAATGGGTGGGAGAGCTCGTGGATCACCGGCTTAGCTTGGCTCAGAATGAGGGCTCTGAAAGTATCCCTGGTCATTCTGTCATAGCCAATCAGACCTCTTACCTTGAGCCACTGCAGCCAGTCCTCCAGTTTCTTGATCTCCATAGCTTCCAACAGAACTATGTTATCGGATCGTTGATTAGCCCAGTAGTGGTCTGAGAACACATCTTTATCCATATTATGTTCTGCCTCAGCTATTTTTCTACGGATTTGGATTTCGGACCAGGTTCGGTTTGCAGCTTTCATTCTGGAGAAAGTCTTTAAAGCTGAGAAGATGATATTAATTCTCGTTTCCGCCCAATCATGTTCGTTTTGGAAGAGGTCCTTTGCTAACGTCCATTTAGACATTTGATCCTTGACCGGCCTGGGTCCTTGAGGAGACTAGTGTTGAGGCGAAACGACGGTCTCACCCTCTCAAACTGATCCTTGGATAGAACCTCCATCCCCACCGGGTAGTGGTTAGATAGGTGTTCGTTCATTAAGTCACCCCATATGCACCTGTCCCACAACACCCCCCTTGCTAGCAGGAAGTCCAGTCCCGTGCTTGGACTCAGAGGGATTACTTGGGCTGCAGGCTTGGGGTCGTACCACGTATGCCCTGGTGTCTCCGGATGCAGGGTCCTGAATACGTCGATCAGCCCTTGTGCTTCCATAAAATAGGATAGCATATGTGCATCATTCCTGATAGGGGTTGGGATAGTGGAGTCCAGACCCGGGTTTAATGTGGTGTTCCAATCCCCCACGATGACGAAGTTTTCCACATCCAGTAGATACGCTGGGAGAGCTGCAAAAAAATTGGATCTTTCTGTGTATTCTACCGGGGCGTATACTGACATGACTGCCCAGTCTTCCTCCCCTACCGCCAATTTTACCCAGATCCAACGTCCATTCGGGTCATAGAAGGTGTCAATGACCTGAGTGTCCAGATCTTTGTGTAAGAGTATGGCTACTCCTCCCTTAGTTCCAACCGCCGGGGCGCAGAACTTAGGGTCCGCCCACCAGTTCTGCAGGCTCTCAATTTTGGCCTCATTAAGTTTAGTTTCCTGTATACATACTATATGTGGGTAGTCCTTTCTAGCCCAGACTTTGAACCTTTCTTTTTTAAAACGGTTGGAGGTGTTTCCCAACCCACGTAAATTTCAGCTCACTATCTTAATCCTGTTTGGCAGGACCATCTGAGTGGTCGGTGCCGCTCTGGAATTGGATGCGGGCTGAGAGAACAGTGAGGGGGGTTGGGATGAGGATCTGCAAAGAGATGAAATGTTGCAGGTAACTCAGAAGTTCACCCACCAGCAACTGGTCCTGTATTTTGGACTTGATGATCCACTCTGCTATATGGTTTGCCGCTAGATCAGGTCTAATTTGGATGTGTGAGAATGTCAAGGAAGCAGCAGCTAGAAGGGGGACCAGCCCCATCCATTTGAAGTCATGTGCATACATCTGGTCCTGTGTTGTTTTCCAAGAAGCCAACTTCACCACCGCTACGTGCAATATAATTATTTCCTTATCATTCAGCGATACTGTCTGGTGTCCCATTTTCCATGATGGGAGGGAATTAACTTCCACCCTGTCAGCGAGGATCTTGTTCTTTATTAATTCCACAGCCTGGGCATCTGCGGGCTGAGTATTGACTTCCATGAAAGGAAGTCTCTGGGATCCGTCAGTCTCTTGAATGCACAGGATGCCTGCTGCTGAAGATACTTTAAAACAAATCAGGGGGACTAGCAGTTCCGTGATTTTCTTCCTTTCTCTGTCCTTGCGCGACAGAGTTTTCATGAGTAGAGCAAGGCTCAGTGCTTTTTTCCCCTGTTCCTATGAAAAGGGTCTTTTTTTCCTTTTTGGGGACGTCGCCTGTTCTGAGGCCTCCTCCAGGCTGGGGCTGGCACGTGGGACTGCTGACTCGTCATTTGCCTTTAGCCGTTTCGATGAAACTCCCTTCACCAATGGCCCCAGGGGTGGCCCTAGCGGGTTTGGGAGCTTGTTCCCTGACGACCCTTTTTTCTTCTTACGCGTCTGAGTTCTTTTTGAGTCAGCTTTAGCATTGAACACAAGTGCTGCATGAGGGGGGGATGAGTCTCCTCCCTCCTGTCCCGATCTCTTCGAGGGGGACTTTCCCTTCTCTTCCGTGGTCCCCTCGTTATTCGACAATGGTGAGGACAATATCCTCTTGCTGGGACTCGCTTCTTCCGCTGGGGACGGGAAGCCCATTCTGGCTTCATCCAGTCCAAGATCCAGCTGATCTAAGTTGACATGGGGGGGGGGGGATGAGGTCTGGGGGAGGGTGTATTGGTTTCAGCGCGGAGGGGGGAGTAGTCTGAGACGAGGAGATGTCCATGTTCAGCGAGCCCTGACTTCCAGTTGGCTGGTTGTCCACTGGGTTCCTATCGTCCAACTTCCCTTTCTCTTCTCCCAAGCCCGACCCCTCCTCCTTCCCCTTTTATCCATCCCATTCCTTCATTTTTGAGGAGTCGTTGAAGGATGGGGGGGGCACTGAGTTTAGGCCCGATGCCCCTTTCACCTTTCACCAGAATTTCATTTTTCTTTTTTGCTTAGTGAAAGTTTTTTTTTAAAAACGGATTTTCCTTACTTGCTCCTCCTTATCTGTGATATCAGAGGCAATGGGTATCATCTGTCCCCTCTTCCTGTTCGCTGTGAGCTTGTGCTCAGAGTCAGACTCATCCTCATCAGAGGAAACAATCTTTACTGATTTTTTATTGTCATTCTCTGTTCGCTTAGTGGAAGGCTGAGCGTCGTGATTACCCTTTGCCTTCACCTTTTCCCTTCCCTTGGGGACCGAATCATTTTCCCCATTCTTCTGGACAGTTGCGTTTTCCTGAGCATTTCCATTAACGACTGAGTCCTTGTATGATTTCTTCCTGCTCACTGCTCTCGGATTGAGAGGACATTCCGGATCTTCCGCCGAGGGAAAATACTTTCGGCATTTTTTACACCAGGGAGAATCGGCACAGGCAATGCTCAAGTCCACCCAACCATCATCTTTTAAATCCACAATCAGATGTTTCTTATACCAAAATTTTGTGGCTGGTTCCATATCGAACCTTATGTTCCAAAGGTCCGAGGCTATCGGATCCGCGAATGCATCATGAGTTTTTAGAATTCTCCCGAATGCCTTATGGATCGCCCCTTTGATGTGAGGCAATATGGAAACCGACACTTGCAATGCCTTCACCCAGAAGTAACTTTGTTTCTGCGCTTCGTTCCACTCATAGAGTTCATTTTCGTTCATCCAATTTATGAAATGAACAGTGTATTTCTTACCATCTAACTCTATGAGGTCTGATCCCTTGCGGATCATCCCAGTGGCGATGGCCTTGGCACAGGCTACGTATGTTTTCAAATTTTTGCCATCACAACGAAACCCCCCTCTTTTAGGTACGCCGTCAAAGATTTGAGAGTTCGCCCACCCTTCCTCGTAGATGCGAATCAAACGATTTTTAACGGAGGGTGGTAAGGCTGAGGCGTCACTTTCAAACTGGACCGAGACCGCATGCTCCGCCAGCCAGCCAGCCTGAATACCATAGAAACGACTGTCAACTACGACTCTGACGTAGTCCTGGGCAGTATCAACTATGCTAGGAGCAAATTCGTCCGGAAGAATGCCTTTTGCGTAGCAATCTTCAATCACACTCCTAACTCTCTTCCTTTCAGCCTCTGACATGGGTTCGATATTCCCTGGCAGTGGAACAACCATGTCTGCAGACCTGCCCCGTGAGGGCGAGCATATGCGGAATTACCACAATGTAATTTACTCTGGCCAGGGTAAGGATTTGGATACAGTCCGTAATTCCTCGTGTATCTTGCGTAGGAACGAGATTGTCCTGATAGGGCATTACATGAACATTGTATCTCGTAATCTCGTTTTGAGAGGCAAAAGTCTGACACACGATTCTGGCGAGAAAACAACTTGCTAACAGAGAAACGGAACCATCCGTTCCCCTTAGGGAGATAACCGATTCGCATTTGGTTCCGTGTCCTCTGACTCTCACGAATATGAGTGGACTATAGACTGTGTAGGGACGATGTAAGCTAGACTCCCTACTAACAACCCTGGGAACCCCTCTTCTTCCGGAGGGGGGGTCTTGAGTACATCTTGAACCCTCGTACCGATGGAGCACTACCTCCGGTGAGATTGATCTGTCGACGCTGCATGGTAGCTCGCGTGACCAGGTGCGAAGGTCCTGCGTTAGGCTACAACCTACAAGCCGTAGGAGGAAAAGGTCAGTGCTTGAGAGGAAGGGGAGAGTCTGGAGTGGGGTTTCACTGAACACCGATAAACGGCTCTTGCCCAATGAACACACCCTACAGTAGTACACAATAGGGGCGGTTAGTCCCTATACTTCCCCCTTGGCCCCAGTACTGCCTTATTCCAGCTTGCGGTTCAACCGAGACGGAGGAGAGCGAAAGGAAATGAATTACCTCCGACAAAGCACTGAATGATTTCAATTGTTCGACGCAGTTGTTTTCGATGAAGTTTACTCAGTCTTCCGCAATCTTGGTGTCTTATGGCCACTGCCCGCTACCATCTGACCCGCCCTTCTGGCAGCTGCGCGTCACGCGCACTAATAAACCCTGTCATCAATACCTTCTCAACCGGACCTGCCACGTGACTCCACGTGGCTGCGCGTCAAATCCCGAAAGAACCCTGTCATCGCCCCCTTCCCGCCCAAGCCACTCCTCCCTCTCGCCCCATGGCTCGACTCCCGCCTTTTTTCGTAAGTTTCCTTTCCACGGTGTTTTCCCTACCCGCTTAGGCGCTAGAGAAATAGCGCTGCGGAACGGTGCTGCGAATTAGCGCTACGAAATAGCGCTATCGGCCCTTCTCCTTTGCCCCTCCCCACCATGCAGGGACCACATAAGGGGAAAGTTTGGCACGTGCATTAGCACGGCGGGTTGGAACCTAGGTTACCCCTAAACAAGGGGCACCAGGATCGACCAACCTAGCTTGCTCCACCCATGCAATGTTGAAATACAAACCATTCCGTTCGCAAACACTAACAAACCAACATAAAGACCCCCCCCTCCCCCTTCCCCCCTCGACAACCTCTCGTTAAAACTCTTTGGGGCAACAAACACTGTTGAGGGTGATCAACATAAGCCCTCCTCATTTTATATAGGAGGGATATGATGGTCATACTACACTAAAGGGGGATGCATATGTGCCTCGACCGGCCACTGATTGGGGACGGGTGATACAAGCGTGCAAAACCCACAACAACACCTCCCCCGTCCGCACGACCAACTCCCTCGTCCTTCAACTGAGATAGAAGTGTGAATGCGGACTACCCAAGATAGCAAACCCATTATTCCACAAGCCATGTGCACATGGAGGCACTTGTGACACCTGCTCGGATCTCGCCCCAGTACCAACAACAACAGGATAAGAATAAAACAATTCGAATAACTTACGATCCACGTGATGAGTAGAGTACTTCACGCAATATGAATAACATTTCACACATTCACAAGAGTCGTCAACAATGATTGAAAAAAATCTCCACAAATCCGACAACCCAATGAACCACCACCATCCACTTACCCACCTAGGTTCAACTTGGTTTCTTGGGTGTCGATTCGAACTCGATCAAAGAGGACAAACTAGACTTAACCATTGTACTTATCTACAAATATCATCGTAGTCAACGTGGAAACCAATACCAAGCCCGTAAAACAACACTTATAGGTCGACCTCGACTCGAGGGTCGCAAAAGAGTATCAATTGAATTGTTGCTTATCCGGGGTACCATTCCATTACAATTGGGACTCTTGGCCATATAAAGTCAATGCCTACCAAAACAAAGTTCAGCTCGATATGGGTACCAGGTTACCACTAAGCAGCCAAATCCTAAAAAAACACTAAAAATTAGACCAAAGTAGTAAAAGGGGGAAAAAAAAAAATCTAATGCAAATACCATACCTTATGAACCGCACTACTTAGGAGGCAAAATGGAAATAATCCATCCCCAAAGCTCAATGCACCCATATGCAAATCTCTTTAAAAATTTAGGAAAAAACATTTTAGAGATCCTTTCGACTTCGTTTCTCTCTTCATTGTTAACTTGCGCGATAATCTCAACACGTACGAAAAAATTTTAACTAATATGGTGCACATAACTGGTTATACCTACACTCTTTTGTGATTTACTCCCCCAAAAGTGATAAGATTGTCCATTTTGTATCAAGGGTCATTCATATATAGCTAAATCGTTGACTCATTCCCATACATTAAACTAATTGTACAAAGGGATAATATTTTTTTACTCTAATTTCACACACGATAAATTTTATGATACCCGACGGGTCATCAGTACGTTTCAGTGTGAGATTGTCTGGGTAACATTCCCCAAAGGATCTAAAATTGACTTCAAGTGCGCTTTACTCGATAAAATTGTCTAAACCAATTACTCTCATATCATCAATCAATCGAAACCCAAACATATTATTTATCAAAAATCTAAGACTTAAAAGGAAACAAAACTCAACAAGTGTACACATGATATATGCAAGAGAAGAGCTAGTGTTATTCCTTATTGGTATCAAAAAAAAAAAAAAATCCTATAATTAAATAATCATTCCATAATAAATATGCACTCGAAAATTAAAAATATCATTCCATCTTTAAAAATGTCATTCCACTTTTAAAAATGTTCTTCTTACTTAAAAACTTTTATTCCAAGAGTGCGGTTTTCCTTCTTATTTAAACTGCATGCTAGAAATGAAATGAAAGTCTGGACGAGTTTGTGAATTTTTAAAATTTAACTATTATTTTATAATAGGGAGTCATGGGCATAAATATGTTAGTTCAATCTTATAGTAGAATGAAAATTCAATTAAAACATTTCATAAACTCGTTCAGACTTTCATTCCATCTTCAACAAGTAGATGTAGTTGGAAGGGAATACTCATTTTAAGACGAAAATTTGTCAAATAAAATTGAAAATTTTTGAATTCGAAAAATATTGAAATTATAATTTTAAAAATATGAAAGATTTTTATTAATTTTTTTTTTTTTTAACTTTTATTTATTGTTAATATTAATTTGTTGCTTCAACAACAACATATCCAAGACAATAGTATATGTATGGGTCAGTTAAAAGTTCACAAAACGATGAACCTCAAGAAAAGACAACTTACGTCAGTGACCCATACGTCCAAAGAAAACACCACACCCCCGGGTATTAACCCAAACAAATTTGTATTTCTTCAGTGAATAGTAATTGAGCAATCAGTCCATCACGTTCAAAGTATCCCAGTGCAGTAGGAGATAAAACACGTCCTAAATATTTTATAAATGGGAAGCACTAAAGTTAACTCCAAACTTACTCATCGTCTTATTCAAATCATCAAACACATCGGTTTATATTGATACAGCCTCGATATTGAAATGTCAGTTAACTTGGATTGCGTACTTCTTCAAACAATGGTCCTCCTTATATGAAAAATGGGTTTAAAAAACGAGCGATAAATAAATAGAAAACGATCCAGATCCTTATGTTTGGGTATATCATAAGTTTGCCTAATCGTTCCATTCCCTCAAAAAAATTATAAAAACGAAGTCACTATTCCTTCAACTTAAGAATAAAGAAGAGGATACATCACAACAGTTTCCCCCAATTTATGGTCCAAAGGTTTAAAGACAAAACCATCGAATTTCGAGAGTCGTTTAAAAATTTTCGATTGGTTCAGAAAGACACAAACAAATGATACACAAATTCATAAGCATAAGTTTATTCAAGGGTATAGCACGTGATGTGCTCGCCTTCCAAATTGGTTTATCCCTCAAACACCTCAAAAATTTATTCGCCTAAGATTAACAAGTGATCACTTTGATCCGTCTTATGAATGTTTATAGCATTGCATAACAACAATGGAACACCCTCGAAGTCGCTTAACTTAAAGAGGAAGCGCACGTGACCTTGGGCCCTAAGGTACGACAAACTTGTGCACGAGCAGAAAAAAACACGTCAAGATGAGAAAACTGTCTATAATTGTGTACGAGATCCACACCATTTACAAGTTTTGTCACAGTGATATAAATTTTTCATTGTGTCGTCCACTTAATACAAAGAGGAAAAACGAAACCCTCAAGCTTATCGTTAGCTAGTTTACGAACGTTAACCACTTTAATTTGGTCATTAAGTAATAGGCGAATCACGATCCTAAAAAATAAATTAAAACCCAAACAATTGAGAACGGAATGACCAATCAGACGACATATACAGGATTGAGTGAACTTTCGGGAAAACGATTTTACAAATGTAAACAAACTATAAAGTGAGTAGAGATATTATTTCTTTATGACCTCGTACAAACGATAATTCTTTAGACGAGAAACTAAATATGTGCTTGTCTAAGATATCTATCTACAAAGATACGAAAATTGTACAAAACCGTCACTCTCAAACACTACCCATAAGTCCTTTAGAAAACCATATACTTTATTCATAGCCAGTACAACAAGTCTCAAAACTTCCTTAGTAACACACCATTTATCGAGTTACACATTTTCATATTGAATATACAACTCAAGAGAGTGAAACATTTTACTATCCTTATTGCACAACAAGTTAAATGAACGGGTGATACATTTATCATCATAGGTCAAAGAGGAATGAATTATGGTAACTCTCTCTCGATTCAGAGCAAACCTCATTTCTTTCATCCCCCGCTTACCTTTCTGATGATTCTCTTTTGATTTTACGAGCTTTTGACAGTATCATATACCCCATCACTCGACCTCAACAATAATAAGAAACTACACCAGTCCCCAAGTCCTCCTCATAATCTCATTGAATGAGTAGTCAGGGCCGATACTCATTGGATCTCAACGCATCGGAACGCATTGTTCCCGACCGCTCAGTTGAATTTTTATAAGTCTATACTATTGAAGAGATGTTTGCAAACAGTCTATTATGAGGTTTTTGGGTGAAGGAGGTTCATATACTATCAGTGCAACATCAAATAACCAACTAGTTTTACCAACAACAATAGTAAACAGTGTCAAATATTGGACATATACATTCCCCTTTGTTAAGTGAACGGATACAGCTTTCAAAGAAGATGAAGCTCACAGCCTCCCAACAGATGGACTTACAAGTTATACCTTCATACTAGGCTCCTCTCTAGATCACATAAATCTAGCTGAGGTCGATGGTTGTGATTCAATCAGCCAGAAATATTAAGTTTTGAAAGTTTCGAAAAATGTTAGGTAGCATGTCAAAAAATTTAAGGTTTTCATTTAAATGACCTGGACGATGTAAGATGTGTGTGTGTGTGTGTGTGTGTGTGTATGTGTGTGTGTGTGTATGTGTGTGTGTGTGTGTGAAAAACTCTATAAGGGCATATACAGACATGAAAGTCATTTCCTTTTGGACAATGAACTTCTTTAATTTTTTATTCATTTAATTACGTTTCCCGTGGAAGGATGATGCTAACTTCACACTGGCGGATCCACAATTTTTTCAGTAAATTATTTATGTTTTGAATTTAAGTTACCTAAGCCTTTGAAATTCTATGAGACAATCCACAAATTATTTATTTATTGTTGCTTTTGACTATTATTTTGGATTAGGATGGGTGTTGGGGGTCGAGTTTGGTCTGTTGTAGACTGTGTCAATTTAGGCGGTATCAACTGGTTCAACAAGTGCCCTTGTGGTGTGTTCAACAACAAGGGCAAGGTAAGGTAAACTAACCCAAATTTTAAACATAAGAAATTTATCTTTCTACTAAGAAGATTTTCATGCTTAGTCGGGCACCCGGGCGTGACGTCCAGAATACCTTGCATGAACAAAAAAAAAAAAACTTTCTGCGCATTTCCAGAGCACCCAAAATCCGGGTTCTTTTTAGTTTTTTAGAGTTAGTTGTCTAGGGGGGGGAAGGGGGGTATAAATTGTTTTTAAAGGGACTAAAATATTTTAAAGCGGGGTTCCTTAGTGCGATTTTGTTATTTTCTTTTTGATTTCCGATTCGGTGAGGAATTCTAATGTGACCCTAAACCAAATGTTGTTTGTATTGCAATTCTACACAATGTTTTTTTTTAATGGAATTTTATGTTTTTTTTTTTTTTTTTTTTTTTTTTTTTTTTTTTTGCGCTGGGGCTGCCCGGAACCCTGCCCGGGGGTAATGCCCCCCCGGGCAGCGACAAGTTCGGGCAGGCACAAGTTGGGTGCCCGAGCGCCCAAAAATACTAGTATTTTACTATTTTTATTATTATTTTTAACATTAAAGATATTAATTTTAAAAATTTGTAAGTCACATATATTTTTTATATTTTTAAGATTATGTTTGTATGTGCGGTCTCGCAAATGAGTTCAACTACTTACTATTTAAGCAAGAAGCCCCCAATTGGCCTGATTTGTGATGACTCAAGAGTTAAAAACCCAACTAAATAAAGGTTTGATGATTTCGGTTTATGTGTGGTAATGATTTAATGAAATGCCTAACTTAAATTTAATATAGCTCGTGAACTATATGAAATGGTAAAGTGTAGTCATAACTTCATAATGAGAAAAGTAAATGGTGAGCGTTAAACAAGCACTGCCCTGCGTAGCACGACCAACGTGTTCGCGCATTCGCGCGAACATTTGTTTTTTTGTAAAAAAAAAAATAATAATAATTATTTGTTTAAATGTTTTTCTTTTTAACTCATGATTGACTACGATTTTGAATATGACTCCAAGACAAATGTTGCTTGTATTATTATTTTACATAACATATATGTTTTTCAAAATTTTTTGATAATTCGTTTTTTATTTTTTATTTTTTATTTTTTATGTTCGCGTTCGGAGGGTTTAAGGCGCTTGTTCGCGTTCAGCCGAACATGTTCACGTTCGTCTCCGAACACGAACACGGTGCTACATAGGCACTGCCTATATTGCATGGTTGTGACATGAACTTTCATTTATCTTCTTTCAATAAAAGTTATAATCATTACTATTTTGTATAACATAAGAATTGCTTGGAGAACAAAAACTACTATAAACATGTCTACGAATACAATTAATATGTGAATGTAATATAATTTATACTCCCTTAAATACTAGTCTGTAACTCTTCTACGAATACGTATTTTGTTTGTAAGAAGAAAATATAGTATGTAACATCATTTACAGTCACTTAAATACTAACCCATAATTATTCTTGAATAATAAAGTGAACTTCTACAATGAAAAAAATAGTACGACATAATATGAGGTAAAAAGGGTTAGATTATGGGATCGTAATCGGTTTGGTAATCGCGCAACGGGTCACAACGATAGAAAACTTATGAAGTACCTTATTAAAATATAAGTTACAATGTACCAAATCATATGAATCGATTAACATATTATTATTCATCCACATTCATTGAAAAATAAAATAAAATAAATGGTGCTACATTGCTTATGCATATAAGAGAATAAAATAATGGTTGAGGCTAAAAAAAACGTATATGTCAATGCAACACATTATCTCTTAAACAAAAAATAAAGATGACTTAGTTCTCAACAAGACCTCCTCAGTTTCTTAATTTTATAGGGAAAATCAGATACAAAATAGTGTTAAAATGTCCCGTACACCTAAACATTATATATCTTTACCAAATGTTTCAAGTTGGTTTGAGTCATTTGGAATGCAATTAAACATTTTCACATAAGTTTTGTAATTAACTAGGAAGTTTTTTATGCTTGGCCGGGCCTGAACGGTTGGGCACCTGGGCATGACGCCCAGGGGGGTCTGATGCTCGGGGAACCCAAACGGGCAAAAAAATAAAATAAAATAATAATAATAATAATTTTTCTGCACTTTCCCAGAGGAACCCAAATCCGGGCTTGTTTCATTTTTTGAGAGTTGGCTGGCAAGGGGGGGGAAAGGGGGTATAAATTATTTTTAAAGGGGCTAAGAAGGGTTCAAGGGGGGTCCTTTAGTGTGAGTTTGTTATTTTATTTTTTACCTCTGATTCAGTGACGAATTCTGATATAACTCTCAACCAAAAGTTGTTTGTATTACAATTCTACACAACATATTTTGTTTCTGAAAACTTTTGACGTTCATTGGGTGCCCGGACGCTCGGATAAAAACCTAGGTAATTAAAAAAAAAAAGATGCGTGTGACCCTGTATTAGTCTAACAACAAAACTAAATAAGAAACCCTTAACTTGAGATGACAACTGAATGCAAATCTTTACTTGGAAAGACAAAGTAATTATGAATCATAACACATCTCGATGCGTGTTTTCACAAATATATTTCAACAATTGTAATAAGCATGACCTTAGAATCAAGCCCTATAGTTTTATGTTTATGACAATTTTACGATTAAATACAATTTTTGCAACCAAATCGATGTTTTCTGCACACGGACATAGAGGGGATGGAGTTGCTCCTTAGTTAAATACTACTTTACCTGGACTACCTGTTGTCCTGTAGCAGGACGTCACGACTGGACAGTCAAGGGAGTCTCGAACATCCGGGTCGGGACAACTCCATTTAATAATTTTATAGCACGTAAAAAAATAAAAAATTACGAATTTATTTTATTATATTTTTTATTTTAAATTCATAAATAATTTTGATGTGACCCCAAGATAAAAGTTCGTTAGTTTATTTTTTGCATAACATAATTTATTTTTAAAAATTTTGATTTTTTTATTATTATTATTATTATTTTCGTTCGAGCTCGAACAGACTGCCCTGAGAGGAGGTCTGACCGATTGTCTGATTGGACAACCGAGCATGGTCATGGGGGTTCCAGACGTCTGGCCCGATAACATCATAGTTTACCCAATGTTCGCATTAAAAAGAACGAGGATGTTATTGCATTAAAATTTTGTATCAAATGTATAGTCATCTTATAAGCAAATCTTCCTCATCGAGTATGAACAAAATTGCTGGCAAACTAATATATAAAAAGTGCAGCCTCCTTGGTTTGAACCACAAAATCTGCTTGGGGAGGACCGAGGTGACACTTGTAGTTCAAACGACCACTTCATGTGTCCAGTAAACTGTAAGCAAGGAGGGAGAAAAGGACAATAAATGAAAGGTTATAACAAATTATTTTGTCAAAGTTTCACCCGCTAATCAAAAGGTTGAACCTTCTACATTCTTTCTAACTCATCATACTGTAAGTGATAGTACAACTTAACCCTGGTTGTAGTTAAACATCAAAAACTGCCTCACAACTGATATCCTTAGGTGGGCACCAACCATTTCCCTCGAGGTACATGTGATGAACATCAAAACAAATTATCACCCACCCACATCAATTGAAAAACTCTATAGACTGTCGGTTCACACCTCATCATAAATCAGGAAAACACCCATGAAACAAATAACAGTTTTTCCTAGCTAGGGAATACACTCCAGAGAGGGCGCTGACACCAGAGGCACAACATGACCTCGTAGTGACGACCCCAAACACTTAAGTTCAATCTAACCGGAAAAACATGTAGCGGGTGCTATCAAAGGCGTGCTATATTTGATCAAACATAACTGTTCGGTAAAGTTTCAACTGCAAGAGAAAAAATAATAACAAATTCGGGTTTATGAGAAACTGTTCCGTCGGAGTTTCACCGACTAATCAAAAGGTTGAATCCTCAGTAGCCTACAAAATCCTCTAGCTGATTACACTGTAAGTGACAATCTACCGCTGCCCTCTAAAGTTACCTTTAACAAAAATCAAAGCAAATGATCACTCGCCCATACAAGATGGATAACTCTACTAATTGCAACTTCACACCTCATATATATAAAAAAAAAACACCCACAAAAGCAAGAAAGGTATGCCACAACAAAAAAATACTCAAAACACGCAACCGACACTAGATGCATAACATGGTAAAACACAAAAATACATTGGAAAGGCAGAAAATTGTATGGTGACTAGAAGAAGCCTTCCAACATTGATTGTTCTGAGGATCAGAGGATTGAATTAGCAGGTGTGGGACTGAAAAATTGATGATCCCTACTCCTCCTTCATTCCTGTACCAGGGCTAGGGTCCGGTGGGAACCACTTGGGGGCGCCAGTGGGGATTCCTTCCATCCTCCTGCCCAACTTCTCAAAACATTCCTCAACCACCCTGCTGCCACACACCCACCCTGCATCAGATGAGATAGGACCAAGACAAGATGGCTAGATAGTCCTGGATTAGAGTGGACTAACACTACAATTCAAACCAACTAATACAGCAGACTACGACATCCGCAGGAAAAAAAAAAAAAAAAAAAAAAAAAAAAAAATCAGGCAGCAACCAGATAACGAAGCCCCGGATCAACACAGACCAAAAACCTGACCCCAGACTTTCCATACAACTCAGATAGCTGAGAACCAAGCCAAAAATATCAAAAGGGACTATGACCGACGTAAAAAAAAACAAAAACCGAAAAAAGAGACTGTAACGATACCAGACCCACAACAGAATACAAGCCGACAAAAACGACTTGTCCGCTGCCCGTTTGGGGGCTTCGCCGGTTACAGGCGTATTTCCAAGGACTGTGGGTGGGGGGGGGAACGGGTCCGGAAAGTCCTCTGCCGGTCTCATAGGGATGTTGGGGTCTATTGACAGTCAGTCCTTAAATCTCAATTGGTAGTCCCTAGGCGCCTCCTCTTCCTAGTTTTCCTCCCCCTTTCCCCCTCTTTCCATGCTCTGGACCTGCATACTTCTGCTACTCATCCCTCTCGGTCCCCACCCAACCACTCCTTGGAAAACTGTAGTAGCCGTTCCCGAACGTCTTTGGATCTATGAAGGTTATCTAGTGATTGCTTCAGTGATTTCCATTTGAAGGAGAGTTCTAATTGGAAGTGTGTTTTGAATTGCTCCACCCTTTCTTTTCCAGCAGGTGACGCTCCCCACCAACAGATGGAGTTTTGGTTTTTCAAAAAGAAAAGAAAAAAAAAAAAAAAAGAGATGCACAACATGGTCGTGTAGTGACGGTCCCGACCACCGACGCTCGATCTGATAGGAAAAAAACGTAACAGGGTGTTATCAAAGTCATGGTACATATCATCAAACATAACTGCCCGGTAAACCGTAGGCAGAGAGGGAGAAAACAACAACAAACAACGGGTTGTGACAAACTATTTCGTCAAATTTTCATCGATTCATAAAGAGGTTGTACCCTCTACAGTGTGCAGAGTTCCCTAACTAATTACATTGTAAGTGATAATATAACTTAACCAGTTGTGGTTAATCATCATTAATTATCGAACAATTTTTTGATACTCTGAGGTGGCACCAGCCACTGCCCTTAAGGTGCCTACGACAAAAAATCAAACCAGATTATCACCCACCCACACCAGATGGAAAACTCTACAAACTGCACGTTCACACCCCGTCACAAGCCAACACCCACAAAACAGAGGAAGGTTCGTCATAGCCAAACATACACTTCAGACACGCTAGTGGAGTGACGGCCCAGGCCAACATGGTTGCGGAGTGACGGCCCAGGCCACTGACATTTTACTTTATCATCGGAGAAAAACGTAGCATGTTTCTTTTTAAGTCATCAAACAGAACTGGCCGAAGAACTATAGGTTGATAGAGTGGAGAGGACATTAAACAAGGGTTTGCGACAAACTGTTTCATTGGATTCCACAAACGTTTTCACGTCCTTTGTAGTCTGCAAAATCCCCTAACCGATTCCACTATAAGTGACAATCCACCTTAAGCATCAACAACTGTCGAACAACTGATACCCTGAGGTGGGCACCAACCACTACCCTCAAGGTACTTGTGACGAATGTCAAAGCGGAGTATCACTCGCCCACACCAGATGGAAAACTCTATAAACTGCACACCCCACATCACAAACCAACAAAACACCTAAGAAGAAAAGAAAGGTATCTCACAGCCAACAAATACACTCTAGATACGCCACTGTCACTAAAGGCACAACATGGGTGCATATGGATGGCCCCAACTACTAAAGCTCGACCAAACTAGAGAAATCCATAAGAAGGGGCTACGAAAGTCGTGGTATATATCATCAAACAGATCTGCTCCATAAACCATAAGCAAAGAGGGAGGAAAAAACAACAAATAAGGATTGGAGAAACATTTAGAAAAGTAACTTTGTGAAAAAAAAAACAAATTCCAGTGACTTTGTGAAAAAAAAAACAAATTCCAGTGACTTTGTGAAAAAAAAAACAAATTCCAGTGGACTACGTATGCATACTTTTGCGCCCTCGTGCTACGGTGGGGCAAAACATTTATGCCCCCCATTGTCACCGCCAAGTTGGGAACTTTGGGAAGAGGACAATGGTGGTTTAAAAGTGAAGTCCCACGCACTCGGGTTCTTTGCCTTTAGTTGTGAATGATCTAGATGAATAGTTAAAACATTAAAGAATTGAAGTAAGTGATGCCTTACTTTGATTCTTTGAGTTTTCGACTATCCTGGGAAGAACCAACCAGAGACCATTGTCGTCCTCAATTGATGTGTCGCCTCATCTGAGGATTTATACCCCATGGTCCATGCTGCAAAGCCGATGCCATAGGTGCCATCAAGATTGAAGACCGAAGAAGCTTGCATCCTCCGCCTATGGATAGGAGAGCAGATGTAAACAAGATTGTTGAACATCCATTTGTATGGGCACTAGGTAAGCCCTCAATTCTGACGGTTCTCGTACCACCGCCAGGATAGAGGGATACCGTAAGGGCTTTCAACTTAAAAAAGAAAAAAGAAAAAAAAAAAGAAAAAAAAGAGGAAGGCCAAGAAAGACCTGCTGAGTGAAATTTTAGTACGACCTGGTCGAGGAGGAAGATAAGTGGATAGACACAGCCATGCTTGCAGAGAGTGCATACGAGACTGTTGGAGCGTATGAACATGACCTCCAGCAGCAGGCAAGAGGGAAACACTATCAGCTGCAGACTTTGTGTAGTAATCTGAGACTTGTTTATTTTTTTGAAAGAAATGCGTTGGCCTTAGGAATGTTATCATCAAGCTGAGTGGACCCAGGTACATTTCATGAATTTTCCACCCGTTCATCTAGTCCATTCATACCCATCGGGATTGGAACTCACGTTGTATTTCAACGGTGCATGGGTATACAAACAAAGTTCGGCTCGTTGGTAATAATTTGACACTTGATGCACACCAGGGAATTAAACCACCAGTAACTTTCCCACATGTCGGCCGCGGGCACTGCGCGCCGGCCCAAAAATCGAGAGAGGCCGCCGTTTCGATTTACCGACGGTCGCCCTTCCGTTTCAGGCCAGCGCGTTACCCAGCGCGCCCTTAAAAAAATAGCTGGGAAAGGTACGGGCGGTTTATGTTAAATTGTGTGGAAAAACGTGTCTTGGCGGATATTTGGATTTTTTAATTTTTTTTTCATGGGATCTTCCTTGCTCCTTGCACGGCTTGGCTGCCCAGGCAAACAAGGTGTCCCGGGGGGCCCGATTGGTAGCCCATCACAGCACGCGATTTGTGCTAAAGATACTCGTCTTCCATGACTCCATATGGAGCTTTCATTAGTCCATCCCCTGAGTCTTACCCTGGGCTGACCTTAAGTGCAAAGTCAATCTTCAATGGACGTTGGACATGTTTCCCAACACATGAATAGACTGGAGCATTTGTTCATTTCCAAAAAAAAAAAAAAAAAAAAAAAAGGAAAATTTGTCTGGCGCCCCTGTATTATGCGTTATTTCGCGTCGCGCCCCTCCGACGGCCGGTTTACCCTGTCGCGCCCCTCGGCCAAAAAATATTTTCAGCAGGCCCTTGTCGGTGGTGACCGCAACTTTCCAGGACGCCCTCCTTCGACTGGCGGTCCCATTTCTGCCGGGCCCTGTGCCATATGCCCTCATGAAGGGAAGCCATCTTTCTGCAATGCCCCCGCAGACGTGAGGCGCTACAAATTCAAATTCAATTTCAAACTGTGCCCTTCTTGACGCGGCCGCTACGTGGTTGTCGACGC
>BFEA01000051.1:2501470-2512199 GCA_003427395.1 Chara braunii
CTGACGTCAACAGGTTGCATTGTCAATTCGTAGGCTGGTAGTAGTTGTGTGATTGTAGTCTGGGCGCTGAGCGCCAAGTCAGGAGGAAGGGCTTTGGATACATATGTTGGTGGTGGTGAGATTATGCTCTCATTGACATTCGGATTCGGTGCTTTGGTTCTCCGTTGGTGTAACATCAGCGCATTTCTGCTTTCTGGACAGCGTTGGACTTTCAGGCTTTCAATGTGATTTTGCATTCTGGATTTCTGTCATTTCACTATCTCTCAGTTCCTTGCAATTTCGTATCGAAGCTGGTTCAAACCACTCCACTGGTTCGTTCGCAACAGCTGTTTGGTGCTTCGTTGGGAAATGGCGGGGCAGCGATAATGGTTGTGCGTTGGTGTGTAGGCGGCCCCGAGTTGTGAGGGCGCGCCTGGAAGGCTGTGTGGTGACATAGGGGTGCACGTTGGATGATGAGAGCTTGCTGACATGTCAATTTAAGTTGAGGTGGAACTGCATTGCATTGTGGGTTGTGTCAATGCATCAACTGGTCATCATAAATGCACGTCAGGTTACCGGTGAGAAATCTGTGGTTGGGGGCAGCATTATGAGGTACGTTGCTCCTTACCTTATCTACCCTCTTCGTTGCTTCTTATCGTGAGGAAGTGAGTCTTGTCTTGAAAGTCCTCTCGTTGTGAGGTGTCACGAGTGCTCAACCTTGAGAGTTGACATTCTTCCTGGGGAGCAAGCTGGTGGGAGACAGGCGTTGCCTCTGAAGGGCCTTGGACAAAGCACTCGGGTCACAGTCACCATGCCAACCCAATGAGACTAGTACACGCATGCTTTGCCGCTTCTCCTTTGGTCTGCTTGCTACATCGTAGAGGTCATGTCGAGCAGGCCAACCCTATGAGGGAGAGACGAGTATCGGACCGTCTATAAAGAGACTCCGGCGGGGATACACGACTCGTGCTGTAGTATGGACAGGGCTCGCCGGATTGGTACTGACTTGGGGCACAGGGGTGGTCCGATTGCATACCTTTAGACACTCCGTTGAACCCGAGCTACAGGACGTCGACACAAAGTGACTACTCAAGAGGGATATAGGGGGAGGGAAGATTCCAATAATTGCTCGATTGTTCAGTATTGTAATATTTCCATTCAGCATGCATTTCAACGAACGATTTTATTTTTATTTTCGATTAGTTAGATTAGAAGGACTGCTAACAGCGAACAAACTGTTGCAGATAGAGTAAGACTAGTCAAAAGTAAGAGTAGAATTGTTTGCAGGGGTCTGAGACTATCTGTTGTTACCGCTTGACTGCTTCCTGATAATTCTAGACCGTATAATTAATTTTATTTATTAAGCGGTTGGGTGCCACGCTGCGGTAGGTCCCAGTGAGGACACTAGTTCAGATTGCATACCACGTGTAGCTTTGGGGTGAAGATGACAGTGAGGTTGAGACACACAGACTAGGATGAGGGGAGGATTGCCCGTGGACAGGCGCTTTGTCGGCCGACCACTTGCTTGGTGTTAAAGACCAAGCGAGGAAAGGAGACAGCGGAGAGCAGCTGAGAAGAGTAGGCTCTCGCAAAAAATACAGGTGGCAGCAGCCAACGCAGTGATGGCACTAGCAGTTGTAGCAGCAGCGCACGTTAGAGCCAAGGCCGAGGCAGCAAAGGCTACCGTTTCTGCAATGTCCCAGGTCTCTTCCCAGGCCTCTTCGATAGGTATTAGTCAAGGCATATCAAGGCCTTTCACTAGTCAGTCTCTTGGCGTGCAGGACTGCCAGCAACAACCCTTGTCGGTGGAGGACGTTGAGTTTAGAGAAACGGATGCCCTTCACACAGAGTTACAGTGTCAGATACAGGAGGTAGAGGATAGACGAGATAGAAGAAAGCCTAGACTAGAGGCGAGGAAGTTGGAACTAAACAGGGTAGAAGCTTTGGATGTGGAAGCCCCTAATGACCGGGCACTTCGGTCCAGTCGGTGTGGCCGAAGTACAGGCCGTGTATTAGGGAGTGTTGGCCACATTGATAGCTGGTCAGAATTAAATTTTGGCTGCGCAAAGAGGCCCCAAGCTTACGGTGAGGCCTACGCAACCCGTTGTAGTCCCCCAAGCGGTGGCTGGTGCATCCGTGTCATTGCTGCCTATGAGAGGTCTCTTTGTACCTCAGTACGACATATATCCAGCAGGCGGATTCACCATAGGTAGTAGTGGCAGACTCCAGGATCCGCTTCATCTGTCCCCATAGCAATTGTTGCAACTACAGTGGGGCAGTCGGGCCAGCGGCCTGTGCAACAGGTTAGGAACCTTGTTCCGCCGCTTCAATCACCGGTGCAGCAGGCACATGTGGTTGGTCCACAGCCAGAGATACGTGTCTAGAGAAGGGAGAAAACGTTGCTGCAGCAATGTAGTTGGATGGGTAGGCACAAGGTGATTGACACAACCGTGGTCTTGACTCTTGGGCTAGAGCCAAGTGTTTTTATCAGTTTTTGTTGTCAGGAGAAGAAATGTGGGAAGAATGTCGTAAGGTACGGCTTGCTACTCATAAGTTCCCCGACATTGAGGGAAAACTAGTCGTGCTGCCGAGGTCGTTGTGCGATAACCCTGTTCGCTTCGCTACTCACATTATTAGATGCTTACCTACTGGAGTAGGAAGTGAGTCCAACCAGGCTACAAACGATTCTTCTTCTTCTAAATAGACTACGAGGCCGAGCTAAGCGATGTGAGTGAGGTCTTGGATGATAGGAGGAAGAAGAAGCCACCCCGGGATCGGCAAAAGGACGATCTTGAGGTACAGACAGAGTGAGTAGGTGGCCATGAAACCAGAGGGAGAAGTGTTGGCCGTTTGTAGAAAAGTTGAGGCGACTGACATGCAGGAAGGCATCCAGGTTAAGAGCCAAAGGGAATATCCTACTTTGCCCATGGGAACAAGAGAGGGTCTTGGATGTGCGGATGGACCGACTTGTAAGGGGCACCAGCAAAGTGTATGGCATGAATGGTCAAACCAAGGCGAGGGGTCCAGTCCAGTTGGTCACCATAGGGATGCAGCCCGAAGAGGGGTAAGGCACCCTCAACCTAGGGAGGCACTGCGAGCACTTCCTTGGGAAGCACATCCGACCTGTAGAAGTAGTAGCTGCTTCTGCTCTTGTTGAGGTGGTGGAATCCCTTACCATCTCAAAAGACGGCCAAGGTTACTGACTCCTTAGTCACCCCGAAGGCACATCCGGACCACATGAAGCTCTATTGATGGGGTATGTTCGAGTCCTTAGAGGAGCTAGATGGTGAGACCTACTGGCTGCCTGGGTGACCAAGTTAGAGGTTCCAAGGATAGGGTAGACAACAATGTGGGTGGTTGTGGGACTCGCAAACATTGTTCTACCTAAGACTACACTAGTCGCATTTGTATGATAATTCTGCACATTGGGACTGTGCAGAGCGGCTAAGGCAATCTGTAGTATCTAGCTTAGCCAATACGAAAAGCATTAGTGTGTTGGGGCTACATAACAGATGTAGCCGGTGCTTCCACCTGTGGGAGAAGGCAACTAAAGACAATATTTTAACTGTCGGGAAGTGACAACCTTCGTGTTATGTACCACTTCATGGTTGCAAAGTTCTTAATTGGACGAGGGCAATCACAATGGGAAATATAGCTAGTCTTTAAACCTTGGAGGGGAAGGCCCTCCAAACCTCTTTAGAATAAGAATATAAGTCAAACTAATTGTCCACATCTTCTTAGGAGCCGACAAGAGTTGTAAGCAATGAGGCTGCCAAAGAGATAGGGACCATTCCTTCTACTGTGGGATGGGCCTATAGGATATCGCCCATGATGCTGGACAGCGACTGGCAAAGCTAGGGAAGGAGGAATGGATAGGGCCACATGCGTCTTCCTATAAATAAGAAAGAAACGGGGACGTGGAGACCGAGGATCCAAAGAATAAAAATATAAATATTAATAACATGAATTTATAGGAGTATCCTATAATAAATGCATGAAAATAACTTATTTTTAGAAAAATAACATGATGTGGCAGCATATGTCAGGAACGGGGAATTTTCAGTGAACCTACTCCACGGGTTTCCAAAGTCCACTACGTAAGTTGAAATCCTTCTTTGTTTAATCTAGTCTGTGTGTCAAATATATTTGAAATCAGACAGACAACAAGAGCAAGATTCTTACATAGAGGACCACCTCTAGAAGCATGCTAGCATAGTCATCGTCTCTCAGCCCGTCGGAACTTAGTCCTTTATGGACACATCCCGGGAACACGTTGTTGGACTGCACAAAGACCGATAGAGATGATATTTTCTCAACGAAGGTGGAAGAAAGTGAGTGGACAGATATGCGGCAATTGCAAATAACCTTCACAAAACCATCCTGAAAGTGAAACAGAGTTAGTTGCGTCGAAAGCATAGACCAACGACAAACTTTCTCACATTAGAAAACCGATCAACAGCGGCACGTGTCAGCTTAAAGGGAGTTGACAAGCGGCTCAGTAGATTTTCAATTTGCATATGAGATCAAGGACGGTCCACAGTCCACACTTCATGTAGGAGAATGAGTCTGATTGCCGTTTTCTCACTAGAAAGGAAGACTAACATCTCTAACAATACTATCTTCTGATCATTGGGTAGTCTTAGATACAACGGAGAATGTTAAAGATGATCTTTCCTACGAGATGCAGATCTCTAAGCATTATAATCTTGCGTCATAGAGATAGCGGGCTTTTCACATGGTGTATTGCAAACGGCAGGACAATGACCTGTTGAAACTGGAGTTGGACTGCAAGTGAAATTGGCTTCCCCAGTAGAATAACATGTAGGGATCGCAACTGCCGAACCATTGGGGGCAGGAGTTGAAGTGGTCAAACAGGTAGGCGTCTGCTCGTCTCCAAATGGACAGACAGCCGAGTCCGAGCTCGAGCTTGCTCTGCAATATCTGACAATATTCTGTCTTAGTGGGATGCCTGAAGTCTTTGGAAGAACATCTTGAGGTCATGCATGGAGCCCTCAATCATACCCTTTCCTGCGATGTGCAGATCACTAATCACGTAATCATATATCCTGCCATCTCTGTCTTACAATTGTCTCCGAGTCTGAGTACCTGCCTAAAGGAGATACATGATGCCCCTAACCATGGCTGAAGACCCCAACGACAAGCTCTGAATCTGTGAAGCTGTATATTCTGAAGTTCAAACGGGGGAGAAGGCTTGCAATTACATCAATGACTCTCAACATCCTGACAACTTTGAGCTGAGTAACAGATGGAGTGAACAAAAGGCTTTCTCACGGGACTTTCAAAGCTAAGGGGGAAGGTATGCGAGGATTTAGTCCCTCGGCAGTGTCCGAAAGTGTCGTGCCCGCCCTAAGTGAAGGCGGGCCTGCAAATATGTGTCAATGCCTGTTTATAGGGCTATGAGACCAGGCTGAGTGGCCCAAGCAGAGTCTGTTGGAACCCCCATGTGGGATGGATCTTCGAAGAGGCCTTATTACGAGTTAGCTCCTCGGCATGCCCCTGTAGGGCCCTTTCAGCAAGTATGAGCCCGCCCTAAGTCAAGGCGGGCCCCTGAATTTCAAGATGGCCTGAGTTCGTCAATTTTGGCAAAGCATGGTGGGCGTCAGACAGTTGCCATGCGCCAGTTGGTTACATCCTCCGTATTCGTGAGAATCAGAAATAATTTGTGAGCCTTCTAGGCTCTTCCAGCAGCACAGGCGAAGCAGGGAGAACCACACGTTTACTCCCGGGTGGTTGGGCATGCCTAACCAATTCGGTCCCAGGCCACTGTTTGAATGGGCGTGACCGCAGACACTTTGGCCCAAATGGAAGCTACTGGAAACACACGAGGCCCAGCCAGACAGCAAACTGGGCGAGCACTTTCCATAAAGGAAAGAGCTCACCATTGGTAGGCTCATTCGCACGCGGCAGCGCTGCTTGAGTGTGCGCTGTGCGCTAGCGCTAGGTGCCAGGCAGTGCGCGCGGGCACTGGAAGAAGGCAGGACGCTGCTGAGGGCAGCGCCATAGCCAGCCCTACATAGCCAGGGCTTGGCTTGGACAGCCAGTGGAGGTGGTGGTGGTGTTCGTGTATGGGAGGGAAGATGTGGGTAGAGAAGACAAGGGGGAGAGAGAGAGAGATGAGGATTATGATGTGAGGGCACGCACCTGGTCTTCGCGATGGTCCACAGGGTCGACATCTTCATGTACTTCGGTTGTTGCTGCTGACGTCAACAGGTTGCATTGTCAATTTGTAGGCCGGTAGTAGCTGTGTGATTGTAGTCTGGGCGCTGAGCGCCAAGTAAGGAGGAAGGGCTCTGGATACATATGTTGGTGGTGGCGAGGTTATGCTCTCATTGGCATTCTTCGTTGGTGTAACATCAGCGCATTTCTTCGTTGGTGTAACATCAGCGCATTTCTGCTTTCTGGACAGCGTTGGACTTTCTGGCTTTCAATGTGACTTTGCATTCTGGATTTATGTCATTTCGCTCTCTCTCATTTTCCTTGCACTATGCCTTCCAGCAAAAAAATGAAATCAAATTATATTTTCTGCCTTCCACTACCTACCCACCATCCTAAGGCCATGTATAGGGGACCCCTACAATCATACCTACCTCACAATGAAGGGATTGTATGTTGCCCCCTGCCCCAACAGCGGTAGTCAGAAGTGGGGTGGGGCCACCGGTGGGGGTCCAGCTGAAAGGCAAAAAAGAATTTGAGAGAAGTATATAGTGCAGTTGGCCGCCTGTGGCACTCTTCGTGCCAACCAACTGAGATAGTCAACTGGATCCTCCCAGTCAGTATTAGTAAGGTCTTCAGCCAACACGGGTGTGAGTGAGCATGTGAGTGGGTTGTGTGTGGTGTGTGGGAGAGTGTTGGCTTACTGTTACTTGATGGGGGTGGGGGAAGACGAAAAGGGGGTCACAGTTACTGGCAAATGCTCAGTCCTTGTGTTAGCCGGGCCCCCGCCGGGCCCCGGCCGGCGCCTCAACATGCCTTTACCTCTCTCCACCGACAGAGGTAACCTCCCTTCACCGTAGAGAGGTGGCTTAAAAAGGAAAAAAAAAAAGATTAAAATCTATGCTTGCAGGGGTCCCCTGTATAGCCTTCGATATGTTCCATGATATGGCAGAACACCAGTTGAAAAATATGTGAGGTGAGAGAAAAACATATGGCTGGCCCCCAATCAGGAGAAGGAAGCTTTCACAAAAAAATAAAAAAAATAAAAAATGCCGTGCGCTCCAAATCATCCTGGCAACCCCAACCGACGTCGTGCCACGTCAGCATTTTTCAGCATTTTCCCGCCAACTGGAAAAGCCTTTCGCCCACACAAGGGGACCGTTCAAAAGGCACTACAGCTGAGCAACATTGGAGTTTTTGCGGGGGGGGGCCGGGGGGGGTAAAGATTACATTAAATAAATTTGGGAATTTTGGGCCAAAAACAAAAACAAAAACAGAAAGTCAGAAAGGGAAGGATCGCCGTCGTCGATTGGTATGCTCAATGGCAACGCAGATAATCATATATAAGAATAAATTATTAAAAAAATAATGACCCATCCATCCATCAATCGACAGAGCAGAACAACTAAAAAAAAAGAAACCCAAACAAGAACTCCATACGGAATGTGACCGCTTCCCCCAAAAAAAGATTGCGACCGTTCCGCAAAATGCGGGCAACTTCACTTCCCGCCAAATGCGAGACACCTCCCGCCAACTGCGAGCAATCTCGTTCCCGCCAAATGCGCCAAAGCCAAATGCGAGAGACCTCCCGCCAAATGTCCCAAACACCACCTTCCGCAAAATCCAGTTAACTCCACTTCTTGTCAAATGCAGCTATGTAGCTCCAGTTCCCGCCAAATATGGCTAGCTCTCCATTTTCCCCCCAACTACGGCTATCTACAATTCGCGCCAAATCCCGCTACCCAACTCCCAGAAAATGCAGCTTGCTCCACTTCCCCCTCAATGCGGATGAGTAGCTTCAGTTCCCGCCATATACGGCTATCTCCACTTCCCGCCAAATACGGCTATCTCCACTTCCCGCCAAATGTGGCTAGCTCCGCGTGCCGCCAGATGCGGATAACTCCACTTACTGTTGAATCGCAGCTCGCTTCACTTCCCACCAAATCCGACTACACTTCAGCATCCGTCCTCTCTCTCTCTCTCTCTCTCTCTCTCTGTCTCACACACACACACACACACACACACACACACACACACACACGCCCATCTTCTCCTCGCTTCTCATAAAATAAAATGGATCGCACGTTAGCCCTTCATTTATTGTGAATAATTAGTATTAATTACACAACCCTTTCTTTTCCTCCATCTCCTGCATCTCGTGGTAGCATTATGCAGTTAAAAAAAAAAAAAAAAAGTTATGTTATCGTCAATACTGTGGAAGAGGAAGAGCCGAGGGGTGCAATTGGAGACACAAGCTGTAATGTTTTCTCAAAAAAAAAAAAGAAGAAAAAGGAGAGAAAAATGAAAAGGAGAGAGAAAGGGGAGACAAAGAGAAGAGAAACAAACACCCCAAAAAAAAGAAAAAAAAGAAAAGAGAGAAAGAGAAATGGACAGAAAGGAAAGAGAGACACAGAGAGAAATCCATATCCTTCATTTTTTTAACCACTAGCTCCTTTTTTCTTTTTTTTTCTTTTTTTTCCGTTCCTGCTTCCACCTATTCTCAGCTCTTCCCATCTACGTTTCTTTTTTCTTTCAGACTTTTCACATTAAATATTACTTAAAAAAGCGAGGTACACCTAGGCTACCAGACGGGCCGCCCGGGTCACCCTATTTTCCCGGGCGGCTACCAGCCAAAAAAAATAATAAAATAAAATAAAATCCAAAAAATCCGACAAAAAACTATGTTATGCAAAAAAATAAACTGAACAACTTTTGCCTCAAGGTTACATCGAAAATATTTACCAAATTTAAATTAAAAAATATTTTTTTATTTTTATTTTTTTTTATATACTTTTTGGCCCTGCCGGGCAAGTGGACCCGGGCCACTCTGGTAGTCTAGAGGTCCACGTATTAAAAAAAAAAAAAAAAAAAAAAAAAAAAAAAAAAAAAAAAAACCCCTCTTTTTTTTTCCCAATTTCTTTTTTTTTTTTTTTCACCAAAGGTTTTTTTTTTTTTTTTTAGTTTTCCTTTTTTTTTTTTTTTTTTTTTAACAAAGGCATGTACAGATCTGCTAGGGAGGGTGATCAAAGCAGCCCTCCCTTCTTAAGTCCCCTGAACAGGCGTCAATGGTGACAAGCGAAGGGCAGGAGGCCCAATGTTGACCAAACCAATGTACCCCTGCTCGCAAGCTTGAAGCATTACCAAGCCTGTGAACCCAGTCAAGGTAGATGATGTGTCTCATGTCTTTTTTAATGCGAGAGAGCACCTGTTGAGAAGCCTGAGCCTCATGAACTCATGATATAAGACCACCACATCATTCCGTTGCCACCATAGATGCCATAAGACCGTTGCTCTAACTGATTCAAAAACATAAGCTTGAGGTTTTTTTTTTTTTTTTTTTTTTTTCGGAATTGATTTTTGCAGCAGACCGCAGAAGACACTTATGCTTTCTTGTCATGACACGTTTGCAATCAATCTAAGCTTGAGGTTCAGAGAGGTGAAGGGTGACCGTTCCAAACAGAATTGATTCATATTGATTCATCTGACCACAAGTCTCCCCATTGGAGGGGGGCAGAGGGCAGAGGGCAGAGGGGATTGGTGTATAAGGTATGTCCAAACAGGTCGAACATTCCTCCGCCTTTTATTCAAAGATGGTGTTGAAACTGTGGCACCTGTTTCCTCCGCCTTTTTCAAGTACTTTTCCTCAGCTTTCTCTTCTTTTTTTTTTTGTTTAGAAAAAGGGCGACGGCCTTGAGATATTATTATTGAGCTGACCGGCCCCAAGCAATCCATTAGTATTAGTAGTTGGTTTTACTTGTCAAGTTCCATCATCTGGATTCGAACACAGGTCTGTATTTCAACAGTTCATCGGTATACCCACTGAGCTAGGGTCTTGGGTCAACTTTTCATTCTCAGTTGTTCAATTTGTAGGCATCTTGACTGATAAGTACACATTTTTTTACTAATTATCAAAAAGGACTAAGGACTGTAATAGTATAGATTTAAGATTTATTTGGTGTTGTTCTTCTCCCCCACTTCTTTGTACTACTTGTTATAACAGGGAAGGGGCTCCACCTCACAGATTAGGCTTGGGAGGCCTTGCGACCCCTGAATATGTCTCTTTATTTCAGCTGGTTTCTACTGCCTTGGGCACTGGGCCCTTGTGAAAAAAAAATAAAAAAACTTCGTAGGAAAAAAAAAATAAAAAAAAAAAAGCAGCCCTCCTTTGCAACCTGCTGGCAGCCGCTCCATCTATTGGTGGGGGGCTTCACCTGCTGGAAATCGGGTCCAACGTTCCTTGAATACATTAAAAATTGAACATCTGGTATGAACTTTTTTTTTTTTTTTTTTTTTTCATTATAGGCTTTGTACAGCTGTATGTGGAGCGAATTTCAATCTAGATACAGTGATAATGACCATACGTTCGATTCGAGGGAAGACGGTACGATCATGGATGCTTCATTATGATGGGTCATGCTTCGGGTTGGTTTTTTGTTTTTTTTCACAAAAAAAAAATGATATCATGTTTCGTCGGTTGAGTGATGTTCATATGCTCTACCGTTCCCCACCCTCCTCTCTCTCTCTCTCTCTCTCTCTCTCTCTCTCTCTCTCTCTCTCTCTCTCTCTCTCTCTCTCT
>BFEA01000051.1:2521073-2572915 GCA_003427395.1 Chara braunii
ATGCAGGATTTTGCAGGACTTGTCGCGGAGAGCGTTTGCCGCTCCGGTCGAGTGCGTGAGCCGTACCTCTCGCGAGCCCCTACGACAGGACAGGGTCACGCGAGGCACCACTTACCTCCACCTACAGGAGTTGTCACCATCCCTTAGGTGGGCGTATCCCCGCCGGGCTACCAGTCCACAGTACGAAAGTTGATCAGCTTTAATCGCAGAGGTGGACCAGCCGAGGGCGTTTCTCGTTCGCTGTAGAATAGGGGGTACGCGCGGTACTACGCCTCTATCGGACCCGCACACAAACCGACATCTTGGGGGGCTCAGGTCCCAAAACAGAAAAAATTCCCAGAATTAAATAATCATTCTATAGTAAAATTACAATCTAAATTTCAAATTTTCATTCTATCTTAAAAAATGTCATTCCAATTTTAAAAATTTTCATCTTAGTTACAAATTTTCATTCCAAGAATAGGGTATCCCTTCTTATTTGGATTGTATGCTAGAGGTGGAATGAAAGTCTGGATGAGTTCATGAAATATTTTAATTAGACTGTCATTCTAAGTAAGAATTTTCAATCATAAAGAGGTTAATCCAATCTAAATTATAAGGTATTTGTTGTACTAGAATGAAAATTTAATTAAAACATTTCATAAACTCGTCCAGACATTCATTCAATCTTGAACAAATAGATATAGTTGGAAGAGAAAGTTCATATTTAGACGGAAACTTATCAAATAAAACTGAAAATTTTATAATTTGATGAACATTGGAATGATAATTTATAAATATGAAGGATTTTTTTTTTATGGAATGTTTTTTCAACTTTAATTTCTCGTGGGAATTTTTCTGTTGAAGCGCGATTCGTCGTCGGTCGACTAGGACGCATCCCACATGCCACGCGCACACCACTATAAAGAACATAAAAATAAAAACACACACAAACACACACATACATATACAGAACAACACAAACGAACAACGCGACAACACCGTGACTCCTAGTCCCTTAGTAGTCATCTCATAACTTTCCGATGCGGAAATCGGATAGGCATCGCACGCGAGACTTAATATAAGACCGCGCGGACGCAGAGCCTACTCATATCGACTCGCAATGCAAGCGGTCGCAGTGATGGCGTACTATGTAGTACTTATACTCATGCGATCCTCATTAATCCTGAGGGTCGCGTTCGACACTCAAGTGTCGGTTGACACGCGCCTTGAAGGTTAATCTCTCGACGCTGGACAATCGCCAAGTGCGGTTGAAGACCACACCCTCTTCTGCACCCTGTGGAGAGTGGTGGTACACAGGTTCATGCATGTGGTGGCAATCGTCTCTTATCGCCCTGGAGACCGACTCCATTTAGGGACTAGAGAGAAGTCAAGGGGTTTGACTTTGACGGTTGCCATGGAATACAACGTCCAACTATAAATTCTAAAAAGCAAAACTGGATAAAAGGGGATCTCTTTTTTCTCTCAAAAACATAATATGTTTAACCCTTACGCACGATCACAGTAGGCCGCGCGAAACACTCAAGACACATGTATTTACATGTAAATAAAAGGTTATTAATATAAGACGATCACTTTTCACAGTCACAGTGAAACTCCTCTCAACCATATATATATATGTATGTGAGCGCAGACAGTCCAATCTAAAGATTCAACAAAAATCCACACACGACACGGGGTCAACTTCAATTATTCTCTGCACTCACACCCCTTGCTTTTAGCTATATAAGTCTCACTCTTGTGCAACTCCTCAAAATAAAATACTCAGTACTTTTCTTTAAATGGTCATTCAAATAAAGTTCGGGTGAAAACACAACAAAACAGTTAAAATCACAAGGCTAAAGCCTTTAGGTTGAGTGGCAGGCGTGGATTGAAGTTGAATCGTAAACCGACGAGTCGGCAATCGACTTGTTATCAGTGATAACATAAGATGATCATCGTAGGATCAAACTGAATCTAGCCCAAATCTTGAATCAATTGATCAAGAAGACCTGTAACACAAGACAGGTCAATCCCCAAGCTAAATCTATAAGTTCATGGAGAATAATCCCCATATCACGATCTCACTCAAATCATCCTAACTAACTAAGCCCAAATCTACCTCTAAGAAAGTACCAAAGAAAAGATAGACCTTTGGCAGAATCTCCTCTATATAGAGTGGATTGCCAAAATTGTCACCTGTCAAAATATAATTTTACTCCTTTGAACTAAGAAAATTTTGGCAGCGCTTCCCGTTGGAAAAATGTTTTTCCATAATTTATAATAACTCAAGTATGAGAACAACAACCAAACCTTAATTCTGGAAAATTAAATTTTGTATAACTCCCTGAATTAGTAAAAAATTGGGCAACATTTTCTTTAGAAAGGTAGACTTCCCAGATTTTTATTAAGTCAGATATGAACTCAAAGCAAAACCAGAGTTCAACTAAGACCAAATTTAACTAACTTCTTAGATTTGTAGAAATTTCGGCAGCGCTTTCTGTAGAGAAAGTGTTATTCCAAGATTTATACAAAGCGAAGCTCAAAATCTAAAATGACTTTGACTTTTAAGGGTCAAATTTTGTCTAACTCCCTGAATTAGCAAAAATTCGGACAACATTCCCTTTAGAAAGGGAGTTGTTCCAGATTTTTACTAAGCCAGAAAGTCAGAAAAAGTTGGATCCTGAAAAAGACAAAGTTTGGTTTTGTAGAAATTTCGGCAGCGCTTCCCATAGAGAAAGTGACTTACCAAGATTTATAAAAGACCAAGTATAAATAAAATATCATAGAAAATGTAGAAATTGATCTAAGTAAAAAAAAACTTAGCTCAGAAAATGCAGTAATTGAAACTAACTCTTATAGCTCTAGCACATGGCGAGCAACTAAAGCATCTACCTATCAAACTGAAACTCAGACTAAGTAGTAACCTCACTCAGTCACATGCAGGCCAAACCACAAAGGTAAGTACCCTCTCCATCCCCAAAGTTATTTAACAAACAATAGTTTATAGCCTCTCAATGATTTAACCCTTTATACCCAGCTTACATAAGGCATAAAGCTAGACCACCCAAACTTATGGAACATGCCTAGCTCAGTCATAGAGTATACACAAACACAGGGCACAACAACTTTTCTCTGCTTTGGGCATATGACTAGGCCACCCTAGTCGCCCTGAACTGTTTAAGTATCCCAACTTTATATAATTGTCTGCACTTAGTCTTTTGAGGTAGCATATAACTGAACCGATCATCTTTAGCTCAAGATTCACTCTGCCCCTTCGTACCACAAGTTTATTCTTAATTAGTACTCTTCTTCAGTTCGTGATAGGGCTATAGTCAGACCACCCAAACTTATGGAACCCTGTCTGACTAGCCTGTTCGTAGATATGATAATAGTAAAGTATAACCAAGTTATAACCTTCTGGTTCCAGCATGTGCGAGGCGTTGGACCAAGACCACCCAAACTTATGGAACATGTTTTGGTCCTCGGCCTGGTTCATTTTTCTCAAAGCTAAGGCAAAAAGAAATCGATAGAAACCCAAAGTAAACAAGGCCGCCAGACTACCGAAACTTATGGATTTGACTGGCTCCTTAAAAGTCAACCGCAAGCAACCCTCACAAGTCAGAGCAACCAGACCACCCAAACTTATGGAACATGTCTGGTCCTCCAGGCAACTCAAAATAAAACATAGCACTGGGTCTTCCCAAACTTATGAAACTGACCCAGCCTTTAGTTGACCCAGCCAAACTTCATGCAAAACTTACCTTTCTCCCACCCTTCCCCCAGATGCAACCCCATAATCTGATTTCAGTCAAACAAAGAAGTTGAAACTGACATTATACATGCGTCCCTTTACTTAGTCTGGTTATGTCCTGAAGAGGAAACAAAAATCATAGGGCCACGCATGCATACGTCAATCAGACTACGGGGGAATAGACAAATATGGGTGTAGTGGGTTATACAGATAGAGATAGTTTACCTGATGGTTCCCTGCCTCCAGAACCTCGCCTAGGTTCCGGCAAAGCTCCCACAATCGGTGGGCTGACTCCCCAGAGAGTCTTGTTGCGGTCCTACGGGTTGCAATCCTGCTTGCGGCCTTCCTCTCAAAACTGGATTAGACTCAGAGTAAGGAAGGCAGAAGATAGGGGTTTCAGACTCTCGATATACAAGAGGGGGATAACTCAACTCTCATGAGAGGGCCTTGATACCTTCATTCGCCTGAGGGCTCTGCAATGATGGCCACATAGTATCAGCTTGGCCAGCTTCTGAAGTCAAACTGTCGAAATCAACCCCTGACGACCTCCCAAATCACAGCACTAACCCCCCCTTCCGCTTGCAGAATTTGATCAATCCTTTGAGTCCCCACATCCCTCCTTATCCCCATTGCCGCCATACAGTAGCCTATAACAGTCCACAATCAGCTAGCACAATATGCACTAGTGTGCCGCAGACAGCAACAGTATACGACAGTGCGCAACAACCAACAGCAGTGCGCAGCAGCCAACAGCAGTGCGCAACAGCCAACAGCAGTATACAACAGTGCGCAGCAGCCAACAGCAATACGCAACGGTGCGCAACAGCCAGCTCGTTCGGTTGACTAGGCAACACTTCGTTCCACAGCCAAGCCTGCCACTTCACGACTGTCTCACTCCAGCTGGCCACACGCAGTAATAGCCCAACAAATAATAATATGCATAATAGCACCGCCCGTCAGTGGTGTGAGTTGCGGTTGCCGCGGTCGGGGCTGCTTTATGCTGATATGAACATAACTTCAATGGTGTTCTTCTAAACATATATGCACAGCAGTCCCTCGTAACAGCCAGTAGCAACCCATCCTTCAAATAGCCCAGGTTGGGCTTACGGCCGCTCCGATCTGTAGCCTGAACCACTCCCCGGTCGCTCCCCACCTTCTTTGTGCAGCAAAAGGAGTCATGCAGCGGCTAACTAGTGAGTCTGCACCTTCCTGGCTACCTTCAGTCAGCCCCTGCTCCTTGATGCAACCGGTTGCCCTCCGGCTGCAATGATGACTATGGCTAGGCGGGCAACCCCTGGCGACATCGGAGGAGCAGTCTGCGAAGAACACTCAGGCGGTGGGCGCAGTAAGCAGGCACAAAGACCGATGATGGAAGGTCGGTAAACACAGCACACCGGCCAGCAGGTAAGCCTACAAGCTCATAACACATTCTGCCCGTGTTCAACAGCAACCCCCGAAATGCATAAGGATGTCAACTTTGTGGGCCCTCAGCAAGACCAGGTACGTACCCTCACACCGTCACCAGCTTCATCCCCCTTTGTGGCTGGTTTGTCCCGGTGCAGGTCGAGAGGCGTGCTGGCCAGCAGATAGGCCTGCAACCTCCGCCCACTATTCTGCTTGCTAAGACGAGCAGCGTACCAGCGAACAGGTAAGTTTTCAACCCCACCTCTTTCTTCCTTGCAATGCTGGTTCCCTTCCTCCAAAACTTCCTTTAAATTGTCCTCTCCATATAATCCTCATCTTCCCCATCAGCATGCATTGTTGGTATAAACAGGGCAGAAGTGCTACTACACAAAGCCACGACCGCAGTCATCGGAACTCCAACTTCATCTCTACCACACTCTAGGGAAATAGGCCGTGTGCTGGCCCTGAGGCAAACCTGCTACCTCGTCTTCTTACAGCTCTACAGAACCTGCACTTGCCCCGCTTGCCAACTTTCACAGGCCTACCTGCTACTACACTATCTATTGGCTGCATAGTCCAAGACCGAACCTTCGTACCCCTAGCATCGCACAAGCCCTTTGTCCCCGTTGAGCTCACCTTATGACACCTGTGTTCTCTTCCAACACACGTGTTATGTCAGTCGAGCTTACGCTGGTCCCGAGCCTCCGCGTAGCTGGCAGCTCTGATAACATTAACGAGGACAAAGCCGCCTACCTCGGCAACCACCTAGTACCGGGGAGGTAGTGAGCGCAGACCTGAGGATATACCGGGTAGTCAAGAATAGGAACCTGCAAGCACGAACCCCCATGATGTCCATACCAATACATCCGCCAATCTTTGCGCCTAGCGCCTCAACCCGACCTTCAATACCTCCTATCTAACCCGCTTTGAGCCTTACATCCGCATGCATACATATTCGTCCCGCGAAGCCGACCAGCAAAAATTAGATACTCTCTGGGTGACCTCTCGATGGAGCAGGGACAACGAATATGGTCGCACGGAGCACGGAAAGGAGTTACAACTTCGAGTGTTCATATCACAACTAACACCTCATCTTCCTCTCCCCGTATATGCAAACTGAACGAATCTCTTCCCAAAGCTCAAAGAAATGTAGTGCATACTGACCTCTCCCTACCCTAGCTCGACTACTACGACCAATACTGGACAATGAACTGTGAATGAATCTTCTACCAGAACATGGGATAATTCACCCCTTTTCCCTGCATGCGGTCCTCACAGCTCATTGCAGCCAATTAGGTGGTCCAATTTGAGATCCGTTGCGGTCATTGTACTTGGAATGTCTTAAAACCTCAACTCAGTATCCTTCCTTACTCGTTTCCATAAAGAAACGAGCGAGATGCATCCTTTTTCACCTCGGCTATCCCCCTCTCCTGCCATTTCCGCGCAGTACATCTATCTTGTACCTTTAGTCTTACTCACTTCCTCCTAAAAGCGACCTCACTATGCAAATCACTCGGGGTCAAAACCCCGGAATCGCCTCTTTACTTGTCAAAAACGGCCTAGAAACTACTGAGTAAACTAATCCTCAACCTCACTCTTCCTTCTCCTCGACTCCATCCACGCACTCCACTTTCTTTCTACCTCCCACTACACTCCGCCATTTGCCGTTCCGCCTTCACCATTGGATTCGCCCGGGGCCAAAACTATGAAAACGCCTCTCCCCTCGCCCGTTTTCATTAAGGAACGAGTGGGATCTTTCCTTTTGCACGTCCTCTCCTTCCTCGCCGCTTCCGGCCATAGCTCCGCGGACCTCCTTTCTTTATGAACTCTAACTTTACTAAGCTAGCATCGAAACTAACCTTACCACTAAGCTCGCCTGCTATCTAACCCTCAGTTTCGATCTTCGTTTCGCCCGATCTCATCAAGGATCGGGCAAGACCTCCGTTCTTCCCTCTGCTACACCACTGCCTAGCTCCGCCATCGTCTTCAGTTCTCACCTCTGCGAGTGCACCAGACCCATTTTTCGGTCCGGGTTCATTCACTGCCCGATGCTCCGCTTCTCGTCTCCTTTACTGCTGTTAGCGCAGCACCCGGTAGTAGCCAGTCGTCCCCACAAAGCCCTGGCACTGTCCCCCGGCCTCTCCCTTGTCCATCCTATCGTCCTCCCCTTGAGTGTACCTGGCTCACGACCGCGCCGGGTTCATGCCCCTCCTTTTCACTTGCCCTCGTCCGACACCCCGTTGTGTCTTTCGTCGGTTGCTGCTAGCGCAACGCCTGTTGCCTTACCTCATTGCTCTCACCACCAGCCAGTGAGCGCCTCAGCGCAGCGGCCCTTCCATCTACTGTGTAGCACTACCTGGCCCAACGCTACCGGCTGGCACAGTGTTACCGGCCCCGACACTTGACCGGAACCGCCCACCTGCTGGTGGGTGCTGTACCACATGTTCCTTCTGCCACGGTCCGCCCAAGCAGGGCTTGCCACCCCCTTTGGTTCCCCAACGGGCTTTACTCACGCACCTCTCATAGCAAAACCCGCTACTGGGGGCACAGACTTATTAAGGGCCCGACAACATGGGCCCTGATGGTAGCCAATATTCAAATGAGAACTCTGAAGACTGAAGCGGGGGCGGGTTCCGTGGAAACGGTGGCTGCAGCCAGTACCGCTACGGACATCTACCTGGCGCCCCCCTCGTGCCGAGATTCTTTTTTTTTTTTTTTTTTTTCTTGCCTGCCTTCACCGCCTCGGCCCGTTGTCTCCCCGCCCGACTTCAGCCCCTTTTCAACTCGACAGTGTTCCGCAATGGTCTCCTTGTCAGCGTCGGCATCTAAAAACGACTGAGGGACCCGCTGCCTAATGATCCGCATAGACTTCCGCCCCTGCATCCTAAAGCCCGACGAGGGTTGCATGTCGTTGCAGCGTTGTGCGTTTTCGCCCACTGCCCCCGATCACTCATGCTTGAGCAGAGTTGCCCCTCCCCCGGTTACCTTTGGCCTCCGCCGAGGCTCTCACTGCCTCCTGCAGGGTCTACCGCTTGGGCCTCGGTGAGGTGGGCCCCAGTGCAGACCTTGGTTGCTATAGCAGATACCCAAGTGAGGTTTTGAAGGCGGATGTGGAGAAAGTTTCCCGCAACCCGCAGCCTGCCGCGGCACCACTACGGTCTCCCAACAGAATATCGAACAGCCTTGCCCCACGGCACCCAACTACGGTCCACCATCCTCCCGGGTTTCGACGGGCATGCTCACACTCAAGACATCTTATGACAGATCGTGGTTGCCGGGTGGCGCACCCCGCGACAATCCCATCGGTCTAGGCTCTCATGCAGGCGGAGCAAGGGGATTTTTGCCCGGCATCCCGGGCCCGTGGGAACCCGTAGGTCAAACCTGGGAGCAGCGCGCTCGAGACCCTAGACCCGCCAAGACGGCCTCCGCTCCTGCATCGCGCCTGGGTCAAAGAACGATGGAGCAAAATAATATTTCGACAATAAATAAAAATATTCAGAACTTTTAATCTTCAGAATGTGACGAACGAGGGCGAAGAAAATGTTAGCATTGTTCTCTCGCCTGCCGATGACAAAACCAAAGGGGATAGCCCCACAGGGCCCTCAACCCCTAGGTCCCTTCGCACCATTCTGATATTCTCGCGTCGTCGCCGTTCGGTTCTCGACCCCTGAATCTCTCTGACGAAAGTCCGTCCCTGTAACCAGTAGTGCTAGGGCCAAGGATGGGTCTAATAATGATGGACACAAAAATAAGCGGACACTGCGCTACGCGTGGATCTACTGAAACGTTTTTTGCCCACACATCGGCCTACCAGCTGAACTCCCGACCGTCAACCTTCCACGCCCACCGCGCGACTATACCAAACCATGTTGTCGTCGACGTCTACGTACGCGCAAGTCACAAACAAGTGCACCAATCGGAAAGCAAAATGTGTTTATTCCTAACGTAATCATAAAAAAAAAAAAAAAAAGAATAACGATCGTCAATCCAAAAATAAGAAGATCACGCGCGCCTTATGTCTGCGCGCTCACACACCCCCTACTCTAATCAGCCATCCAGTCAACGTACCTCAGACACAGCCGCGTCCCGCGCGGGGTACTTAAGCTCTAAACCAAAGTTATTCTTGTCGTTTACAAAAACGAGGGCGGATACCTTGTAAGGGTATTCGCACCGACAACGTGCCCCCTCTCTGTCTCCCTCTCTCTCCCTCGTGCCCTGTCACCATGCACGTTATATCTGTCGAATGAATGTTTGAGACTCTTTATCTCTCTCTTTCTGTCTCTCTCTCTATCATACACAAAGAAAGAGAGAGAGGGGGAGACAGAGAGAGAAAAAGAGAGAGACACGTATATATATATATATATGTGACGATATATATATATATATATATTTTTGCACCGAACATTTCTCACTTCTGCTTCCGCCTTCGCTTCCTACTGAATTACAAGTGAAGCAGAGTGCCCGGTGTCTGAGATATCAAAGGTGGATGGTTCAAGAGTTCATGATATGGTATCAGGATCAAGACTTCGTAAGTTTATTTTTAGAGACCCTAACATGGTTCCTACGATGATCACAAAGAAATTAAAGAAAAATCAATTTATCCAGTAAGAAACGAGTTTCAGAAAACTGAGAGAAGTATAGTGAGACAGTAAGGCACTGCAAGGACAAAAAACTTCAACAGACTTTGACTACTCTTGCATTGTCAATTCAGTATGTCAATTTTCATCATATTAAATTCTGACACGAAAGTCGATTTCCCAGGTGATTTGTGTTCGTTTCTGCATCTGAATTAATTTTCTTATTCCTGTATCAGACGAGAGCTAATGAGATCAAAGTGTCACTGATACAGAGCTACAGTCTATCCACAAGTATCAGATCCCTAAGTACGCGACAACTGTGAGGAGCAGTTGCAGTGAGAAAATGATGAGGGGTCATCTTCTCAAATGTTGATGCGATATCAAGTTCAGAAAACTCGTGGCAGTGAGAAAATGACGAGGGGTCATCTTCTTAAATGTTGATGCGATATCAAGTTTAACTCAAGTTGCGATATCAAGTTCAGAAAACTCGCACAGACATAAAGAAGTTCAGCTCAAGTTCACTAGAGAGTTGTCATTAAAGGGCCTTCATGTCTTTTGACTAAGCTATTTGTCTAGGAAAGCTATCAAGAAGATAGGCATAAAGAAGTTCAACCTTGCTTGACCAGAGAGTTGTCAGCATGGCGACTTCGTGTTTCTGGACTAAGTTGCCTATCTTCTGTCTCAGATGAGGTCATTACCTGGAGCATGGGCTATCTGACTGTGGGCTTGGTGTGTTTGTTTGACTGTCTGTGCGTGAGTTTTTTCTTCTCTAACCCAAAGATGCATTGATTGTCGGGGTTGGCCAGAGCCTTACCGTAGTAGGTTGCAATTTGGTGGGGTTAGCAGGTCCCCGACGGGAGTGTCGAATTCCGTAGTTGACTGAAGCTAAGACTCCGGGAGTTTGGTTTGTGAGGTCAAGAGAGGTCAGTTGAAACCCTACCGCAGTTAGAGGATGCAATCCAGTGAGGTTTGCCAGAGCCTAGGACTGTGATTAGACCGGGTCTTACATTCAAAATTATGGGCGGGCCAGCCAGTGCCCTAGGCAAAAAACTGGTTGGTGAGCCGGTCCCTGACCGCATTGGTCAAATCCGAGTACGGGACAATTTGACTGACAGAAGGTCGACTGTCATAGGGTGACCAGACCCGCTATAGTCTGGGTATCCTGGCGTAAGGTGCGCCAAAGGGTCGCCATACTCGAGTAGTGGGTATGGTGGTCCTGACCTGGAGGCAAGTTAAAGGGGCTGTCAAGACAAATGGTCTGATTAGTCCTGGCCTGAGGCGGACCGAATGAGGGGGACCAAATGGTTCTTAAGCCAAGGACGTTATGACAAAAGGAATAAGAAAGAAGATCTGCAAACTCAAGGAAAAATGTCGTGCTTATATCAGATGTAAAAGAGGGTCATGAACTCCATCTGGAGTAACGCGAGAAGAAAAAAGATACAGAAGAGATTCCAGTTGCCAAGATGAGACATGAAAGAAGTGGTGCAGGAAGTAGAGGGAGAAGATACAACTACTAATGCTTTACTGATGGCGGGGGTAGTAGGTACTCTAGGGGAGTATGGAGGGGAATTATAGTTGGGGGCACCGTAGCGCGCCTCATACTTCTTTTGATAGTATTTCATCCTCGTTGGGGATGAAGTCCTCTCGTACCATCCTTAAAAGGTATGGCGTGGGTAGGCCCTTGAGTGGGTCTCATGTCCATACCGTTCCTCTTCCTCCTCCTCCGAATTGAAATGCCTTCTGACACTCGATACTGGCTCCTCTCGAGCCTTTCCTCCTCTTCCGCTGTTGAGAGCATTGGTCAAGCACCGCACAAACGGGGTGGGACCCTCCTGACCGCGTCACGTAGGAGTTGGTCTGATACTCGTCGTGAATACACATGGAGCTTTTCCTCAAGCCGCTCCGACCGAGTGCGCCATCCATACCTCTCGCGAGCCCCTACGACAGGATAGGGCCTACTCGAGGGCACGACTTACCTCCACCTTACGGGAGCTGTCACCTCCCTTCGGTGGACGTATCCCTGCCGAGCTACCAGTCCACAATACTAAAGCTAATCAGCTACAATCGCAAAGGTGGACCAACCGAAGGCGTTTCTTGTTCGTTGTAGCATAGGGCGTACACGCGGTTTTACGCCTCTATCAGACCCGCACGCGAACTGACGCCTTGGGGGGTTGAGGTCCCAAGCGCGATTCGTCGTCGGTCGACTATGACACATCCCACTTACCACGCGTCACACCACAACACTTACACATGCAGAACGACAAAAAACGAACAACACAACAACACTCATAGTCCCTCCTGTAGTCATCCTATAACCTTCCGACGCGGCAAATCGGATAGGCGACGCGCGCGAGACTTAGTATAAAACCGCGCGGACGGAGAGTCTTCTCATATCGACTAGTAATGCATGCTTACGCACGCGGTCGCAATGATGGTGTACTATGTAGTACCCATAATCATGTGGTCCTCGTTAATCTCGGGGGTCCCATCCGACACTCAAGTGTCGGCTGACACGCGCCTTAAGGGGTTAATCTCTTGACGCTAGACAATCGCCAAGGATGGTTGACAACCACACCCTCTTCTGCACCTTGCAGAGAGTGGGTGAGACACAGGTTCATACCTGTGGTGGCAATCGTTTCTTATTGCCCTAGAGATCAGCTCCATCATCCAGGGCCTGAAGAGAAGTCAAAGAGTTTGACTTTGACGGTTGCCACAGACTCCAACGTCCAACTATAAAAATTAACAAGCAAAGTCAGTCAGATAAATAATCAAGCATCCTAATACTCATATATTAAAAATCAGAGCTCGAGGTGAAGTAAGGAAAATGAGACATAAACCCATCAGGTATACAGATCGTGCGACACATGGTTGTCATTCTCACTGCCTTCAAAGTAAGACTCGTACATGCTCCAAGACACTAACTTGTATAAAATACAGTCACAGATGAACGCCGCATTGCCGTATACCAATGTGGTCAACTTTACTGTTCTCTGTACTTCACACCACGCTTCACACACTCAAACCCTAATCATAGTCCAACTTTCCATAAATCTCATAAGTTCTTTATAATGACCATTAAAAGAAGTTCGGTTAAAACCCTCAAAGAAATATATCAAATCTCAGGGCTAATGCTTCAAGCTAAGGTACATGTATAAACAAAGTTGTGTCGTAAGCCGACAAGTTAGCGATCAACAAACCGATCTGTTATCAGTGATAACAGAAGATGATCCTCGTGGAATCAAGCTGAAACTCAGTTAAATCCTGATCCGAAATGTCCTCAGAAGGACACGTGACACAAAACTAACTTATAAGTGTACGGAGAATAAATCTCCATATCACGTTCTCACTCAAAATCCTTCTGATAACAAAGTTTACGTCTACCTCAAAGTCAATGCCCCCAAAAAGGTAGAACTACGACAAGATCTCCCCCATACAGAGTGGATCACTAGAATTGTCACCTGTCGAAATATAATCTTAACCCCGTTAAACTAAGAAAATTTTGGCAACGTTTCCCGCAGAAAGAGTGTCTTCTCAGAATTTATACTAGCTTAACTATGAACGCCGAAATAATTTGTAACCCTTGAAAGTCATATTTTTTCTAACTCCCTTAATTAATGAAAATTTGGGCAGCACTTCCCTCGGAAAACGAGACTTCCCAGATTTATACTAAGTCAGACACAAACTCAAAAATAAAACTTGAGTTCAACTAAGACAAAATTTAACTAACTCCTTCGATTTGTAAAAATTTCGGCAACACTCCCTTTAGAAAAATGTTATTCCAAAATTTATACAGAGCTAAATCCAGAATCTAAAATAACTTTGACTTCTCAAGGTCCAATTTTATCTAACTCCCCGAATTAGCAAAAATTTGGGCAGCACTCCCTTTAGAAAAAAAAACTTCCTAGATTTTTACTAAACCATATATAAAAGTTAGACAAGTTGAACTTTGAAAAGTTAATTTTTAATTAACTCATTGGATTTGCAGAAATTTTGGCAGCACTTCCGTAGGGAAAGTAGCTTACCAACAAAGCCAAGTATAATAAATGATCCAAGAAAATGCGATAATTGGTCTAAGTAAAAAAACCTTAGCCTAGAAAATGCACAAATTGAAACTATCTCCTATGGCTATAGCACGTGGCGAGCTTCTAAAGCAACTACCTATCAAACTGAAACTCAGACTAAGTAGTAATCTCACTCAGCCACATGTAAGGCCAAACCACACAGGTAAGTACTCTCACCAACCCCAAGTCAACCTAATCAAACAAAAGCTCGTAGTCTTTCAAAGATTTGTCCCTTATACCCAGCTTACATAAGGCATAAAGATAGACCACCAAAACTTATGGAACATGTCTAGCTCAACCATTGAATATACACAAACACATGGCACTACAACTTTTCTCTTCCTTGGGCACATGACTAGGCCGCCCTAGTCGCCCTGAATTGTTTAAGTATCCAAGTTTTATATAATTATCTTCACTTAGTCTTTTAAGGTAACATATGGCTGAACCGATCATCTTTAGCTCGAGGTTCAGTCTTCCCCTTCTTACCACAAGTTTATTCTTATTTAATACTCTCTTCAGTTTGTGATAAGCTATAGTCAAACCACCCAAACTTATGAAACCCTATCTGACTACAGTCTTCCCCCGAACAAAATGTACGTATGTACTATTCTACTTTCCCTGTAAAAGTTTATTTCCCAAAGTCGATCCCCGAAATCCAAATAGTATGCACATATGTTCTATTTGAATAGTGTGCAAAAATGTTCTATTCGAACAAATTGGTGTTCTATTCAAATAGAACACATGGGTGTAGACTCTCTCTCGCTCTCTCACACACACACACACACACACACACACACCCACACACCCATACACCTACCCACACACACACACACCCACACCCACACACCCACACACACCCACACACACCAAACCACCCTATCGCTCCCGCCTGCTAGCTCCCGCCTGCTCACGCCGTCCCTATTGCTCCCGCCTGGTTTCTTGATGGGCTGTTGTGTTTTTTTTCTTTTTATTTTCCTTTTTCTTTTTACATGTGGACTATTCCTCGATTTATGACTGTCATCCTTGCTCAGAGGCCATGCTAATCCCGAAGGATAAGTATGGATTCAAGGTACTATTTTTTGGGGGGGCCAATTTTTCGAAAGTTGGTACCTGTATCCGTAACATAACGGGCGTGCGTTATATTTGAATAGAACGCACCCCGTGTGTTCTATTCGTAATTAACGAATGTGCGTTTTGTTTAGGGAAAGACTGTAGCTTGTTCATAGATAAAGTAGTAATAAAATATAGCCAAGTTATATCCTTTTGGTTCAAGCATGTGCGTGGCATTGGACCAAGACCACCCAAACTTATGGAACTTGTCTCTCATCCCTTGATAGACCCAGTCAGACAAGCAATATTGCCTTCCTCCCATCCTTCCCTCAGATGCAACCCCACAATCTGCTTTTTGTCAATCAATAAACTAAAACTTAGATTATGCATACATTCCTTTTATTAAATCATAGTCATATCCTGAAAGTCAAACTGAAAGTCAAAGTAGAGATGCAGGCAATATACTCATTCAACCACAGCAAGGAATACATGGAAGGGTTATAACTGGGTTTATAGATGGAAAACAATGGTTACCTTTCAATTCCCTGCCTCCAGAACTCCTCCTGAGTTCCGGCAAAGCTCCCACAATCGGTAGGCTGACTCCCCACAGAGTCTTGCTGCGGTCCTACGGGTTGCAATCCCACCTGCCGCCTTCCTCTCAGAACCACAGACTAAACTTAGATTGAGAAGGGCAGAAGATAGAACCATTAAGTCTCTCAGATCTATGAGAGGTGCACTCAGACTCGCAGGAGAGGGCCTTGGTTCCTTCAATCGTCTGAGGGTCCCACAATGCCTGCCGAAAAATGTGACAAAGATAGTCAATCCACAACCAAAACGCAGAGTAGCCCCACTCCGACAGATCTCCAAAATCGAGGCAATGACTCTGTTACAGAGCCTGATCCTTCTCCAAGTCATACCGTCTTCTGCCTTCAATCAAACTGTCGCCTCACAGCCTAGAGGAGGTACAATCGAACAAAGCACATGGTGCATGCAAAAACCGTGCGCAGAAGAGAAAGCACCGTAATAATACGGAGCGCAGGCCACGACAAAACACCACACTCGTAGCTTGCAGTGCACAGCGTGCACTATATCCGCATAGCCACAACGCAGCAAACAACAACCCAAACCTGCTCACTTCTTCCTCAATAGCGCCTCAAAAAGACAACTGTCCTTCCCTTCCAATCTCTTCCTCACTTCTTCCTCATTTTCCACCATCTTCGCGCACCCTCTTCTCTACTAATGTCTCTTTACACCAATCCTTTTGCCAATCTAACGTTTCCAGTAGATTCCGAGTCGCCCCACCAGAAAACCCCTATCTACTACTTTTCCCCGCCCAAATCTGTCGAGGATCCAGTGTGATAAAAACAGTTCTAGCTCCCGCCATAGCCACTTCTTCCATACTCCACATGCATCCGACGCGATTTTTGGCGCCCAGATTCAACCTATCCCGTCTGTGCCCAACTTTATCATCTTCTCCTGCGCTGACCAATGCGCTAAGCCAGACACACAAGTAGCTGCCGATGCTGCGGAAGTCGAAAGTCACTGAGTGAGTGGCAACTCACCCGTTGAAGCAATCAGCCCCAAGAATGACTGGTGCTAAAGCGGGCGACCTCTGCTTAGCTGTCGTAGCTGCTCCTATGCTACAGCGAGTGGGAGGACACTGGGCCTACCGCAACGCCAGCGGCTCGTGCCTGAGTGAAGCGGACCCCGATGTGGATGTTGGTCATAGTAGCAAATATTCAAATGACAACTTTGAAGTCCCGAGTGGGGACGGGTTCCGTGGGAACCGCCACTGCAGCCAATATCGTTGTGGACCTCCCGACACTACCCCAAACCAACTGCGCCCAGGCGCAGTCCCGTCTGTCGGTTCCCAACGGCCTTGCTCACGCTCAAACCTCTCACGGTAATCGTGGTCGGCGAACGGTGCACCGCAACAACCCCCGCCACCCTTGGGCTGCAGTCCCACACGCTCGGTCGGAATGTTCTCCAATTCCCTTCCACTTCTAGACCACCGACACTCTCCAAACGGGAAACAAAGGAAGTCATGACCACAGACTCCACCGCTCCCACTTCCGTTGACCTCTCCAATCCATATTTCAACGTGGGTAGGGTGGAGGACTTTTTGTCGGCACCCTATGTCCGGTGACGTAGCAACTTAGCCAGGCCAGTCGGTCTCGGTGTCGGCCTCGGAACTGATCACCAAATCAAATGTACTTAGCAAAATTTTGAAATAGGAAAAATAAATAATAAAAATAAGAGTAAATCGTGAAGACACGAAAAAGGTAAGGGGACGAAGGGCCGCGCGTCCTGCTGACTCATGACGTAGCGCACACCCAGGCTGCGCATGATTGCACCTCGCCGTCAATACCCAACATACACCACTCACTCGGGCGAGAACCTAAACTACCTCCCGCTCGCACGCCGTAAAGCGGACGAGGCTGCATTGATTCGACTTGCAGAAAGCACACCAAATACCCTTGTAAGGGTATTTGGTATGACACCGCCTCTCCCTCTTCCCTGTCCCCGGTGCGCCTCCGACATGGTAAGTGAATATAGTTAGAGTAAAGAGAATGATGCTATCAAAAGGAGGAAAGAAAGAGGAGATTGCGTAGGTCACGTAAAGGAGAGAAAAATGTGCGCTGCAGTAAACTTGAGTGAAGTAGCCGGCGCAAATATCGCGACACGAAATTTAACTACGAGTTGTGGTGGAAATGAATGAATGAAACTATCGACTCTTACTATTTTATACTAATAACCTGCCTCGTTTGGCCCTGTGGGGGCGCTCGGCGGGGGTTTGGTATCATGTCGGAGAGCTCAATGTCCCGACCCTACGCTGCATACCAGACATGTGTTCACCTACCTCCACCGCATGCCTGGTACCAGCCCACGGGGTCATGCAGAATGACAGACTCCGTTACTGGGCTTTCCAGTTAGACCGCGCTGGCTCAGCGCCCTGCTTTACAGCGGGCTGACTTGTGGCTGAAGTGACCGTCGGGTTTGCCTGGAGGTGCGATAGTAAAAGGGTTAGCATGGGCTACTCAGCCGCGCGCCGGGCCCCGATGGTTGTGATCTGGGCTAGGTGCAAAAGGAAAGAGAAACGAAATATAAAGAAAAGAGGAAAAATGGAAGGGAAAAGTTTTGTATCTCGCGGCCGTATCCAAATTCGGACCGCTACCCCAAGTGTCAAATCGGATGTTCTTGTAGCTTAGGGGGCGCTAGAGCTTTCTTTCTCTCCTCCCCTTTTCTCTTATTAGTCTCTTTTGTTCAAACCCGTTCGGGTCCTAATTCCCCTTCTAGTCGCATCGCGGGGGAATGAAACGGTTCGAATTTGAATCACGACTCAAAAGCGGGTGGCCTAGGCTGGTCGATCCTCTTGTATTGAGTCTTCATGAGTTCGACAAGTGAGGCGCTACCGACGTGGGGCCCCAAAACGAGGGCACCCGGAACCTCATCGGTAGGAGACTCATCACCTCTTGTGAGGGGTCATGAATCCCCTCCTTGCTGTCGGACACGGGTACCCATCAAGGGTAACCCAGCGGCGGGTTCTGAAAGGAGGAGGACGACCATCGGTATCCCGTTATGGGACCACCGCGTCAAACCTGTCATCGCCCTACGCAAAAAGAAAACGAAAGGACTTGTGGCTGACTATAAAAAGCCTGCATGTGCTACGACCGTTGGGGTTCGGTCCCTTGCTTCTTTACCTCAATTTATTTTATTTTATTTTGTTTTATTTCATTCTATTAATTTTAAAACTACAGATTAGTAATATGCGGAACTCAAGAAATTACCCCATTTAGTCGTGGTACGGGGAAAGCCTATAAGAGAGCGAGAGAGATTGATTGTTGGCAGCTGGTTAGCCGGGTGAGTATACGACAGTTCGCCTGTGCGCCCTTGCGCTAGACATATCGGGCTATTTGAGAATCCTCGGCCTGATACTGTAGACGGGCTATTTGGAAGTGTGTAGCTATGGTGCGCAGCAAGTGGGCTACACGGCTATAGGTCGAAGTACCTCCAATTTATCTGGACGTGGGAAAAAATCACGGAAGGGGGGTCTGTGGTGACGGCCATCCTGGACTACAACCGCTGCAACCAGAAGGCAAGGCTAAGGATAAACATGGAGGGAGAAAGGGAAGAAGAGATGAGAACGGATCAGAGGTTACAGTTGGCCATCACGGAAGCCAAAGACCGGGACGAGGAGGTGTAGACGAGACGGGGTCACGGGCGAAATCAAGGTGACCATCTCGTACCTGGAGGGAGAGACCTCGAGGGACACGACAAAGAGGGAACAACGACACCTAGACCGAGACACGGAAGCAGAGAGTGAGGAGAGTGACAAGGAAGTCCGGACCTAGTCCTGGCATGGACTGGACAATTGGCAGCAGGACCACCTTCCCACTGAAACTGAGGAGAGTGGCCCTGAGGCCAACTCTCGGCGACGAAAAGACGAAGGCAGCTAGGCTGCCAGACACGGGAGAGAGCGCACGATGACGATCAGACCACTGCACGAGAGGAGGGGAGGCAGAGACAGTGACGGTGACAGTGACGGTGACAGTCACGTACAATACGATTACACTCAAATGTGAGAGGGGAGAGGGTCAAATACAGAAGAGAGAATGAGATGCTGCTCGTTTTTGTTGATGTCATTGATCTGACTACTGCCACGCGCCAAGGGGTTCTTCTCCGTCATTGTCTGCAGACACCAGGTTCTCTTCCCCGAGCGAGAAGCCCAGCGCTCGTACCCAGGCTAGTTAGTAAGTGATTAACGGGACATTGCGTTACTCTCTCTGCATTGGAAGAGGAGCACGTGGCAAGGAGACCAGGGGCTCTAAGTAGTCATGATCAAAAGAGAGAGAGAGAGAGAGAGAGAGAGAGAGAGAGAGAGAGAGAGAGAGAGAGAGAGAGAGGCAGTTACAAGGCAGTGACTCGCACGATAATTGATCTCAAGAACGAGAGAAAGAGAGAGTCATGGGAGAGAGAGAGAGAGGCGAGAGAACGGGCGCTGCTCTGTATCGTTGACGTCATCGTTTCTCCTGCAAGTACGCAGGGACTTCTCCGGGAGCGGAGCCACGGGTATCACAATCGGGCCAACCAGTACAGGCCACTGAGAATGGTGCAAAACAAAAGTGCACCGAGAAAAGTTATGAGAAGAACCCTCGATTAACGTTATTCGGCTCCTCTCAGTCTACAGATCGGCTACGTAGTGAAGTGTGTGCAGAAAGGCTGATGCTGGACCGCGAACTATGCCCGAGTGTGATCTTTGCTAATCGGAGTGGAAACTAGGAACTAACATACGAGCCTCATACAAGGCTTAACTGAGTGGGTTCTCGTGAGAGATACTCGTGGGAAAGCTCTGCTCCTGTCTTGTTGATGTCTTTATCCATGGGAAGGAGCCAGCGACACTTCCAGACTCAGCTATGGAACTGTGAGAGTGTGGGGAGAGCTTAGGGGCACTGTGCTCTTTGATCTTGACTCTTGGATTCTAAACGGGATTGGCACTGAGATCAAAGGTAGAAGGTTGGTCGTCGAAGTTGATCTGCGTGAGATTCTTGCCGGAAGACGTGCATGTATCATTTCTATTGACTTCACCGCCTGTTGGCTAAGAGCAAAGTAAGACCGTAACATGAAGGATCTCTGATGTGATTGATGATGAGATCTTGATAGACGTGGACTCGCGTGACGGGGTACTACTGGAGAGGATAGTCTCCAAAGGATGAGGTTTTGTGTAGGATTTACATGAGATAAGGCGAGTGGTTGACATTAGGTCCTGACGTCCCAATTACTCCTCTGTTACCTGCATCACGCTTCACGCGCTTGTCTCGCCCTCACCCCAGAAAGGCAAGTGGGCGGATGATCGTGGGAAATTGCTAGCGGCACGAGTGGTTGAGTTTTGGTCTTGTGTGTGAGGTGAAAACTGAGAGGGGAGTATCTTGTCTTTAGGAGAAGGGAATGATACTATCACATTTTTCTTCCTATGACGACTAGTAGGCATTGGCTGCCTTGAGCGAGGAGGACATGATGAGACGTGGAAGTAACATTGTTAATTGATACTATCTGAGTGGTGAGGGATGGATGGTGAAACCCACCTCCTCACTGGTCATCTACCGGACTTTAGTCTGACCGATGAAGTTTGGGTACGATTAGCTGCCTACACCTCATAAAAGAGACGTGAAAGATGAAATATGATTGTGGTTAATGACTTCTATGAGACTTGTGTACTGCAATTTTTCGTCTGAAGTCGTGCCCTGAGGGAAGTTGCCTACTTGCTCGTGTGTCTAGACGAAGATTAATCTTATTGCTAATAATAATTGCGGACATGAGAGACGATTGATAGTGATAACCATAATCTCATAACGGGGTAAGACATGAACATCTATGCTTGACGGCCCCGTCGATAAACGTAGGAAGTGAGGTCCGTTCCACTATACACTTGGTCAAGTTAACAATCGACCCTGTGTAACAAAACCCCCATAGCGCTGCAGAAGTTCGTGCTAAGTGCTGACAAAGAGGACGGTCGCATTGTGCCTTTTGACCTCATTTGGGCTGAAAATTGGGCAAGCTGGTATAGAGCAGTTGAGGTAAACCATTACCTTTAGTAAATAACGGCCGTTGCGAGTGAAATCTCACCAGAGAGGTAACTCATCTGGAAGTCCCATGCCGAACTGAGTTGACTCGCAAGTCGTTCAAGATGCTTTCATGACCTGGACGAGTCAGTCGGGAAGGAAGCTTCGACGTACTGTGTTTTGATCGCATGACCTTCTCATATCCGTAAGTGCGGCTAAAATAACAGTTCCTTGTTATGAGTTGTAGGTGCTAACCGGTTGAGAAAGGACAAAGGTCACAAACATAGTCAGAAAGTCTAATGTACTTATTTGAAGGGTTTGTAATGCTAATGATGCGTAAGTAACCGTGTAAAATTTAAGACGGTAAGAACCCACGAGTGATCAAGCAATCGTAAATGCGACCACTACAGCACGTGACAATAAAAGTTTACATGTGTAGTGACAATGCAGACTGATGACCGCATAAGCTTGCAGGCTTATGCGGCCATACAAGTCTGTCGGGTGAGTGCAGCCGTGTCACGAGCATGTATGGTGCAGATGTGCAAAGGCATGTCGGTTCCTCGAGCATGTTTGCTGTTGTGCAAAGTCATGAGACGCCCATGTATTTTGATGATTCGGGGGAAGGGAGCAGCGGCGAGAGTACACAGAGGGAAGAGGGAGAGGAAGGTTCTCAGGAGATGAGTAGTGAAAGGCACGGAGAGGAAGAGGATAGTGAAAACACTATCTTTGAGAGAGAAGGCCGTGAACATAGACAAAAGGTCGTCGCTTTGGAGACAACACAGTACTCACAAATTCCATCGGAGCGTCACGTTGCCGAAGGAGGCAATGCTGATGAAGAGCAGTATGAAGATGTTCAGGAGCACGATGAGGGTCGGCAAGAGGAAGAGCCACAGAAGGAAACCCGTGGGAAACCTGTGCAGGAGAGGAGAAAGCATAAGGGAAGAAAAAGGCGTGAGGAGGAGAGAAGGGAAGGAACAACTCCTTCCTCGACCCCTGCGGCTGTCGCCGAGAAGAAGAGGAAACTGAGGCAAAAGAGGAGAAAAAGTGTAGACCAGAAAAAGAGCGTGAGACAAGTACAGCCACGGCCAATGGAGGAAGCAGTCCAACGTACTCGCGAAGCAGAAGTTGCTGCCAAACAAAAGCCGGCGCGAAAAAAGAGAGACGGAGGTTTTCCCCTTGTCTGAACAACAACAGTCAGGCGATGAGGCTAAAGCCAAGACGGTCATGCGGCCATCTACATTGCAACTGTCACCGAGTGAGCTGACGACTTTGCATCTCAGAAAAGGCTTCTTTTTGGACTTCAATGCTGACGGTACACAGAAAAGCGAGACACAATTCATCAACATTCAATTCAAAATTCTGGATATACCAGACGAAGAATTCCGATATAATCAAAGATTTCTCGACCAAAATCATGTCCACGACATCTATGAAGCCATAGTCAAATCAGGCAAAGCGGCCATTCGTGAAAGGACAACAGGCAAGACAGGGTTGAACACATGTCCGTTGTACGAAAAAACGGTATTGTTGTTAGTGGCATTGCATGACCAGCTGCATTGAAATTCAGCGGGAAGGGTTGTGTGCGCAAGAAGGGTTGCTCCTGATGACTTCCACAACAAACCACTGAATACGTACTTCTGGTACCCTCTTAGTGGTCAACACAACGTCGTAGCAGCGAGAAGATGCTTTCGCGAAAATCCGGCTGTGGCGAAAGAGTTGCGGCTGGATTCCTGGACAGCCAGGCCAATATATTATCCGGACCACTTCGTGGATCACTACGGGATCTTAAGCACGTTCCAGAATGCAAAGGACAAGTGGAACACTCCACCTCACCAGAGCGTCGTAGTTCGGGATATCAGGAAGTTGTGGCAGACGTCTGACTATCCTGATGCGAAAGGTGGTCAGGGGGCTGATGTGAAAAATGCAGAGTATAGAAAGTTCGCAGGGAAGGCAAGTCGAGTGACCGGAATAGATCATTACAAGAGTATGTCACAGGGTCAGTGGAGTGAGCTAAGGCATCGCAAGACGTGTTTGAAAAGGTGAAGCAAGTATATGTGGTTTGGGAAAGCGGTCAACTGCCTAGAAGAGACGCTGTGAAGCATGTCACCAAACAAGGTGAAGAGGGGAAAGCTCAAAAGCCAGGTCCCGATTTCGAGGTGAAGGGTGCATCTAGAGTTCCAGTGCATTGGATACCAGAAACAAAAGGACCGGGTTTCCTAGTTCCGGTCCATGATCCCGATGTAAGATCGTGGAAATCACTTTCCACTCTGGGGAGGCATGAGCGGCTGCAGATCTTGCGGGATGTCTTAGGAGGTGCGGTTATCTTGGCTTTGAAACAAAGCAAAGCTGCAAAAGACGCTGGGTTGCATTCAACGGAGATCTATGTTGAAGTCGTAAAAACGGAGAAAGCGATGTTGCGAATGCTCCATTACTTCGTCTTCATTTCAGACCCAGCCAAGAAGTCGTCCGATTGGAAAGACCCTTTCTTTATGGACCTTGCTGATTTATTCGACGAGTATCGTGATCATGGCCTCACCTACGAGAGATGGGTTGATCAGAGGCAACATTTCAAGGATTTGCCTTGGATAAGATCGTTCCCACCAACGCTGGGAGGCGAAGATGAGAAAGGGGAACAAGGTTTTAAGAAGACCAAATCTCTCACTGAAAGGTGTCCTCCGGAGTTCGAACATTTTGTAGAGAAGTTGTTGCATAGGTCAGCAACGCAAGGTGCGGAGGGCATTCGTTTGTCCGGAAAGGCGAAATATATACACTTCCAAAAACAGGACGTGAAGTTTGTTTTTGTGTCTTTCCAGTGGGATCCTAGCGATGTCTCATATGTCGTAGATTGTAACGAGGTCTATAGGGTCATCCGACATCTGACATGCCACACCGCCGTGCTTGATTTGTGCCATCCAACTCAAATGGCGAAGAGGACAGAGTCGGGTTTTGATGGGCTCTTGAGATTCGTGAAAACGGTGGAGGGGAGTATTGTACGTTGATATGCTTCGTTCCACGGTCCTGTGAGCTGACGTTTTTCTGGCGGGTGGTGCAGTGGGATAGCCACATGTCAATTGCCAAGTGGACTGGGCAACAGGAACAGAAGGTTCGACATCCCTATAAGGTTGCGAATTTGCCAATGGAGGATACAGACAGGATGATGGTCATTATGTACTCCAAAGATGGGGATTACCATCGGAATACAATTCCTTTGTTCGAAGATATCCAACAGGAGGGGCCCATCTTCCAGTTCTCGAGCAACTGACATTTCAACACTTGCAAGGCGAGAGCGAAAACCGAAGTTGCTGACGGACATAGTAGAGAAGAACTTTCAGCCAACGAAGTGGAAAATTGCAGGCATGGAGCCGAAAGAGAAAGCAGTATACGAAGGAATGGAGAGGGAGCCGAACTCAATGGTAGAGACGCTGGAGCACTTCTGTCCAGTGGATGAAGCTGTTGTGTTTCTGGGAAAGGGTCATGCAACTTTGGTGTGGGAGCTATTGAAAAGTCATCGCCATTGCATAGTCTTAGAAGGCGAGGACATCAAGTTCGACTTCCTTCTGCAATTCATGAACAAGATGGTCGACACTCGAGATTATCATGCGAAATTCATCAAGCCATCACCTCGTCATGACGAAACTCGCGATTTCGTGCACAAGGTGGGTCAAAATATGCTGAACATTTGACAGTTCCTTTTCGAGATGCGGCCAGAGAACAGGGGAGCCCATGCATATGTTACTCGCAGGCGGAAAGTTGAGACTCTACTACGAGGTTATCATAAAACGTCTTCAGACAAGGAGGTTGCATTCCTTGACCGGTTGGAAACCATATACTTTGATCAAGGAATCGGTGCTTTCACGCTCGCTGCCTACGCGACTTCCTTTCCAGACGGGGAACAGTTTGACGTTGATGACTCAGAAGAGGAAAGTGTCGATGGTACTTTGCAAGCGGCCTTGGCAAGTGAAAGGCAAAAGGCGCGTACCTCGTCTTCTCAGAAGATGGCTATAGCAGGGACGTCATCAGAGACTCCTTCAATTGAGACTTCTGGTGTCGTGCCTGCCGGTGCAATGACTCTTCCACTAAGTACACCTCCTGCTAGCACCACCGCTTTGGCAATAGGTGCAATGACTTTGAGAACTCTGTTCGGTCCTAAAGCCTCCCCTGAGTTATTAACGAATTTGACAGCATTTGCACAAAGCCATGTTTTGTTGCAACGTCTCCTTCGTTCTCAGACTGCACAAGAACAACCTCAACCTGCAGAGGCGCTGGAGTGTGAGTATGAGATTGGGGATAAGATCCCTGCGGACATCGCCCAATGGACGGGTCCTATCGTTTGTCGAGATGACCATACGATGATGGATGATAATACGTGGGGTCACGACATCGTGTGGCATCCACGACATTTTCAATCGACACTGACGAAAGGACAATGGGTGATGGCAATAAAACAAGATGGTCAGTGACAATTTTGCTCCCACGGACGTATGGCCCAATCAAAGTTTTATAGACATGTAGAGGATCAGATCAAGATGCGGCTTGCTCGACTCAACCCTAATGTTTCTCCATCAAGAGTGGACACAAGGACGAAGGAGGGTTTTCAGGAGCTCAAGGCATTGCGAAGACTTGAGTACTTGGAAGACTTTTATGATAGAGAAACAAGCCTGGCATATGGATACAACTGGCATATTGAAGAGGGCAACGACACCGGAGGGGAAAAGGGACAAGGCCCTAGCGGTGGAGCGAGTGGAGAGGGAGTTGAACACCCAAGTGGTGACGAGGGAGGATATGATAAGGGGGGGGGGTGGTGAGGGTGGAGGGACATCAGAAGTGCCTAGGTCCAGTTAGCCAACAAGTGGCACTACAGAAGGGCAACCACATCGTCATCAAGAAGGAAGCGACCGTCTTGTAGGAGGATATACCGACATTGGTGGTTTGCCGCAGGTGAAACTGTCCACTGCAGTGACACAAGTCGACGAGGGATGTGAAGGTGGACTAAGTGTCACCACAACACTCACAGGTGCCACTGTGACAGATGTTGTATGGTGTGATGTCAGTGGCGTAAGTGTCTTCCCAGTTGGCGAGAACGTCAAAATTGGTAGCCCGAACGACCATATGTGAGAGTCAATGGATATTCTGTCATGCGGGTTGGAAAGTCAAGGCCGACTTAGGACATCAATGGATGAAACCATGTTTCTGGGGGAGACGGAACCGCAGGCCGAGCCTCACACTCCAGTCGATGAAGAGACACTCAGAGGCGACTTAGAGATTCCTACAGAATTTCGAAGTCCGCTAACAACGGAGAAGGCACGACGAGGGTCCCATGAGGCGCGTACTGTATGCAAAACAATGGAGGAAACCATGTTTGTGGGGGAGATGGAACCGGGAGTCGAGCCTAACAGTCCATTGGATGAAGAGACCCCTGGCGGCGACTTCAATATTAGTACCGGATTTCGAAGTCTGATATTGTCAGAGAAGGTACAAGGAGGGTCTCAGGATTTGCCTATTATACCCTTTACTGCTGGGAGGAACGACACTCTTGAGGCGCTCGTGGGGAAAGAAGCAATCCAAATACCTGACATCGAAGAGGATGAAGGACATATTGTACTGACTACTCCAGGGCAACATATACCTGTGAAGGAAGGACAAGAGAATACACTTGAACCTCCTGTACAACAATTGAGCCCATCTGTTCAAGTGATAACCATCGAAAAATCCCCTGTAACATCAAGACAGTTGGGAGGTGCGAAAGAAGACGATGTTGAAGGGAAAATCGCAGTTGGTCGCCTAGGTGAGCACTCCCCTTACGAAGGGAATATATGTGTAATATTATGCATTGGAACTATTCCATGTTTATTTGCATATATGTAGTGTGCCTTATAGTGCGTCCGAATCGTTAATATGAAGTACATGATTGACTCATAATAGATTGACTCATAATACTTTACTGCTATTAATGTTCATTTATATTCATGTTGTTTAAGCGGATTTTTAATAACATCAAAACGAACGTCACTCATATTACTTGTTACTATCGGTCATGATTGTGATCTCTACATTGATGAACGTGCAGGCCTGCGTAAAGGACTGTGGAAAGCGCCCGCGTGCACTTGCAAAGGAACAGTGACAATAATATTAGACGTCGTGGTTTGCAAGCCTTGTCGACGCTGCCGTTGTTGTCCAAAACAGTTAAACGATGAGCCAGACATGTGACGATCCCGTTTGTGAAGCCAACTGCTTTGAGGATGTTTAAAGTTGTGGGAATATGGACGAAACAAGGGAAGAAATTGCACCGTGAAGTTTGCACTTTGTCTATTGTATAAAGCGGCAGCGACAACGAAGTAGGCAAACAAACACCGTCATGAACTCGTGTCTGCTTCTTATATCTATTTTCAGGAAGGTACCACTTGTATGGAAGTCTTAGACATACCGTTGTTGTTTACCTGTGTGTTTGTATGCAGTGCCTGACCGGTCGTTCAAGATTTCTCTACCAACGCAACGCCTCACTGAGGTCGAGATGCAATATGTTAAGAGGGTTGTGAGCACCGGTGAAGATAATGAAGAATACGACATTGTTGTTTACAAGGGTAACTGGAAGGTGGAACAGAAAGACATCATGATCATCATTGAAGCGGGAGGATGGTTGAACGACGAAGCCGTGAATTTGTATCTGCTAGCCATCCTGATCGACAACGATAATGCCAAAGAGAGTTTGATGTTTAGAGGAGAGATTAGAGACGAGAGTCCGAAGGACATTCCATCTGTGTATATTTTAGATTCTTTTTTCTATGTCAGATTGACATCCTCGATGTCCAGAGAGATTGCTTACTGTGAGGGAATGAAGTGGGTTAGGGGAAAAAATATTTTTGATTTTAACTTCATACTTATCCCTTTGAACTTTGGAAACCACTGGGTTTTGACATGTGTTAGAATAGACGGTTGCAAGTGTGAATTCCAGCTTCTAGACTCTCTCCCTCGCGGTGACCGTCTCGCACCGCTTGAAGTATTAGCCGCGTTTTTTTAAATGAAGTTCAAACGTCAAAATCTTCATGAAAGATATCACGTGGACGACCTTACGATATCTTTCGAGAAATCGCTTGATGGGGTGCCCGTGCAACATGATGGTTGTAGTTGTGGTGTTTTTATGTTAGGTTTTGCATCTTTGCTAGCAAAAGGTAACTTTCCACCATTCGATTTCTCGCAAGATAACATTCCGTATATGAGGCATAGAATTGCATTCGACATTTTATCGATGGTCGAGCATGGGTGAACATTCCAGATACGGAGAGTATGATATCATTTAACACTTTGTTGATGGTTAATAAGAGTTTCAAGTGGTATGCGTCATTTAACACTTTGTTCATGGTTAAGAACAATTTCAAGTGGTATGCGTCATTGAACACTTTATTGATGGTTAACAATAGTTTTTATGGCTGATATTGCTTTTCACAATTTCCAAACGTTATTGTGCAAATGGCATATTGCTTTCCACAATTTTCAAATGTTATTTTGCAAATGACATATTTCTCAAAATTGCCAATGCTAAGTTTTCACCATTTCGCCTTGTTTCATCACTATTTTCCTGTGTTGCACGGTGTACGCGTACGCATTGCGTACGCGTACGTATTCCAGCGTACTCGTACGAACCCGAAATCGCGTGTACACGTACGTCAAAAAAAAAAAAAAAAAAAAAAAAAAATCTGAAAAAAACGTATGTTGTGCAAAATAATGATACAAACAACCTTTACCTGGGAGTCATACCCGAATTCCAAACCAATCTTGATTTAAAAATACAAAACCTTAAAGAAAACTTCAAAATAATTTTTTTAATTATTATGATAATATTATTTTTTTCTTAGTTTTTAATTTCTTACTCGAGTTAGATTGGGAAGAATGCTACTTCAAAAAAAAAATGTTGGCAAAATTTGTTTGTATCATGTTTCTGCATAACATGTATTTGTTACAGAAGTTTGTTTATATTTTTCCTGTTTTTTTCCTAATTTTTAAAATGTTTTATTTCAATTTATTTGTGTTTTGTGTCTTTGATTGTTCACTCGAGTTATGTACAGAATTTGGCCATGAATCTCAGGCAAAAGTTGTTTGAAATATCATTTTCCATAACATAGTTTTTTTTCAGATTTTTCCGATGATGTTTTTTTTTTTTTTTTTTACGTATTCCCACGTACGGGAGTACGTGTACGCGCGTATGTGTCGCGTACAAGAATACGTGTACGCGTGTACGCGCAACCCGCGTACACGTACGCCGTGCAACACAACTATTTTCCTCATTTCCTCATCTCTTATATGTGTTACTTTGCACTTGAGAAAAAAGTGAACATGAAAACAATTTTACTTTTAACAAAAACACCATTCCCCATGACGATCGTCAAGGTGCTGCTATTTTCGAAGTCGCATTTATTTCGAGGGTCGTAAGAGTCATGGTATTCTCTTCCTCTTACAGTCTTTAAAGTTTTCATCTTCATTAAACTAGTGGCAATATATTTCATTCGTAACAACGCGACATTGTTACGATAGCCTTGGGTAACAGGGCAAGGGCGCAGGTGTTGACGTAGAATGTCTGAATCAGGCAAAAGTATCGATCAAATACGCCGAATGTGTAGGAAAAGGGGATTACGACGGAGGCAGCAAGAAGAGCAACTACTCTCTTCTTGGAGTTGTTGCTGTCATATTCTGGGTAGTACCGGTTTGATTTAGTTTATACTGGTGGTTTCCTTTCAGCAGAGGGATAAAGAAGTTTATTACTTTGTTTGCGACAACAACAGTCGTGTATCTTTTAAAGTGATACCAGTCTGTTGCAACGACGGGGTGTTGAGCTAATCTGCGGACTGTTTTTGTCTGATGAATCCCGTAAACTTGTCCAGCTCATGTGGGTGAGGGTTTGCTGCCATGCCCTGGCGGTCATCTCAATTTAAGGATGTGGCGGACTTCGTACACTACCGATGATTCAGCAGCAAGGGACATCTACTGTTAAAGACAAATCAAAAAAAAAAAAAAATATCGGGACTCGGAAAGCAGCCAGGTGTTGTTATTGAATTGCTAGTTGATGTTGTTGGCATCTGTCACTTCCGTTTACAGTTTAGCGTCGGTCTGAGTTGGGCTATTACCGCGCTAACTACCACTTAAGGACTGCCCGTTGTTATGTTCCTCGCCGCCAAAAGATTTAGCTGTTGTATTTTCACCAGCACCATGACTGTGTTATTTACGGCGTTTGTGAGATCATTTTCTTATGCCCTCGCTGGACAAAACCACCACTGCTATATTATAGCAGTACGAACAGTTGGGGTGGTTTGTAACTGTTGTGCGTGACAGAGTCTTGCCTGCATTCTCAATAGAACACGAACGAAGTGTGCTCTATTCAAAAGCAACCCTTCTCGACTCCGTAACATTCATTTGGCTTAAGGAAGGGTGCAACAATTTTGAAGAGGTGACAAAACTCTGCAAGAGGGGTTCACCACTACGACTTGGAGGACCATGTGGGAGAAGTTATTCCGCTTGTTGGTCATATTTCCGGCCATCTTCGTGGCATCTGACTGTGGTTCGGTTATTCTTATTGCGGTTTGGCCGCCGTTGCGGGCCCCTCAAGCGCTTGAAGGAATTAAGGTCCTCTCAAGCGAGTTTGAGCGCACCTTTCTTGTATCTGAGTGATTTAACTTATTTTCTTCTGCCCTTCTGACTCTAAGTCTAGTCTTTTTATTCCGAGAGGAAGGCGGCAGGATAGATTGAAACCCGTAATCCATTTCAAGGTCTCTATGGGAGGTTCACCTCACCGATTGAGGGAGCTCTGACGGGGTTCAGGCAGAACCCTGGAGGCAGGGAACTATGAGGTAGGCCGATACCATCTCCCTTTGGATCCTGTATACCCCTATCTATACCACTGTTCATTCAGTTTGACTGGGTTTTGATTTTTGATATATTTCCTTCACTTTAATTCAGTACTTCAACTAAATCAGAGGAAATTATCTATGCTTGTTTAATTTTATTTTGTTTGAAATGAAATCCACAATGTCTACTTGCGATGATTTGAATAGGGTTGGGGATGAGGTCCTCCTGACTGATCCGGTCGCTTTGCGTCCCGTATACCCCTATCTATACCACCATTCATTCAGTTCGACTGAGTTTTGACTTTTTGTATATTTCCTTCACTTTCATTCAAGACTTCAACTGAATCAGAGGAAATTTTTTATGCTTGTTTAGTTTTATTTTGTTTGAAATGAAATCCACAATGTATACTTGCAATGATTTGAATAGGGCTGGAGATGAGGTCATCCTAATTGATCCGGTCGCTTTGCTCGTTTGCCTAAGATATTGAAATGCGGCTGGAGATAAGGTCCTCCTAACTTAACCGGTTCATTTGCTCATTTGCTTAGGACATTGAAATGGGGTTGGAGATGAGGTCCTCCTGACTTATCCGGTCGCTTTGCTCGTTTGCCTAAGACATTGAAATGAGGCTGGAGATGAGGTTCTCCTGACTTATCCGGTCGCTTTGCCCGTTTGCCTAAGATATTGAAAAAGGGCCGGAGAAGAGGTCCTCCTAACTGATCTGGTCGCTTTGCTCGTTTGCCGACGACATTGAAATGGGGCTGGAGTCGAGGTCCTCCTGGCTGATCCGGCCGCTTTGCTAAGTCACTCAGTTTTGCTTGTTGACAAAAGTCGGACTCTTCTCCTTGTGAGAATAAGTCAAGGTCTGTGTGTTAGTGATTGCATGGGGTTTGACTGAGAACAATTTGGAAAGTGAAATATATCTTTGTGAATCAGGACAAGCAGGAAATAAAAACTTTAGATGAACGAGCCTTAGTTTTTGAATTGGGTGAATGAGTTGTTGATATGACATGTTTTCTAGTAATGAAGTGTCTTTTGTTCAAGCCCTGTTTGTTTTTGTTGCTGAGTAGGGCAGTCGGTTAGTGCTCGCCACGAGCTGGAGCTATTGAAGTTCGTTCAATTCTTGCATTTTCTTAGTTAAGTTTATTTTACTTAGTTCAAGTTCTCGCATTTTTTGTGATAATTTATTTTACTTGGCTCTGTATAAATTTTGAAAAGCTACTTTTCCTACCGGAAGCGCCACCGAAATTTCTACAAAACCAAAGAGTTAGTCAAATTTTAACTTTTAAAGCTTCAAACTTTTATCTGAGTTTTATATCTGGCTTAGTTAAAATCTAGGAAGCCTATTTTTCTATGAGAGGTGTTGCCCAAATTTTTACTAAATCAGGGAGTTAGACAAAATTTGACTTTCTGAAGTCAGACTTATTTCTAAGTTTTACATTTAGCCTTGTATAAATTATGAAAATACACTTTCTTAGGCAGCGCTGCCGAAAGATTCTTTGTTTTGAAGAGTTAAACTATATTTTGGTAGGAGAAGTTTTGACAATCCACCATGTATAGGGATATGCTGCCATAATTTTCCTTATGTTCTGAGGTCCATTTGAGAGATAGATTAAGATATAGTCTTATGAGATTTTGAGTAACATATGATATGAAGATTTATTCTCCGTACGCTTAAAGTTCAAGTATTTGGGATTTGAGCTGTTTTGCATTAGAGGTCCTTCTTAGCCATTCCGATTCAAGATCTGACTAGTTTAGCCTGATCCTATGAGGTCATCTTATGTTACCTTTTGATAACAAGTCGGTTGGTTGAATGAGATTCGTCGGCTCACGACACATTTCTACTTATACCTTTACCTCAACTTGATGCCCCGCCCCTCAGATTTGATATGTTTCTTTGAGAATTTTAACCGAACTTCTTTTAATGGTCATTATAAAGAACTGATGGGTTTTAATGGAAAACTTAACTATGGTTGGGGCTTGACTGTGTGAGGCATGGTGTGAAGTACAGGGAATAGTAAAGTTGACCACATTGGTGTATGACAATGTGGCTTTCGTATGTATTTGTGTTTTATGCAGGGTAGTATTTAAAGTTTATGTACGAGTCTTACCTTGGAGGCAATGAGAATGGTAACCATGTGTCGCGCGATCTGCATACCTAATGGGTTTATCTTTCCCTTTTTTATCTTATCTCGAGTTCTGATTTTAATGTGGGTATTTGAATGTTTGTTTATTTTCTGATCGATTTTGCTTCAACAGAAAAATTCCTACAAGAAATGAAAGTTGAAAAACATTTTATAAAAAAAAAATCCTTCATATTTATAAATTATCATTCCAATGTTCGTCCAATTCTAAAATTTCAGTTTTATTTGACAAGTTTTTGTCTAAATATGAGTTTTCCCTTCCAACTACATCTATTTGTTCAAGATGGAATGAAAGTCAAGACGAGTTTTTGAAATGTTTTAATGAAATTTTCATTCTACTCCAACAAATATCTTCTAATTTAGATTGGATTAACCTATTTATGACTGAAAATCCTTACTTATAATAAAAGTCCAATTAAAATATTTCATAACTCATCCAAACTTTTATTCCATCTCTAGCATGCAGTCCAAATTAGAAGGAATACCCTATTCTTGGAATAAATGTTTGCAAATAAGATGAAAAATTTTAAAATTGGAATGACATTTTTTAAGATGGAATGAAAATTTAAAATTTAGATTGTAATTTTACTATAGAATGATTATTTAATTCTGGGAAATTTTTCCGTTGTTGTTAATTTTTATAGTTGGTCGTTGAAGTCCGTCGCGGCTGTTAAAGTCAAACCCCTTGACATGGTTCCAGGGTTTCAGTGAGGGAGCTCATCTCCATGGCTATAAGCATCGACTGCCACAGTGGGCCAGAGCTTGTCTACCACCCACTCTCCACAGGGTGCAGAACGGGTAGGCTTCTCAACCGCATTGGCAGTTGTCTAGCATCGAGAAATTAATCCCTCAAGGTGCGTGTCAACCGACACTTGAGTATCGAAGGTGACCTTCGAGACCATTGAGGGTCATGCGTCTATGGGTACTATATAGTACGTCGTCATTGCGACTGCTTGCGTATTCATGCATGACTAGTCGATATGAGAAAGGTTGCGTTCGCTCGGTATTTATTCTGAGTCTCACACGCATTGCCTAACTAATTTCTGTGTCGAAAGGTTATGGGTCGGATGCCGAAGGGACTAAGAGTGTTTTGTTTGCATAAGTAATTTGATTCTATGTTTTTGTTGTGGTGTAACGCGTGGTAAGAAGGACGCGTCTTAATCAACCGACGACGAGTTGCACTTAGGACTTCACCCCCCAAGTGCGTCGACTCACATATGGGTCCGATAGAGGCATGGGACCGCGAGTACCCCCTATGCTACAACGTATGAGAACCGTGACCGGGTCACCTCTGCGATTGCAACTTAGCAGCTTTCGTACGTGGTTCGGTAGCTTGGTGGGGATACTTTTGTTCAAGGGTGCTGACAACCCCTTGGGTGAAGGTAAGTTGTACCTCACGTGACCCTATCTTGTCATAGGGGTTAACGAGAGGTATGGCTGGCGTACTTGGTCGGAGCGGCAATGCTCTGCAACTAAGTCCTACAAAATCCTGCGTGACGTGGCCAGGAAGGTCCCCTCAGCGGGAGCTGTGCGCCCGACAACGCTCATTCACACTTCTTTTTTTTTGTGTGCGAATGTTTTTTTATTTTTTTTAAATCAACGTAAACGAAAACATAAATAAATTATGGGTATGTTGAGTTTTTTATGTTCTACAACCCCATATTATTCTCTTAATTTGTTTTTGCTAAATTTTTGTTGCCCTATGCAACATAGTACGACCTGATTTCGAACGGTTGTACGATCGTTCGACCGACCGTTCATACAATTTTGTTCCGATGTGTCTTGGCCCGTAGGGCCACCAACTCCCAATCTAGACGGAAAGCTAGTTCCCCCGACAAGATGAATGAGTGATTATGATGAAGTGGGAAAGCGTCATACATTTGCATCAGGTTCTGGCCCGACCATGACATGTAGGGGGGGTTCCCCAACCTAAGCATCCCTCGTTAAGGGGTAGGTAGTCAGAGGGTATTTTTGGAGCTCCTCCTTGACAAATCGGCGAGAAGGTAGGGTTCATGTAGCTAGAATACGGTTGAAAACCTTGAAGCGGAGGTGTTGCTGTCGAACCTCCTGCCACTGTTTCTAACATCATCGAGGGCGAGCCAGCAACGGTCGGAGGCCCCATAGGACCTTCATATAGACGTCTTGATGAGGCTTCATGATCATTGTTATTAACTGGTCCTGATAAACCCAAGTTTCCTTAACGTTGTTGTGCCGCCTGCACTGTGCCTCTGTGTGGAAGTAGGTTTTGCATCTCCAACACTTAGGCGTACCGAAAGAAACTAACTTCACTTCGAGGAGATCTCCTTCAAGGGTTTCAAACTAGATGATATCCTTCATGTTTAGCATAGCAGCTGGTTTTAGGTCAAAACTTACGTTGATTAACGAAGGTTTCACGGGGTCTTAACTCTGTTGTATGGCACCGGATCACCAGGTCATTTGCCTTCTTCATTTGTGCTTCCTGGTATAGCATGGCGTCCAGTGGAATTTGAACCGCGATCATCCAGAAACTCGATTATCTTCATCATGCCTTCACTCAAGTAGTTGAGCCTTGGTTAGCCAAGGCTTGAACTTTAACTCATACTTTGATGTTCCTAAGGTTAGATGACCTTCTCCCTTAGTGGTCATCCATAAGGCGATGTTTCATTCTTCACCGCGTAGGAGACGCCATTACGGCGCTCTATCTTAACTCTTCTCTTTGAAACTTGGCTTCCTCGAATGTATCGTCTTGAACTCGGTTGTCTTGGTATGCTCGTACGATGTCATCTTTGACTTTCTTTGACAAAAAGTGTGCACCATCACGAAAGATGATTGTGATGATGTGCTCTTTAAGCCAATTTACCTTCGCTTTGTCACTCACAACGTTCACCTTGAATCTTGATTCATACCCTTCGGTTATCATCTCCCCAGGGCAATGTGTGGAGGGATTATGCCTTCCTCGTAGCATATATTACTAACAACTTCTCTGAGTCTACTATTGTCATCAGTTTGGCCCCCCAGAATCTGGATGGGGGGAGCCGCGAGCGTGCCTCAACGACCCTTTCCAATCCAACGTATGCCATCACCCATGCTTAACTTCTTGCTTATCCCACTCAACTATGCAGTTGGGGTCCTAATGTTCGCTATGAATCCCTCATCTCCACCAAAAGGCCTGCAAGCCAGCCCTTCGTCACCGCAAAGCGGTGTTGTCGGGGCAAAAGCCTTGACAAGGATATTTGGCAGGGATTTTAAACATTGGACACTGTTCGACCTTTTATTTAAATTAAGAGACTTGATGAGATATGTGCATGCCAAAGGTTTATTTAAACCAACCCTAGGACCGAGAGATTAAAACTTTTAAACCTAAGTTCAGACCCTTGCGACATCCGGAAATGACGACAAGAACTGGCAGCATGACCGACTTTTCTCTGTATGGTAAGGTTGCAAAGGTGTATGGTAATGTGAAAGCTGAAATGCAAAACTTAAGTCCTATCTTACTTGAAAATTATGGCGCACAGTTGTTAAGCCGCGGAATTGAGAGCCAACGGGTTAACAGGGATCCCCTCGTGTGGGTGAGGAGCGACCGAGAGGGATGGAGCATGCGAGTTGGAATGAAGTCGCAAAGGAACGGTCTCGTTTAGGCAACGATCCGACTAATCGAGGGAAAGGGTCATGTGCGACCCTTGTATTATGTCTAGATCAGGCACGGGCCGACAACATAATAGCAGGGGTTGAATGCTTAGTTGTGGGCTGAGTGCCCGACCATTGGAGACTGACGGTCAGCCAGAGGACTGGCTACAACAGGCTAAGCTTGCTCAGGCGCGGATGCCGAAGGAGCACGGGGGCAAGTTTTTATTATAGAAGAGCCGCTCCTACCATTTTCGTGGTAGGAGCTTGCCCAATAGGTTAGAGTATCGGAGTCTCCGCTTGCAGATCCAAGAATCGAAACTGTGCAGCGCCACTGGGCTAGCTCCTTTTGGAGTTGGCCTGTTGATAAGGCATTTGGGCACGATCGATCTCGGTTGTCGTGCGATCCACGAAATCACGCAGTTGTGATCAGCCGCACGGGGTTGAAACTTGAAAAGGCCCCTACACAAGGATGATACGCATAAATCGTAAAAAAAATAAAAAAATAAAAAAATAAAAAATTCATCCAGTCCATAGGACTCGAACTCAGGTCTGCGACGAGAAGTTCAAACTATATCATCATCCCAAGCAGGATGTTTGGCGTGTAGTCGTTGAGGGGTAGCAACGCATGTATCAACACATGACTTCTCTGCTGATTGTCTGCACCAACGAATTCATTATCATTATTTTGCTTGTGTCACTCGGTCGGAGGTTCCAGGATGTAGCCAAATTTTATTTTTGATGCTCAAGAAAATACCCCTTTGTTGAGGAATTTCGCTTATTCATGTTATTCACTAATTTTGGTTTTGTTTTTAGCTACTTGCTATCTTTTTCAAGGCAGGTCGGACTTGATCTTCTACTACAAATTGACTTTGTGTCATACACCCCTGTGCGTCGGCCGAAGGCCACGACTTTTGCCCAGATTCACTATAATAATGCGACACTACATACAAACAAAGATATTTATCGTACGTATACTCATAACTCATTGTTTTTTTTGTTATATTATTAATTAGTAGTAGCTCCACGTAAAGTCTCTGAGAATCCTACATAGACATATGTTGGTTTCCTATGGATATATTTCAACAGATCGAAGGGGTGCCCTGCAACGTGATCGTTGACTTTCAACCAACAGTGCAAAAAAAAAAAAAAAAAAAACTAAACGAATCTACACTAAGTAAGGTGGGACCCGCCAGCTTGAGGGTAGTGAAGTGATGTAAGTAAGGAGCCCATTTTTTTTTATGGGCAACTGTACATTGCAGGTAAGTTTTTTTTTTCTTTTTTATTTTATTTTGTTTTTCTTTATAGATTCGTTTTTATATTTTTCTTTTTCGGTTTTCGTTTTTGTCTTTTTAGTGCTTACCTGTTTTTGAAGGGTTGCCCGTACTGTACAACAATGAAATGCCCCTCGATGGGGCAAAAAAAAAAAAAAAAAAAGGAGAAAAAAAAATGCATCATTTATGCTTCCACAATTAAGTGGAAAATACATGCACACGAAAAAGAGTATGGCCTACCGACCATTAACGTTTTATGACTTGAAGCTAGAGGTGTTTGAAAAGTTACCACATGAATAACTGGCTGGTGGCAGCCAAACGTTCATAGCGATGCTGCTTTTTTATCCTTCGATGTCGGCTCTTCCCATTATTGGGAAGCAACAGGGTTCTGCAGCGTCTGAACCTTGCACAGTTAGCCCCCAGATTCGGGCGCATGGATGAGTGAGGGAGGAAGGCCCTATTGAGCTTAACTTTAGTTCGGCTCTGTGAAATGACTAAAGGAGGCAGATGGCCGTTCGCTTTGGACAACGGGCTGCCCCCTACAGGGAAAACGAGGAGTTATTAGGTAGGAAAGAAAGAAAAAGACAAAGGGGAGAGAGGGAAAAAAAAAAGAAACAAAAATGAAAGAAAAGGAATGGGAAGAAAAGAAATGACCGAGTATGTGGCCGCTGTTGTGGTTAGGTGTGTGTGTGTATGTATGAGTGTGGGAGTAACTGCGCCTGTTCATTTTTTGAATAGGCTGTGGTTTTGGCTTGGTACAACCATTCCCTGAAGCATGTGGCCTGAAGGGAAGACCAAATGCTTCAGGAATTGAAAGACCTGGGTTCCCCTAGAGGAACATCAAGGAATGTGACCCTTGATCGTGAGTTCATATCAAGGGTCCGAACCAACTACAAATTTTTGGTTGTGGGCCAAGTTGCTGTCCACAGTCCTCAACTGGCTATAAGAGTCAGCAGCTCCCACACTTGCCTCCTAGTTGTTGAAACTGCCATTTCGTCAAAATGAACATCTTTTATTTTTTGAACGAAATTGAAACCGAGTTTTTTGGCCGAAAACTCGTTAAAATTTGTTGTTTCGAAGGGTCCATCATATTACAAACGCTGGACCCCCTAGTTGTACATGGACCTAGCTTGGGACCAGGCACCTCCAGACAGTCCTGCCTGGCGGTGCCTGGTCTCAAGCTAGGTCCATGTACAGCTAGGGGGTCCAACGTTTGTAAAACGTCGGACCCTCAGGAACAACAAATTTTGACGAGTTTTCGGTAAAAAAACTCGGTTTCAATTTCGTTCAAAAAATAAAAGATGTCCATTTTGAAGAAATGGTCGTTTTGAGGTGATGATGCTGCTCACTTGCACTTCAAGTGCAGGTTGAGCTCCATCACACTGGGAGGGGCGGTGCTACCGGCGGAGGTTTGCAGGGGAGCAAAGAGAGAGAGAGAAGGGTAGCCATAGCCATAGGTTGGGAGCTTATTGCCCCACTCTTGCATTGGTGTTGTGAATGATAGGTTGTGTGAGGTTAGATTGGGTGACAAATGGTACGCGTCGAGGAGGTGTTGTCCGTTTGGCCGCATGGCAGCACCTGATTTTCTATGTGGAGGGAGGTGTTGTCCGTTGGGCGGTACAACTGTAATGATATGCGAAGGGGGGTTGGGATGCTCGTAATTTTGGTGCGTCTGAAGTATTTTGAGGGGAGGTGTTGTTTGCTTGGAGGCACTGCAATGACGACAATATTGGAGGGGGACCATCCTACAAAAGTTTTCAGCGCCAACAACGTTTTGAAGGGAAGTGCTGCCGAAATTGCCCCGTGACATCAACGTGTTTTTTGTGTTTGTGTGGGGAAATGTTGTTGGATTGGTGGCACGACAATTGCGGCATTCTCAGTGGGGTGGTGATGCAAAAGTTTGGGCGTGTCGATAACATTATTTTTTAGGGGAAGCGTCGCCGAGATTTTGTAGCGTAGTGGATCCATCGTTGTGATGTGTGAGCATGTGAAGGTGCTGTCGGACAATCTTGATGACAACGCGGTGAGCGACAATCCCACATTTATTTTTTTGAGGTGCGCGGCGGTGGTGGACCATTCTAGCATGATGCGACGGTGGTGTGAGTATTAATGCACATTTTGGGTCCGGATGAGACTACCGTTTTCGCAGAATGACGGTGGTTTTTCTTTTTTGTTTGATAATTTTGTTCGCGTGATCGATATTTGAAGGGGGCAAGACCATTGGTACTGCCGCACAAGGCAATTGGTTTATTTTGAAGTATGGAATTACCTTGGGTACGTGGACCAACGACTTTGTTTTAAGTGCGCACGTTCCATGTGAAGGTTGTCGGAACTTGCGGCGCACGTGGCGAAGTGATCCGTGGGATTCGCTGCGCTTGTGGTTTCGCACTGGGGGCACTGTTGTTTTTTTTAAGGTTGCAGTGCAAACGTTTTTTGTGAGAAACATCGGTGTTGTGAGTGAGAGTGTCGGGTTTACTTGGCATTTAACCAAGCGTTTCGTATACTGCAGCGAATTGAGTAAACACCCTCGGCTGACTTACCTCTGCGATTGCATCTAAAAACTTTCGCATGTGGGTTAATAGCTCGGTAGGGATACACCTCTAAGGGTGGTGACTGCCCCTTAGGGAAGGCAAGTTGTGCCCCGTGGAAACCTATCCTGTCGCAGGGGACTGCGGAAGTAAGACTCGCACACTCGACTAAAGCGGGGAAGGGATGACACGACCATACCCGTCTCGACGGTTCGTGGGGTTATCCATGCGTCGTCTCTAAGTTGTCTCTCATGTTTTGTTTTACTCATGCATGATATGGTCGGGAGGGCTCTCGCCTTTCATAAAAAAAGGCAGGAGCCCATGCGCTCGACAACGCCAGAGATCGTACATATAAAAGCACTATCTCGTTGGTAGCACCGACGACCGAATGAATTCCCCATTACTAGGACGGTGGCACTTGATTCGGGCGCTAACGCATTGGCAGAAGCGCCTTGAGCCCACCACTGGCAACCGGGTAGCACCCGCCCCCTCATTTTTATTTTATGGTACTAAAAAATAAGTTTTATAAATTTATACATTCATTATCAGGGTGGGTTATGGAGTGGGGAAGACAATTAACGTAACACTCTTCTAAGGGTCTACTCATACAACAGTGGTATTCCAACATAATCTGCAATGTTTCATATCTCACTTTATCTAGTAGTCCGTAGCGTTTTTTTTAGGCCCTCGTCAAGTACAAACGCATTTTCTCCAAAAAAAACAGCCAGATGCATTTGTTACTCCAATTAGTAAACCATGCATCTGACCACTCCGTGCGTCTTTTGTTTTTTTTACAGTGATGTGGCAAGGCCCTTTGTCTGAAAATGTTATACCATGCCAAGCGTGGTCGAAAAAATATAAGTGTATCTTCTACAGAAAAAAGCAGCCAGATGCATCTTTAACAATGATTATTAATGAATGCATCTGACCCCTACCTGCCGGAACATACGCTCAGGCTTTTTTCATTTTGACAGTGGTGTGGTGAGGCCCTTTGTTTAAAACTGTTATACCATGCCAAGAGTGGTTGTGCAACTTAGAGACAATGGAGGGTGCTTTTTAACATTCCTGTTTCGCATTAGGGTCCAGTGCATCACAGGTTGTTCGCTACGAGGGAGGGTTGTTTGAGGGTACTTTTGAGTGTTTTTGGACCCTGACACAACCATGATACATGTTTATTAAGCACCGTTCATTAATATTACTTTTTGTGTCATGCAGTGTTTATGGACTGCACAAGGAAAGCCATGTTGTTATTTTTCGTGGTATGTTTATTAGTGCTACAATAACTTTTTGTTTGTTTGTTTCTTTACTTGCCTTCTCACCGGATAATGGTCTGTTATGTTCGAACGTGGGTGAATGTAGCAGCATGATTTTTAACGGTTTCACAAGCCTATGAAACTTTTTGGGGATACCTATGCCCAATGAGGAACTTTGGTCCTCAACATTTGCAGATGACTCAACTGCCTACATCCAGCTGTTAAGCGGCCACTCCCCCCAACAGTCGAAAATCCTCGGCCCTGTGAGTTAGGGCAGGGTTTTTCGGCAGGTCGCTGAGCTTTCCAGTCGTGCTCCCAAAGTCTCAAGGTACGGAACGTCGGGCCTAGGCCGGAGAGGAGGGAAGGCGGCGGATTGCGGCCAGGGCCTTTCAAATAGTCGGGCCGGTCCAGTGTGTGGCCGACTGCCACACTCTTTCATTATTTCCCACGGTGGTGGAAAAGGAATACCTCCCTCAAAAAATTCACAAACATTTTCGCGTGGTGTTTTTCTTCTTCTTCCATTTTGGTCATTTATTTTGTAATATATTTTCGTTTTTTAAAATTGTTTTACGTCGTTTTATACAATTGTGGAAACACCCTCTCTCGTTGGTAGTCCCTACTGGTCCTCCACGGTTTCGTTCGCCTGGTCACATAGCCATCGTCGACTCGTCTGCCCCTCTGCCGCTCCCCGCCCGTGCACTATCGTTGGTGGACCATGGTGGTGGCATTGCCGCCGTAGTTGTTCTTCAGCGAGCGTGTGTGGGTGCGTGCGTACTGCTTTGTGTGTGTTCCGTCGCTTTGCACCGTTTTTCATTATTCGTCGGCACCCGCTTGTGCGTTTGAAGTTGTCTCGCACCTTCGTGTTTGTTAACTTCGGCGCCGTTGTGTGTATGTGTGTGTGCGTCTGCATTTGTGTGTGCGTATATATATGCGTGTGCGTGTGCATGTGTGTGTGTATGTAGTCCTGTGTGTGTAGTTCGCTGTTCACTTCTTTATTTCTTTTTCTGTTTTTTATTTTTTTGCCTTGTCTGCACACCGTCATTTCCCTAACAATAATGACGGGACTTGGGGACAATTGTTTATCCTGTTTGCTGAGACGAAGGTGGCGACTTCGTAACCAGTAATGACATCTAGGAGAGAGAGAGAGAGAGAGAGAGAGAGAGAGAGAGAGAGAGAGAGAGAGAGAGAGAGAAAGAGTCATCACATGGCTGTATCTCGGTGCGTTGTACTTTCAGCGTGGTGATCGACTATCTTCGCTACTTCGTGATTTTGCAATATGCATTTCTATCTATCGTTCTCACTCACATTCCTTGCATATATATAGCATCCTTTTCGGTGTGTGTGTGTGTGTGTGTGTGTGTGTGTGTGTGTGTGTGTGTGTGTGTGTGTGTGTGTGTATACACACTCACACACCGACAAAGACACATACGAACACGCGCGTACACACACACAAACACACACTCAAACATACACACACACACACAAACAAACACACACACACACACATACACACACCCGCTCTCTCTGTCTCTCTCCACCTCAAAGAGAGAATTTCAGTCAGAGAGAGAGAAAGACAGTCAGTGTGTGTGGGTGGGTGGGTGGGTGTTTGTTTGTGTGTATGTTTGTTCGTGTGTTTTTGTCGGTGTGGATGTGTATATGTTTGTATACATATATATATATATATATATATATATATATATATATATATATATATATATATATAAACGTTGCTCGGTAACCGTACGCGGAGAGGGGCTGTAACAAACTGTTTCCTTCACCTCTCTCTGAGAGAGAGAGAGAGAGAGAGAGTTGCCACATGGTTGTATCTCGGTGCATTTAGCTTTCTGCTTGGTGATCGACTATTTTAGCTACTTCGTGATTTTGCAATATGGATTTCTGTGTATCGCTCTCGCTCACATTCCATGCATATATATAGCGTCATTTTCGGTGTGTGTGTGTGTGTGTACATATCGGTGTGTGTTTGTGTATATGTATACTAACACACCGACAAAGACACACAGGAACACACAATCATACACATACACACACACATACACATACACACACACACACACAGAGACACACACACACATTCAAAAACACACACACACACGCACACTGACTCTCTCTCTCTTTCCACCTCAAAGAGAGAATTTCAGGCGGAGAGAGAGAAAGACAGTCGGTGTGTGTATGTGTGCGTGTGTGTGTTTGTTCGTGTCTTTTTCCGTGTGTTTCGTGTATATGTTTGTGTGTATGTTTGTTCGTGTGTCTTTTTGGGTGTATGTCAAACTTTTAGCGAGGGGTGGCGGATGAAGGCGATCGAGGGCGGGGGGGCGTGCAGAGCGGTGCGAGAGACGGTTAACAGAGACCTTAATTTACCAAACCATTCGTCATGCCATTTATAACCAAACCCAAGTGTCATTTTAACCAAACTTGCCACCAATTCATAGAGTGGAGATCATACTAACTACATACAAAAAGAAAAATGAAAAAAAAAACTTTAAAAACCTATAAATTAGCAAGGAAAAATAGTGTTTTCGTGCAAAATTCACTCATTTCAGTTTTCAAGATTTTCAAGATTTTTCAGGGCTAGCCAAAACACTCAACCCCAAGACCCCAACAAATACCAAACTTGGCACACACAGACCTTGACCAAAAATAAAACAGGGCAAAAAAAAAAAAAAAAAAACTACAAAAAATGATCTCCAAGGGTTAAGGGGGTTAACCAGGGATGAAAAGTGGGGACCCTGTTATCCGCTTATGAGTGGTACGCGTACCGAATTGTTCACAGCGTGCCATGAAATGAGAGTGCGCCCCCATGGGGCCGGGCAGCGGCGGGCGTGATGCGAGGGAATATCTTGAAGCGGCCGCCGTCGATAAGCGGTTCGTTTTTCAATTTTTTTTTATTCGTTTTGCTTTTATTTTTATTTTTCTTTTTCGTGGTGTGGGCAGTTGTCCGTTGTCATTTTCGTGGGGCAGGCAGTCTGTTGAGTTTTTACGAGGGAAACAAAAATGATAAGTGACGTCCACCCGCCTGGCCGCATACAACCACCTACCCACCCACACACACACATACACGCACCCACCCACCTACCCCCACACACACATACACGCACCCATTCACCTACCCACCCATACACACATTAATATTAATATTTTGAAGTTAATTGCCAATAGTTGTCGCAGGGTTTGAACCCACGCATAGATTTGAGATACGCAACTGCCTGATCTCATAACCACTGAGGTCGATTGCGTCCCTGTGTGTTTTTAGGGAATGTTTTTTTTTTAAGTGTATCTGACGTCAGACAACTGGTAAGTTAGGATGTGCCTGTGTGTCCAAACCCTAACGTTGCACAGTGTGGCAGGCGGGTTCAGTCCTGCAATTTTGAAGTACCAACTCTGACGATTTTTTATGCTCAAAAGAATTAAGCAAAACATTTAAAAAATTGCGATCCTGTAGATTAGGTTTGATCTTTCCTGGAAAAGTATCAAAAAAATAAAGGAAACAAATTTGGACCTTGAAATAAATGTCGTGCCGTTTCGTTGCATTGCTCATTTTTGTCATTATGGCACGTGTTGGCCAACGAAAAAAGTACCCCAACTTTCACGATTTTTTACGCACAGAAGGATGACTCAACAACTCTGCAAATTGAAGGGTCTGTAGATTTGGTCGTGATTTTTCCACAAAAAGAAAATAAAAAAAATTAAGAAAATATTTAAGATCGTGAAATAAATGTCACGATAATTCGTCCTATATTCTTTGTTGTTTTTGCTGCAAAAATATGGATCGAAGTCCGAAGTGTAAGAGGCAGGGACTGACCCGCAACTTTGAAACAAAACAACTATTCTACGATACACACACACCGACACACATGTGTGACATGCACACACCTACATACATTTACACACACGTGTGACGCACACACACACACTCACACACTCACACACAAACACACAAACACACACACACACACAAACACGCACACACCGGGACACACACACACATACACACACACACATGTACACACACACACATATACACACACACACACACACACACACACACACACACACACACACACACACACATTCATCAGTCCAATGCATTCCAGACAGACTGTCGGGGTTCAACCTTTTGATAAGTCGGTGAAAGTACGATCAAACAATCTGGCACAGTCCGAAGTGTGGAGGGCAGGGGGTTGACCCGCAACCTTGGAAAAAAACAACTACTCTACGACACTCTACTCTACAACACTCTACAACACTCTACTCTACGACACTGTGCGACACTCTTATCTAATCTACTCTACTCAACTTTACTCTACTTCACTCTACTTCACTCTACTTCACTCTACTTCACTCTACTCTACTCTACTCTACTCTACTCTTATTTTCTCTCCTCTACTACACTCTACTGTATTTTACTCTACTCTACTCAATGACACTCTACTCTACACTACGACACTCTACTCTATTCGACGACACTCTACTCTATGATACTCTTCTCTGCGACACTCTACTCTATAATATTCTACTCTACGACACTCTACTCTATAACACGCTACTCTACAACACTCTACTTTACTCTAGTCTACGACACTCTACTCTATTCTACGACACTCTACAACACTCTATGAAATTGTACTCTACTCTACTCTACTCTACGACACTCTACTACACTCTATGACACTCTACTCTTCTCTACTCTATGACACTCTACTCTTCTCTACTCTATGACACTCTACTCTTCTCTACTCTATGACACTCTACTCTTTTCTACTCTACTCCACTCTAATTCACTTTACTCCAGCTTACAATACGACAATTTATTCTACTCTACTGTACTCTACTTCACTTTACAGTCCTCTACTCTCCTTTTCTTTCCTCTATGACACTCTACTGTACTCTAATCTTCTCTACATTATTCTATTGTACTCTACTCTACTCTACTCTACTCTACAATACTCTACTCTACTCTACCCTACTTTACCCTACTCTACTCTACTCTACTCTTTACTACTCTACGACACTTTACTCTACTTTACTCCACTCTACTCTCCTTTACTCTCCTTTACTCTTCTTTACCTTGCTCTACTCTACAACAATCTATAATAGTTTACTTTACTCTACAACAATCTACTCTACTATACTCTACGACATTTAATAGTACTCTACTGTCTCTACGACACTTTACTCTTCTCTACAACACTCTAATCCACGAAACTATACGACACTCTACTATACTCAACTATACTCTACTCTACGACACTCTGCGACTCTTTACTCTACGACACTCTACGACACTCTATGTTATGACAATGTACTCTATTTTACAACACTCTACGTCATTCTACAGTGCTCTACGACACTCTACAAAACTATACAAAACTCTACAAAACTCTACAAAACTCTACTCTACGACACTATACGACACTATACTCTACTATACCACACTCTACGACACTGTTCTATATCCTATGACACTCTACGACACACTACAAAACTCTACTCTACTCTACTCTACTCTACTCTACTCTACGACACTCAGCTCTATTCTACGAGAATCTACTCTACTATACTCTACTATACTCTACTCTAAGACACTATACAACACTCTACTTTACTCTATTCTACGACACTCTACAACACTTCACTTTTCACTACTCCACTCTACTTTACTCTGCACTACCCACTCTACTCTTCTTTAATGTACTCTACACTACTACACTCAACTCTACTTTAAGACATTGTACAATACTCTACTCTACAACACTCTACGACACTCTACCACACTCTACTCTACTCTACTTTACAACACTCTACTCTACTCTACTTTACGAGACTTTACAACATTCTACGATACTCTACTATACTCTAGTACACTCTACTGTACTCTATGACACTATATTCTACTCTACGACACTCCATGACACTCTACTCTACTCTACGACATTGTACTCTACTCTATTTACTCTATTCTACTTTACGACATTCTACTCTACTCTATGACACTCTAAGACACTGTACTCTATTCTACGACACTGTACTCTACTCCACTCTACGACACTCTACTCTACTTAACGACACTCCACGACACTCTATGACACTCTTCTCTACTCTACGACACTGTACTCTACTCTACTCTACGACACTCTACTCTACTCAACGATACTTTACGACACTTTACTTTACTCTACGACACTCTACTTTGCTCTATGACACTCTATGACTTTCTATGATACTTTACTCTATTTTACGACACTCTACGACACTTTACTGAAGTTTACTCTACTCAACTCTACTTCATTCTACTCTACTTTACTCTACTCTGCAACACTCTACTCTACAATACTCTATGTCATTCTACTTTACTCTACTTCACTCTACGCTACGACACTCTACTTTTTGATACTCTACGACACTATATTCTACTTACTCTACGACACTGTACCTTACTCTACTCGACGACACTCAACTTTACTCTACTCTACTCTACTTTACTCTGCTCTATAACACTCTACTTTATGATACTCTATGGCACTTTACGACACTTTACGACACTTTGCTCTACTCTACTCTATTCTGCTCTACTCTACTCTACTCTACTCTACTCTACCCTACTCTACGACACTAGGATACTCTACTCTATGACACTCTACTCTATAACACTCTAGTCTATTCTACAATACTCTACTTCATTGTATGATATTTTGCTCTACTCTACTTTTCTCTACAATATTCTACTCTACTCTACAACACTCTACTCTAGTCCACTCTCCTCTACGACACTCTACTCTAGTCCACTCTACTCCACTTTACTCTTCTCTACAATACGACACTCTACTCTACTCGACGACACTCTACTCTACCATACTCTACTCTACTATACTCTACTATACTTTACGACACTCCTCTACTCTACCATAGTCTACTCTCCTCTACGGCACTCTACTATACTTTACTCTACGAGACTCTATGATATTCTACTGTACTCTAGGACACTCTACTTTACTCTAGTCTACCCCGCTCTACTCTATACCCTTCGCTACTCTACTCTACTCTATTTTACCCTGCTCTATTCTACTCGACTCTAATCTACCCTGCTCTGCTCTACTCTACTCCCCTCTGCTCTACTCTACTCTACTGTACTTTATTCTACGACACTCTACTTTACTTTACTCTACGACACTCTATTCTACTCTACAATACTCTACTCTACTTAATGACAGTGTACTCAACTCTACTCTAGGACATGGTACTCTACTCCACTCTACTCCACTCTACAATACTCTACTCTACTCTACGACACTCTACAACACTCTACGATACTCTACGACACTTTACTTTACGACACTCTATGACACTCTACTCTACTCTACGACACTCTACTCTACTCTGCGACACTCCACTCTATGGCACTGTACTCGACGACACTCTACAACACTCTACAACACTCTACGACTCTCTACTCTACTCTACTCTACTACAGGACAATCTACTCTACTCTACTATACTCTACAACAATTTACTCTCCTCTATGACACTTTACTGTAATGTACTCGACGACACTCTGCGACACTTTACTCCACTCTAAGCCACTCTTCTCTACTCTACTCTACTCTAATCTACGACAATCTACTCTATGATACTATACTCTATGACACTTCACTCTCGTTTACGATATTGTACTGTGCTTTACCTTACGATACTTTATAACACTCTACTTTATTCTATGACACTTTACCCTACTCTATGACACTCTACTCTACTCCACTCTACGACAATCTACTCTATTCTACGAAACTCTATGACACTCTACGACATTCTATTGTACGACGCTCTACTCTACTGTATTGTGTGACACTCTACTCTACTATACTCTACTCTACGACAATATATTGTACTCTACGACACTACACTCTACTTTACTCTATGACACTCAACTATACTCCACTCTATGACACTCTACTATGCTCTACTCTATGACACTCTACTCCACTCTACTTTACCCTATAATACGACACTCTACTTTACTTTACTCTACTTTACTTTACTCTACTCTACTCTACTCTACTCTACTCTACTCTACTCTACTCTACTCTACTCTACTCTGCGACACTTTACTGTACTATTCCACACTCTAGTGCAGTCTACTATACTACACTCTACTCTACTCTACTCTACTCGACGATACTCTACTCTACTCTACTCTAGTCTACTCTACTCTACTATACTTTATTCTACTTTTCTCTACTCTACTCTATGACACTTTGTACTACTCCACTCCACTTTACTCTACACTACTCTACCCTACCCTACTCTACTCTACTATACTCTACTTCACTCTACTCTACTCTACTCTAGTCTACGACGCTCTCTGCAACAACATTCTTAAACACTCTACGATACTCTGTGCAATCAGATTCTCCAACACTCTACTCTACTCTACTAAACTGTACTCTACTCTACTCTACTCTACTCTACTCGACTTTATGACACTTTAATTTACTCTACTTTACTTTACGACACCCTACTCCATGACAGTCTACTCTGCTCTACGACACTCTCCTCTACTCTATGGTACTTTCTTTACCGTTTCGGTAGTTTTTGTTGGGGGCGTAACCTGCACCACCCGCATTGAGGACGTTAAGCTATTCGTCAATTAAACTTAAACGTCATAACCAGTTTTAGACTACTATTTATTACTTTTTTTTTCTTTTTTTTTATCGTTGTCTCAGTCTATGTGAATGATCCGTATTATGTTGCCTACAACATTTCTTATTTATGTGGGCATGGCCCGCACCGCCCACACCGTGGTCGCTTAACTATATAATATATATACATGTTGCTCGGTAAACAATACGTGGAGAGGGGTTGTAACAAACTTTTTTTTTTTTTTTTTTTTTCTCTCTCTCTCTTTCTCTCTCCCTCTCTCTTTTTGTATACAAATATATATATATATATATATATATATATACAGGGTTGTCAGGCCGAACGTACGGAGGCCCCTAAGCTGACCCCCGAATGTTCGGGCATTCTGATCCCCGTACGGGGGCCGAACTTGAAGGGGGTCGGACCCCGCAAAAATATATTTTGATACCTAAATATTATTATATTTTTCTGAATGGTTTTTTGTGAGTTCTTTGTGATGTAAATTATCTCCCTCTTAATTTTGACGCCATTTTGTTTAGCCAAAACAAAATGAAAAATAGGCAAAGATGGTGGTGTCAAAACTTGCTTGCCCACTCACTAATTTGCTTTCTCTTTCTTTTCATATTTTATTTTTTCTTTATTTCGAGGTATGACAAAAATTATTATTTTTTCAAACTTTATTTGTAGATTGTCTATTATTTAAGATACACATATATAAATTTTCATGGCATTTGTCGCAACCAACAAAGAAAGAAAAATCACCAAAGATGGCGGTGTCAAAAACGTGCTCGCCCACTCAAATTCATTCTCGTTTTATTATTTCTAATTTTCATTATTGTTATTTCTTTTTAGTATTTGAATTTTATTTCAAATTTGGTAGAAAACTTGGATGTAACTTTGAGGCAAATGTTGTTCAGTTTATTTTTCTGCATAACATATATTGTTTTTAGATTTTTTGGATTGTGTTTTTCTTTTGTTTTCTTTTTTGGATCCACGTTCGGCCAAACGCGTCGAGAGGGGGTGCCGAACGTCCCGGCATTCGGCCCGTCCCGAACGCCAGCAACCCTGTATATATCGTCACAAACAGAACTGCCCGGTAAACCATAGGCAGAGAGAGAGAAGAGGACAACAAACGAGGGGCTGTGACAAACTGTTTCGTCGGAGTTTCA
>BFEA01000051.1:2607413-2623267 GCA_003427395.1 Chara braunii
TTGAATCAGACACCCCAAAGGACCTGTAACACAAGATAGGTCAAATGCCCAAGCTAAATCATCAGCATATGGGGGATAAACCTCCATAGCACATTCTCAATCAATGCTACCTGCCAACTAAGTGCAAGCCTACCTCTAAGTCAATGCCCAAAGCAAACGTAGACTAATGGCAGAATCTCCCCTATTCAGGGTGGAATGCCAAAATCGCCACCTGTCAAAATATAGTCTAACTCCGTTAATTCAAGAAAATTTCGGCAGCGCTTCCCGTGGGAAGAGTGTCTTTTCAGAATTTATATAAGCCCAAATATGAACGCAGAAATAATCTTTAACTTTGGAAAGTCAAATTTCATCTAACTCCCTGAATTAGTAGAAATTTGGACAGCACTCCATTTAGAAAGGGAGACTTTCCAGATTTATACTAAGTCAGAAATGAACTCAAAAGACAATTTGAGTCCAACCTAGACAAGTTTTAACCAACTCCTTAGTTTTGCAGAAATTTCGGCAGCACTCCCTTTAGAAAAAGTGTTATTCCAAAATTTATACAAGGCTAAGTTCAGAATCTGAAAGTAACTTTGACTTCTCAAAGTCCAATTTTGTCGAACTCCCTGAATTAGCAAAAATTTGGGCAGCACTCCCTTTAGAAAATGAGACTTTCCAAATTTTTACTAGGTCAGATATAAAGAAAGGACAAGTTGAACTTTGACAAGTCAAAAATTGACTAACTCCTTGGATTTGTAGAAATTTCGGTAGCGCTTCCCATAGAGAAAGTAGCTTGCCAATATTTATACAAAGCCAAGTACGAAAAAATGATCCCAGAAAATGTGAAAATCGATCTAAGTAAAATAAACTTAGCCCAGAAAATGCAGGAATTGAAAATAACTCCTATCGCTCTAGCACGTGGCGAGCAACTACAGCGACTACCTATCAAACTGAAACTCACACCAAGTAGTAGCCTCACTCAGTCCCATACTGGCCAAACCACCAAGGTAAGTACCCTCACCATCCCAAGGTATACTTGAACAAGCAATAATTCATGGTCTTTCAATGCTTTAGCCCTTTATACCCAGCTTACATAAGGCATAGGTCAGGCCACCTGAACTTACAGAGCGCGCCCAACTTAGCCAGGCCTAAAGTCAGAATACCTAAACTTATAGAGCGTTCTGACTTAGCCAAGTATACACAAACAGAGGGCACAACTTTTCTCTTCCTTTTGGCATGTGACTTAACCACTCTAGTCCCCCATTACTGTTTACATAACCAAGTTATATACACCTCTCTGCACTTAGTCTTCCAAATGGACATAGGGTTGAGCCGCTCATCTTAGAACGCTGCTCAGCCTGCCCTAGTTTACCTTCAGTTATATCTCTTGATTATACTCTCTTCGAATTACGATAAGCTACAGTCAGGCTGTCCAATTTTATGAAACCCGCGCCTGACTAACCTGTTCTTAAATAAAATAGTAATAGAGTATAGCCAAATTATAACCATTGGGTTCCCGCATGTGCGAGGCATTGGGTCAGACTACCTAAACTTATAGAGCGGTCTGATCCCCTACCAGGTTCRTTTCTCTTTGATCCAATTTGTGCGAAGAAGTAAGCCAGACCACCTAAACTTATAGAGCGGTCTGTCCCCTGCCAAGATTATTCCCTCATAACAAAAAAGGAGAAGGGTCGAACCACCTAAACTTATAGAGTGGTTCAGACCTCCTCGCTCAGAAACAAAGAAACTTAAGAAAACCCAAGAAACAAGGCAACTCAGGGTACCTAAACTTATAGAGCGCCCTGAGCTCCTTAAAGTCAAGCACAATCAAACCCTCGCAAGTCAGAGCAGTCAGGACACCTAAACTTATAGAGCGTCCTGACCCCCCATGCAATTCATAGCACTGGGTCTCCCCAAACTTATGGGGACTTCCCAGCCTCCCGAGCGTTCAGGCTACCTAAACTTATAGAGCGGCCTGATGCTCCATGCAAACCAAAATAAACAAAGCGCTGGGCTTCCCCAAACTTAAGGGGACCTCCCAGCCTCAACGACCCAATCATTCTGCACACAATACTGCCTTCCTCCCTGCCTTCCCCCAGATGCAACCCTCTTTCGTTCACAATCTGCCTTCAGTCAAACAACAAAACTGAAACTGAGATTGCGCACACGTTCCTTTACTTAATCTGAATGCAGGTTCTGAAAGTCAAACCAAAGTCAGGGTACAAGATTCACGCCATACACTTAGTCAGCGTAGAAAGATGTATAGATAGGGGTTATAGTTGGGTTTATAGAAGAAGTCAGGGAATTACCACTCAGTTCCCTGCCTCCAGGACTCCTCCTTAGTCCCGGCAGAGCTCCCGCAATCGGTGGGGCGAACCTCCCACAGAGGCCTTGGCGCGGATTACGGGTTGCAACCCCGCCTGCCGCTTTCCTCTCAAAACCGATGGACTAGACTTAGAAGGAGAAGGGCAGGAGGAGAAAGCTTGAGTCTCTCAGATCCAAGGAGGGTGCTCTCAGACTCGCGTGAGAGGGCCTTATTACCTTGACGCGCCTGAGGGCCCCGCAATGGTGGCCACATAGTATCAGCTCGACCAACTTCTGAAGTCAATCCGCCCGAAATCCACCCCCCCCCTTACGGACCCCTACTCCGCAGCAATAACTCCTTTGCACAGCCCAATGACCCTTCCAAGCTGTCGTGTCGCTCTCTCAGACTAGGTCGCTGCCACACAGCCTAGAAGGCCRCCTTCAAACAGGGCACAGACCCGTATCCTTTGCGAKATRCTGTTAAAGAAAGCTCAGYCGGGAACCKCGCTTACAAYMAGTTGCAAGCGAGGACARYTSAGAAAGYACGGCAAGGCGTAGCCAGGCCGACTATGCACACCAATCCCCAGTGTACGCAACTATCGCCCGCAATAGTATCTAGTCAACGCAGTAGCCRTACRCAGTGATATGCAGCCAAACCYTGCGTACACAGCCAGTGCTGCGTGCCCATTTCGAAGTGCACAGTTACAGCAGCGGACGCTATTTCGAGCASACGGTAATACCRCTAGCCTCGGCGGCAGCGRCCGATTCCGATGTAGCCCCTCCATACAAATGCACAACCATAGTGYTGCTGATTTCCAGCAATGGCACAACTGCCCCAGTTCGCCCCTGCGGAGGACAATCAACAACATCACCCGGGTACATACCCCTTCCACACACSGCTCGCCTCACYSTACTTCCCTCTATAGGATGGGCARCACACCTTCCTCAGGTAAGTCTCCGACCTGCATTCTCARAACTCCAGCCACCTTACTGCTGCTGCCGAYTCYGAAMAGGTAAGTGCCTACTTCCTCCTCCCGTARTGTCTRTGTATGAACGCATCTGGCCCTCAMCTTGGTCAGGTCCGTTCAAAGCCARATGGAAGACGATCACGTSTGAYATGAAGGCGAGGGATGGGGGAGATTGCAGTCACCGCTACTRTGGYGGGCCCGTCAGCAAGCCAGGGGGTGAATACTACGAGAACTCAACTAACAAGCGTCATGGCAASGATAAGCTCGRCCATGACCAYGGGCTGTARGGGCGACCCCAAGCTTGCTGCATTCAACCACTATCCAGAGCCTCGCTCTCCACTCCCGTGCTATAAGCTCTATRGCAGGTCTGAGTCTCCATGAGCACGGATGCGCTCTGATCAGGTAAGCATATTCCACMTCSTGGACTTCTTCCCGTATCCCTCATATCCCCTCCGTCTTACTTCCATTCTTCCCGGGCTCAATGCACCCAGTCAATATCGTAGCTGCATACACACAAACTGGAACAGGCGAATCCTATGCTCCCCATCCCCCTCTCTGCGCAACACGTTTTCTCATAGCTCAAGAACYAACATGTCTCYCCTAAATCTAACTTCACATTCGGGGTCGCCMGCCCCCGAAACCTCTKATACAGRMCCTCCCYCRTTCGATTCCRTCTAYGAACGAGYGGGTTACACACTCTCCCACTCTTCGTCCACCTCGCTCCGCCATAGCCCCACGCAGTCACAATCCCCCACCCCCACTAACCTGCTCACTCCCTTCAAGTTCTAACCCCACCATTCACTTCGCCCCCCTCCAAAACCCCCAACTCGAGTCCTCCCTCGCCCGATTCTGTGAAGGAACGAGCGAGCTGTGCACTTTTTGGTCGCGGTTTGCCCGTTTTCTACCACCCTCGAGCTCCGGATGTACCAGGCGCGATCTCGCGCCGGGTTCATTTTCGCTGTTTTCACCCCTCGGCTGCCCGGCTTTCACCTACGGCCACCTCTCTCCGCTCGCTCCCACTGCCATCGCCCGATAACAACCAACATAGTGGCCCGTCCGACACCCTCACTACCCCCGCCTGTCTCCTTCTCTCCCGCATGCACCTACCGCAGGGACCCGTCCGGGTTCATTCATATCCCCCCCCTGCTGCCTGCCTGGTGCTGCCCGTCGCTCCTCCGTCTGGTCTCACCGGTTTAATGCCCGCCGTCCGCTGCGTGACCGCCCCGCCCGTTGCTACACAATGCCATCTTGGTCGGACGGCGTCCCTCGCCCGCTTGCCTTCGACCGCCGAGCTGCCCAGTGCCTGGCTCCGCCATGCTCAGCTCGGTCCCGTATGAACCAGGCCGGACCCCACGTCCGGGTTCACCCCGCCTGGCCAGCGCTAGCCCACTCTCGCTGCCTCATCGACCCAGCGCTGCGCTGCCCTGCCGCCCTCGTCACCTTCAGTTAGCGCATCCCTGTTTCCTCCGTCCTCGTGTCCGTCTGCGCCTCACCGTCCTACCGCCGACCTCCTAGCACGAGCCACCGTGGCAGCGCTTTCGCATGGATCCCACACGAGTGAGTGAGCAGCCGGGCGCGGCCTCTCCATTTATACTTCAGCAGCTTGCTGGTTTGCCCACTGCGCCCAGTCCCCGGTGTGCCCCCCCTTGCTTGCTCCGCGCTGCCTGGCCAACCCCACCGCCCGCTGCCTGCGCATGGCTTGCTCCATCCTGCTGCGCGTGCACCCGGCGGGATCCCCCCGTCCAAATTCGCGCGTGTCAGCCTTATGTAGGGGCCATGCTAATCTTCTCTGTATCGTTCCAATTTTAACAGATGTCCCGAAGGACTCGACCGGGGCAATGCCCTGCGACTTTTTCAAAAGCCAACACTTGGTCACGGGGTCAGCCTGCCCTGGTCCCAGGTAATTTAGAATACCGGTTTTTACAAGTCCGGTTCCATCATCTGGGCACGAACACGGGCCTGTATTTCAACAGTTCACCGGTGTACCCACTGAGCTCGGCCCTTAGGCCCTGGAAGTAACCATGGCCCCGTGTCTCCCCCACGACACCGCGTCTCAAGGCAAATGGGGCGCGGCCCTGGCACAACCACAAAAACTGTTTGTAATTGCACTTCAGGCCACCCTGCGGCTACAGCACATCCCATGCGACCCTACCACAGTCCCGCGTCCCAAAGCGGGACGCGATAGTAAGGGAACCCAGAACAATAAACAAAGGGGAAACAAAATAAAATAACAGTAACGTCGGGGAACCGCGGGATCGCTTGGTACCTCGCCAGCCCCGCGGGTTAAGCCCGCCGCCGCACCCATAGGCAAAACCGAGGGGGATAGCCCCACAGGGCCCTCAACCCCTCAGGCTTTCGCTCCATGCTACTCCGCTGCTGCCGCGCCGACGCCCGCTGGCCTCGATCTCCGAACCTCCGTAGTATCAGCCCAGTGCCGTAACCTATAGGGCTAAGTCCAAGCCTGAGACGAGCGCCCGCAAAGTACAATTCAAAGTTGTGCGGCGCGGCGCTTTGGGCCAACAAACCGGTTGCGCGGCTCCCAGTGCCTGCACCGGCTTGCTTATACCGTGCCATAATTGCCCCGCGCGCCATCCTACGACACCCCGCTCACCGCACGAAGTCACGCCGTTGCTGCCGATGCCGTCGTCGGGGCCGTCCTCCGCACGCACGCTTGACCCGGTCAAACGTAGCCATCGAAGGAAAATGTCCCCCTGATCCCTGTTCACTTAAGAGTAACCAAAAATAAAACTTTAGGAAAAAAATTAAAAATAAGCAGACCGGCGCCCGCGCCGGTTTCGTAATCAACATCAGGGGGTGGATCACGCGCGCCTTAAACCTGCGCGCCCACGCACTCTTTATTCTAGTCAGTGAGCCAGTCAACGCGAATCACAGATGCGACCGCGCCTAGCCCGGTACACTTAGACTTTAAACCAGACTATTTTCTGTCACTTGCAAAAACCAAGGCGGATACCCTTGTAAGGGTATTCGCGCCGACACCGTGAGTGAAAACAAGACTCTTGCCTTATCGTTTCGGTAAGGGGCGAGATTTTCATCGTAGGTCAAAGCTGCGACCTTTGAAAACATGTCGCGACATCGGACCAAGAACCCGTAGGACTGATATCCGTTGGTGCAACCCAAATGACCATGGTGCAGCCTTAGTCGGGGATCGACAAGTCTAAAGCTTGAGGTGGGATTATCTCCATTAGCAACTTCGCGCCATGTCGTAACAACCAAGGGCCCAACACAGTAAGTGCAGTGCGGAGCTCGGAAACGACAGATGACAGCTCCAACAGGCAGTGACGGTTGGGGCGGCGACGCAATCCTGAAGGGACCGGGCAGAGAGTTGTCCCCCTGGTTTCCTTTTTGGTCCATCAACGGACCTAGTTCAGTTGGTACACCAACAACAGTTGAAATACAAAATTGAGTTCGACCTCCACTGGAAGCAGATGAGTACAATACTACGATTTTTAATTACCGGGACCGGTTAGCCCAATGAAGATACCTTCCTGTCATTATTGTGGTTAGATGTATATGGAAGGTCCCCTCTGTGGAACCGATGCGCTCGGCAACGCTTTGTAGTGGTTACAGTTAAACCTTGAAGTGTGATTATTCGTACTGCTGATTATTGTCAGCGAACGCCATACAGTCCCCCACTCCACGGTTGGCTGCATTCCTAAACCCCCACATTTCTCAACCACTCACCATTGTGCCACGTAGGGTATGAGGAACAAGAGTTCATTCGAATGCACTCGAACCAACCAAAATTTCTCATGAAGTTCCTTCGCCTCGTAGAGAAGTCCTCCCCCTCCCTCCAAGTGCAAGACTGTAGCACCACTGGATGAGGCATGAAGTAGAAAACCACCACCCCATAGGGGTTGACTCAGTGTTCGACCCAAGTAAGTATTTTGTTGTAATAGCCACCTACCGAACCTTTTGCCATCGATGTCGAAATGACAATTAAAAATGCATGAGATAATGACAACTCTCGATAACCTGTATGAGCGATGGCTTATCAAAACCTTCTCCTTCTTGCTGAGCCGACACACTCAAACACCATGCAACATTGCCATCACCATCTCCTCGTGAGCGCTTGTAAGCTAGTGCGGCTTCATGCTTCAGCATGTCACAATACCGCCAGGCTCCAGCTACCTGTGAACGTGCCAAAAATTGGGCAGCTGAGTGCTTCGGTTCTAGCGAGGCGCAGCACTCCCAGTAGCGTTATGCCGGAGCAGCCTGTTTTGTCAATTAGACAACCACCTTCGCCTCAACCATGTGAACGGGCGAGTTTTTAAACCTCACCCGCAAAGCTCGGCTCCGTCATTCAACTGGGCAATTGGCGTCACGTGAGAGCACAGTCGGTCGACAGGGGAGGATGCCCCATGTTTTTTTTGTTGCCGTACACACTGTAGAGTGTACTTTTGTGTGGGCTCCAAGTTGGAGTTGCGGTGGGGTGGGATGGAAGGGGTGGGTTTTTTAGTGTATGCAACCTTGTAGTAAGGAGGATTGTGAGTGTCCCCTACAGTGGAGGCAGCCATACTCAGCTCGACGTGCAGCTCAGGAGGAAATTCAACCTCTATCTAGTTTTCATACAGTTCATTTTCCGTTGTGGGTTGTTGTCCAGATCCAAAGGCCAGGGCTCTCCTGCCAGAGCAAAAGAGCTTGTACGGCATGTCAGACATGGTTTGTCTTCAGTGAGCATAGTGCTCCTCCTCTACCATACTTGAACAACAACATTGACATCATGATGCTGATCCAAGCCGTTCAGTCAGAGTGCCTTGATCGGTTTGGTGAAGCAGAGACTAGGGGGGACATGGAGGGACATGCACAATCCACACTTCCTATAGGATACCAAGTGATTCAGATCCTACTTCCGTCACCTGTGGTTAAGAGGATAAATTATTTTCATTGTTGAAATCGGGTTTTTTTTGCCAAATTTTTATTTTTATTTTATTTGTTTAGTGACCATTTCTCAATGTTATGAAGTGTTTTTGTCCATTGGAATTGCCTGTGATGACCTTTAAAAAAAAAACGCTAAAAATTCTGAAAATTCTCTGAATGCAAATTTTCATTCAAGTGCATTTTTGCCTCACAGTTTCACCTTTTTTTTTCTTTTTTTTTTTTTTGGTTTGTTAATATGGTGTGCACTTTATGGAATCATGCAATGTTTGGTTAAAAAGACCTTTGGGTTTTCTTATAAATATCATTAAAAAAAATGCTGAAATTTTGGATCTCCGTTAACCACCACTCACTTCCATATGACTTCGCCTTTGTTTAAAGGACTGTTGAATCGTCTTCACCCAGATCTGGAGAGACAATATACACTAATGCAACTTCTAAATGAACCTGCTCGTGTCCTGGCGTATTCCCTTAATAGGTTTGCTAGCGGGAAGTTCTATGACAGGGTAGGGAACAAGTTCGGTATTGGGCATTCTACAACGATCTAATGAACAAGGTGCGTGGCAACAACGATTTTGGATACAATCTTGGGGATGATTGCATTTCTAGTGGCTGAGAGAATGTCAAGGACCATCGCCAACTTTGCTAGCCAGAGTTTCGGCAACTGTGTCGGTCCCCTTGACTCCGCATATTTCTTTTTCGAGAAGTTGAACAACGAAAGTGCAACGGACTACTTTGATCACACAGGGCAGTACAACACTGTGGGGCAATGTATCTCGGACATGGAATTACTCATCCTTGACTAAATTGACTTCAACGTGGGATGAGTCGGTAGTGTTCACGTCATTAGGGTGTTGTGCGCTTCCTTGTTGTACGACCAGACCACTCGTGAAGGTTTTTTCTCAAACACAACAGTGTAACTGGACAATGGAACAAGGTTCAACTAGCACCTCATAGACAACGTTGGGTGCCCCAACCTCCTGTGGCTGCTTCGGACGTTCTCGGACCAACCATGACGGGGCCGTTTGCACTTCAACGACGCACAAGATCTAGATCAGAGGTATGTGGAGTGCTATTTTTGTCAGCTATACGGAATATGGCGAATTTTGTGCAATCGGCAAAAGGGGGATATTGATCTCATATCTGATCAAATTACTTCCATTGTGGTGCTTCACAATTATAGTATTGATGGTGATGTGTTCTCTAGCTTTGATCAGTTCAAGAGGAGGCACGACGATCTAGGCATGTTCAATCAGACACTACACAATGGGATGCAGGTCGAAGTCAATGAGTAGAGCAGTGATACAACGAAGGAGGCAATAGTCGGATGCATGGCAGTCAGAGCGGCTAGGTGTCTAGCATATTGAATTATATAACCTATAGAAATTAGAAGTATTTAAGGACTTCGGCCAGGGACTTTCACATATTCGAATGACCACTTGTAATATTATGCGAGTTACATGCTTATTTAAAGCGAATCTCTATCTTTGTATCTCTGTCTCTCTCTCTCTGTCTCTCTGTCTCTCTATCTATCTATCTTTCTATTAATCTATCTACTTATCTATCTATCTATCTATCTGATATCTATCTATCTATCTATCTATCTATCCATCTATCTATCTATCGATCTATCTATCTATCTACTTATCTATCTATAAACAAAATAAAGACAAAATCAGGAACTTTGTTTCGACATTATCTATCTATTTGTTCATCTATCTATTTATCTATCTATCTATCTATCTATCTATCTATCTATCTATCTATCTATCTATCTATCTATCTATCTATCTAGCTATCTATCTATCTATCTATCTATCTATCTATCAACCTATTGATATTTCTGTGTAAGTTGTAATTGCATCTTTATATCCATATCTGACACTAGGTCAGTTGCTCGTCTTATCTCAAATATAAATGCTTGATACAACCTTCGTTTCAACACTTTGATAATGGAAAGACGTCGTGCAAGTCAGGTTGGGTATATCTGCCACTAGGTTAGTTGCTGGTCTTATCTAAAATATGAATGCTTGATACAGCCTCTGTTTTGGCACTATGATCATGGAAAGACGTTGTCGGTGCAAATACCCTTACAAGGGTATCCACCCTGGTTTTTGCAAGTGACAGAAAAATACGTTCTGACTTGGAATTTAAGTGCGTCGCGCGAGTCGTGGTTGTGTTCTCTTTTACGTTTATGAAAAGCTTGACTAGGAGTACAAAGTGTGTGGGTGCGCAGTTTTGAAGCGCGCGTGATATTTCTTTTGTTGATGTTATGAAGTCGGCGCGTCTTCCATCAAACTCTTGACGTTGATTAAACTAGGATTAAGCGATTTGTTCCATTGTGGTGACCATGGTGCGCGTGCGCTCATGTGGAGGATGACGTTGTCAAGCGCATCGGCTAACGCCTTTTTGTAAAGTGCGGGAGCTCTCCCGGCCATGTCACGTAGGAGCTTCATAAAAACAGAAACAGAAACAACTTAGGAACGACACAAAATAATCATGCGAACCGCCGAGACAGTCGTGGTAGCGTCATCCCTTCGCCGCTCTAACCGGGTGTGCAAACTATACATCTCGCGGTCCCCTACCACATGATAGGTTCCCGCGGGGCATAAGCTTGCTTCCCTAAGGGGTTGTCACCACCCTTAGGGGCGTATCCCTACCGAGCTACTGACCCACGTGCGAAAGATTTTAGATACAATTGTAGAGGTAGGTCAGCCGAGGGCATTTGCTAATTCGCTGTAGTATAGATACGCTTGGTTAATGCCAAGCGAACCCGAACGCTGTCTGTTTCTAGGGTGCTGATCTCCTAGGTAAGGAACAACGTCGGTCGACTAGGACGGTCTCAACCAAGCGTGAAACCACAATTCATCATGGCCCCTTAGACACACCGTAAAAAAAAAATTGAAACATCCACATATAATTACATCAAAAGAAATCGACCGTAGTCGATAGAGCGCACATCCAATCTGTAATGATAATAGAAAGGATTCAATTCATCATCTCATTTATCCAATAACACAAGATCAGAAAACAATATAACCGCCTCGGGTCGAATTCCACAATCCAATCATACAACCGTCAACAAGGAGTTGACTACTGACAATAACATCGATGCAGCCGACAAGGTAATTGGTTGCCTTAGTTTTGACTTGATGTGGTACGCTGCATTCATTTCAGCCTACCTCCGATCTAAGATTAGGCATGCGCACCTGTCTTCATACATTCCTAATCTTCTTGGATGACAGGTTGCTTTGCGAATGATTCTTGATCAGGTGCATTGCTTGAAGTGTTGCATGTCTCTCCCTGTAGGAAGTGGTCTGGGGTACTCCGCCTTGTCCGAGCACAAGACTCGGATCTCAGAAGTCGGGCCGTCTCCACCGAATCGGCAAAGTACCCCCCAATAGAACAGTCCAATCCTGGTCGATAACAGGGTCGGCTCCTAAAGCAGCGAACCCCCGCCCCAAATGCTTCCTAGAGATAGAGGATGTGTTCATTACAAGTAACTTTCAGTTATTTTTATCTCTCCTGAATTCATAGTAGCTTAGACGAAAAGAAAACCAGAGGAGATAAAAAAATGAGAATCATTTGGACAGATACAGGTAGACAAGGTCATTCGGGATAGAACAGGTAGACCTTAGGAAAATGCTTGATCGATTTAACTTTGTCTTCTTTATTTAAAATTATTTTTACGACACTCACTTGATTAACCATTTTCAAAATGACAAGTTTTTTTTTTTACAAACAAGCAGGTAGTAAGTACAAGGAAGACGATCTTTTTTATTTGTTCCAGATAGGCATAAATCAAACTCCTTTATAGGCATCCTTCTACCTACCTGCACACCAAGCCAAAAAAACAAGTTCAAAAGAAAACAGTATCATCCCAAACAGGGTCAAACTCAAGTCAGATTTTTCCATTCACATGCATGACTCACACAATTTTCCCGTTCCTTTTCTTTCGAACATTCAAAATGAACAAGGTCAAGCAAAGTGTGGGTTCATACAAGTGTGAAGGAAAATCCGAGTCATTCAACTGACCTTGAGTGAAGTTTGAATCGACTCACTCAAGAAAAACGAGTAATATGTCAATCAAATAAAAGATATCCGTTTTTGAAGTCTTAATAGCTTCTAATCGTCCGACCCGTCAAGATAGGCGTCGGGTATTACTGGCGTCGGTCGTGTGCCTCGTGCGTAAGTCGGTAGCCTAGCGCGTAGAAATATTTAATCCCGTAACTCCCCAATAATTCCCTCTCCAACCGTGAGTGACCGACTGCTTCTTCCTAGCTACGTAGGAAATCTTCCCCTTGATCTAACCCCTCCTCTACAGAGAGAGTTATGTCAAAGTCCCCGGTCTACAAGAAAAAGGTGTAGCACCACTCATCTACCTCTCCGTAACTGCCCACACTGATGCCGGCTGGTTCAAGCTCTATAACTCTCAAGCTCATAGATTTTTCTGGGATTTGTGAGAAACTAATCCTACCCTCCGCCTGTTCGCCTTTGCAGTATCCCTTCAACAATTGCCACCAGCACTTTCCAACTATCTCATCCGCCAAGATAGGCGTCAGGTATTATCGGCGTCGGGCGTCTACCCCTGGCATAGGTTCGGTAACCTAACGCATAAAAATACTTAAACCAGTAACCCCTTAGTTCTTCCCTTTCCGACCGGGAGTGACCGACTGCCTCTTCCCAACTACGGAGGAAATCTTCTCGTTGATCTTGTCCTTCCTCCACGAAACGGCAATGTCGAAGTCCCCAGTCCACATGCGAAAAATATAGCACCACACGTCTACCTCCCCGTAACTACTCACACTGATACCTTCCGGTACCACCTCTAGCTTCATATGCACACCCTAATCAAAACCCCTTCTTTCTAGCCTAAGCTACTCGAGAGACCACCCCTAACCTGCAAGGAGAAGGTGCCTGTGAGCCCAGCAGGATCAAATGAACCAGTGAAGGAACGTCGTCTCACTCGACTACCCTCCTGTCCTCCCCCGCTGAGAGGTCCTCCCACTTCCAGGCGTAGAGACTAGCCGTAAGCACAAGTTATCCCCAAAGAGGGGTGGCAACCCCCCTCACGGAGTCGGACCGAAGCCACACACCAGTGCCTTACGTCTCACACCGAACCGACACTTAGTCTTAATCCTATCCGGTACCACGCCCCTACTCGGCCCACCTCAAGCGTGGAATTACCCAGGTCCCATGACTTTTATCCGCCTATCAATCATCAATCGCTAATCTGTCTACTCCCCCCCATATGCTCCGCTTCCAATCGTGAACTCTTCTTCCCTCGTTCCCTTCTTCTTTTCTCGCCACCGTCTTGCTCTCTTCTCTCTTGGAATCAGAGTTTTCCTTATCGGGGTTTCCAAGAAGTGGGACGGGATAGATCCAGCAAGAGAGTTTCTCAGGTTGGGCGTGTTAGGGTACATACCTCAAAGCCTTCGACCCCTTCAATACTCGTTATCGTAGTCCCAGTAGTCCCCGAGCTCCGAGTCCGAGAAGTCGGCAAGGCACTAGTCCACCCAGGACCCGGCCTCCAAACCTTCTCCCGTCACGCTCTCAAATTCCCAAACGTCACCTCTTTGAGAACCCCTTTCTTGACTGGACACCCTTCCCTCTCTTCACTCGACTTGAGGTGGGGGAATTTCTACTCTAGAGCCGGCCCTTTGGGCGGCACCCCTCTCTTCCCGACCGGAAACAACCCTTCCTACCGAACCCCTTCCTTCTCTCTCTGTTACCACGGGTCTTGCCGTTAGTCCATGGGAGGACGATAGGTACTGCCCTTTCCCTTGGAATTAAACCCCTTGGATCCCACATGGAAGGTATCCCTCGAGGTTCCTTGCCTCCTCCCCAAGTGCTGACCCACTGACTTGGTTTTCCTCCGAACCCACCCCTCTTCTTTTATTAATTTTTACCCTCATTCGATTCATACAATCATCAAGCAAAAAAAATTTCCCCCTCTTATTCCCCCTTGTCTTGAAAACAAAACACACCAAAAACAAAACCCCAAGGAGATCTGACCTGAATTTTTGGAGTCACAAGCGGGGCCGGCACGGACCTGCAAAACAACAAACTCCTTTCACCCTCCCCAAGATCACCCAAAAAATCGCAGGCGCCTTCCGTACTCGAGCCCGAAGACCCGGTCATTGTGGACAAAGGCCCAAAATGTCACGAAAGTTAAGGACCCTCCCTTGTTGCCGCGCGTCACACTCATCCCCGGCTCACCCCCGGCACCACCTGTCACACTTCCGGCCGCCTGTCACACTCTCTAGTGCTTGTCACTCTTATCGCTGTTCGTCGTACTTGACGCTGCCTATAGCACTTGTCGTCGGTCGCCGTACTTGCCACTGCCTGTCATGCTCCTCTTTCCCCCCTCCTCCTTTGGGTCAGTCGAGGCTGCTAGAGGAAGCCCGTCCCCGACAACGATGCCAATTTGTGGCCCAGGGGGGCTCTTCTATGCTCCCATGTTCCGACTCGTCTGTAGCTGCTATAGAAACCGACCATGTACCCCCTTAACTTGTTCCCCCGCTTACGACCTATTTTCTTAGCGCAGTTTAGTCCCCGTCGGCCCACCCAGGTTCGTATTCTTATTTCCGCTTGCTACACCCTCGAATCGCTCCCAAGCCTTGTGTACTACAGCTGCTTGCTCGCCCCCCCCCCCCGCAACATGTGCTTTTTCACGACGAGTGGCTCAGCGAGCTTTCTGGTCTCTTTCCTCCTCTTCTGCCCTTATGTGAGAACGCGGCCAGGTTCGTACGAAGCGGAAGATGAGGAAACGAAGCCTAGCGCAGTTCATTCCTACTGACGCTGCAAACTGCGACGAAGCGGCCTCTCTCTCACTCTCTCTCCCTTTCTCTCTCTTTCTCTCCCCCCCTCTCTCTCTTGGCCCACCCCTCTGCCGGACACGTTAGGAGAAGAATCGTGCCTCACAAGCTCGCTCAGGCGCCTTTACTAGGCATCAGTCCAGTATTCCCCCCGAAGTAGTCGCGACGTAAGGGCCCAACTTTCCCTTTCTTTCCTCCTCTCTCACTCCCCCTTTCTCTCTCGTCGCCCGTCAATCACAGTGAGCGTAGACTCAGTTTCCTTAGTTCTTTTATGTACCTTCACGAGGGAGCCGACCCAATACAAATCTCACATGAACAGTGAATGCGAATCTGGTCCTGCCAAAAAACTCCTTTTCTTCCTCTCTCACTCACCCTTTCTCTCTCGTCGCCCGTCAATCATAGTGGGCATAGACTCAGTTTTACTAGTTCTCTCTTGTATCTTCACGAGAAAGCCAACCAAATACAAATCTCACACGAATAGTAAACGCGACTCTGGACCTGCCAAAAAACTTTCTTTGTTTCTCTCCCACTCACCCTTTCTCTCTCATCGCCCGTCAATCAGATGTGGGCATAAACTTAGTTTTACTAGTTCTCTCTTGTATCTTCATGACAAAGCCAACCAAATACAGATCTCGCATGAACATTGAATGTGCCTTTGGACTTGTCAATCTCTTTTTAAGTGAGAATACATCTTCGCTAGATGTCAGACCGAACGCAAAATTTACCCGGAAGTGGTAGCGACGTAGGGCTACCAGGTACTTTTCTCTCTCCCCCCCTCTCTCTCTCTCCCTCTCTCCCTCTCTCTCTCTCTCTTTCTTTCTCTCTCTCTCTCTCTCTCTCTCTCTCTCTCTCTCTCTCTCTCTCTCTCTCTCTCTCTCTCTCTCTCTCT